>OX103943.1:81659156-82259156 GCA_944470405.2 Schistosoma mattheei
ATTCATATCTCATTTAAAAACTTAACAATCTTCACAACTCCACACTGATAAGTAAATATTACCTACCGAATCAGGTCTTCGTCTTCCTGCATCCGGATAAGCTTTGAAAAATTGAGCAACATATGTTACAATTGACTTTTCATCTGGTCTATCAACATCAACATCTAAAATTAATCAAAACTGTTATTCAGTATATGAAACACAAAAGTTCATTTGATTTTATACAGATTTATCAAAATAACCGGTGAAGTTTATGATAGCTAAGCAATAAATGTATGTAAAATAAGCTTATATTAATTGATTAGATTAGGAATTTTACATTTTTAATCCCATCCGGGCGCCACCGAAGGGGTGGTACCCAAAATAAAAAAAGGCTAACCAGAAAAATGTTTATCATGATATCAGGATATCATAAGTTCCACTCCTAGTGAAGACATAGGTATGCTTTGTTTAGGTGATGCATACTAAGATGAAACAACTGTCCAATGCTTCATGGATTTCATTGATATCTCAAATGAAGTTCATCTGTAATGAATCATCTAGTATAAGATAACAATGACTCGGTCTTTTTCCACTTTGTTATTATTAAAGAATGTAAAAAGCAATGCAAATAGTTTCTATACGCATTCTCTCTACTATCTACCTTAATCATATTTATGACAATAAATGAAATTGCTCTAAAGTTGTTCATTGAGGTAAGATGGAGTTACATTATTACTGTTTATAATGACTTTCATTGTATTCATTGTATTTCTTTTTCATTCAAATCAATTAAAACACTAACCTTCAGGATCTAAAAGTCTTGGTATACCCAAATGTTTTTCAGCTTGAGTAAATGCATGTTCTAAATTTTCTTTTGATGTTCTACTCTTTACTTTGTCCATTTCAACAAGACTGGAATCAATATTATGTACCATAGCATTGAATGCTATACCATCACGCCAACTTGGACCAAAATCACGAATTTGAACATCGTATTTCCTGAATATACATGGTTACATAAAATATGATAACATAATAGAAACGTCAGATTATAATCTGTAAACGTAGACTAACAATAAATTATATAAAACATTATCCATAATTAATAAATGCATAATATATTATCATGTTCTAGAATGAACTACTCTATAAATCCAACTATGGTGTATGCCATATAGTTGTCGACAGATATAAGTAGTATGTATCATTAATCGAAAATGAAATACCTGGCATCGGAAGCTTAAAAAGATTAAAGAAAAGATAACCGAGAACAAAGAATGATTGGTGTGGAAACGAAAAAACAACAACAATGAAGTTTAAGTATAATCGATAGTCTCCATCTATGTTCTCATTCATTACACAACTATCAAACCCTTAGTCTCTAACTTGATTTACAAATAACAAATGAATTTCCCTTATTGTTTCTTAGAACTTTGTCACCTTTAAACCTAAATAAAGAAAAATGAATACAGTCAATCATAATAGGAAATTATACTTTGCACACTTGTTGTTGTACCAGTAGTGACCATTAATAAACTATTAATTCTTACCATCTGTGCCTAAAATACATTTTTATTACTGAATTCCCTAAGTAAAACCACCTACTTGCTGTCACTTTATGTTAACACCGTCCCCAGCAGGTTTAACTAATTTGAATAACATCAACAGTATATCACTGTCACATGACACACGCACTTTGGTAGACCTGATTGATATATTTTGGTAATTACTGCTTTGTTGTTCCGTGCTCTCTATTTTCGTTCTAATTTCTCTAGTTGTAGATAATTATCATTAATTCGATCTGGCACACGAATTGACCTTAATTACTCCGTCAATAAATCAACAGGCTATCCATTTAAGAAATATTAAAAATTACCGACTGGTGCATTGGATCGCTGTAATATATGTACTACTTAAACAACTACTGAACTAGTATACTTAAAACTTTCTTCTATCACATGTTTGTTCTGTACATCTAATGTTACTCTTTATATCAAATTGATCATGCCTGTAAACTGGCTTGAATTCTGTAATCATTATTTTAGGAATATAAATTATTATTAATATTAAATATACATTGAATTCATTGAAGAGTTTTCGAAACCTGAATTATGGTTGCTGTTTCATAAGGTAATCAAGTTTTTTTTTATCTAGAGGAGTAAGGAAGATACTAATGGAGACTCTAAAGAGATCCTGTAATAATAATAATAATATGGTCCTATCAAAATCTCTTAAGCATTTCAGTGTATTTCTCAAACGTGTTAGTAACAAACATTAACCAATCCCTGTTCTATCATATCTATAAACTTTAGATCTCACAACGTAGACAATATCTTGAAAGTGTTGACTTAGAATTGAAGTGCGTACACTTCTAATCACAGTTTATTTATAGTACAATTCGATTCACACTCATTGTCATTGATACATTTAACCTATGATCTATTTATATTATACATGTCATAATATCTCACTAGATCCTTGCAAATCTATTTCGAAACTGTTCAATATGGAGTACATAATCATTGTTTTAGATATAAAGTCTCTGATTACCTTATACGCCAATTATGGGAATTCTAGATAGTTATATTATGTAGATGTGGTGATAAAAATTTTAAAACGTAAAATATGAAGGTGTAAAATACAAAAAAACGATCCCCTGTGTTATTTATTTATTTCCACAAATAGTGTAATCCAAAAATTTATAAAAAAAAACAATTTGATCTAAGCCCCCAAATGCCCTGGTACGGCCGAAGGATGGGGAGAGTTAGTTCTCCTTCTGTAAATGCTCTCACATAACCACGCGTAAATAGTCACTGCCACGAAAGTACTACTCACTGCCTTCTCAAGGCACTACTGTTATTTACGAAATTGAGGGGACGGAAAGCGAATGTCCGGTGATTTAACCGGGTGGTGTACACAGAAAGTCTACGTAGGGGAGTTGGTAAACTATGATTTCGAACCAACGGTACACATGGGTTCCAGTATCCTGAAAGAACAAATGGCGCATGAAACAACTATTGGTCACCGGCTACCATGGGACTGTATCTACTCACGATGCTCCACTGCCTTGTGGGTCAGACTTTAGGTCGAAGACTCTGGGTATGGCCCCCTTAGAAAACCACCTGCTTCAGTCTGTACACCCGGACAGTATCACAGCCTTTACACAAATCAAGTGACTTATATGGTGCATATGTATTCGACGCCCCTTTGTACTAATATTCATGTGTTCAAATAAATAAAACAACTATAGCTTCTGTGTCATTTACAATCATTCATTTTTTCACTTTCTGTAAAATAAAAATTACAGTCAGCATATTTTCTTTACTCTGTTGATTGTGCAATAAAACCATGTGAATCATAAGCAAAACAGTGTTCATTTTAAATAGTAGAAAATTAACACACTCAAAGAACAAAGAATATAGTGCTTCATACTCACAATCCTTTTCTTCTGAAAGAACTAAAAAAAGTGGTAAATATTGAGAGAAGTAAAATTTACAAACTTTCAAGAGGATTTACAATTTTCACCCAATATGTATATATATATTACTTTCAATTATGCTCAGTTGACATTCAAACTCTATTTCACCTACTTTAGCCTAAGTGTTGATGTCGTATCATTAGCATTCATTGAAAAGATATGTACCTCAAAGTTAAATAATTAAACTTTTACTTGCCAAATGAGTTACAATAATTAATAGTTCACATGAGATTAACACCGGAGTCAGATAAGGCTGTCTACTATTCCCCTTCGTCTTTCTTCTAGTGATTGACTCGATTATGAAGACCTCAACATCTGAGGGAAAACACGGAATACAATGAACAGCTCAGAACCAATTAGACGATTTGAACTTCGCGGATGATCTAGCGCTCATATAGCATACACATGAACAAATGAAGTTAAAGCCAGCCAATGTAACAGCAGTCTCTGCATCAGTAAGCCTCAACACACACAAGGGGAAAACCAAGATCCTCAAGTACCACATGCAGAACATTAATCCAATCACACTTGATGGAGAAACTCTGGAAGATGTAGAATCCTCCACGTACCTGGGAAGCATTATAGACGAACAAGGAGGTTCAGATGCAGATGTAAAGGAGAGGATTGGCAAATCAAGAGCTGCATTACTACAATTGAACAACATATGGGACTCAAAACAACTGTCTGTCAACCAATATCAAAGTCGCAATCTTCAATACGAACGTCAACACAGTCAGTTCTACCGTACGGTGCTGAAACGTCCAGAACTACTACAAGTAGCGTCAAAAAGGTACAAGTATTTGTAAACAGTTGTCTACTGAAGATGCTCAACATCCATTTGCCGGATATCATCAGTAACAGTTTTCTGTGGGAGAGAACAAACCAGCTTCCAGTTGAATAGGAAATTAGGAAAAGACGATGGAAGTGGATAGGAAATACATTACGCAAATCATCAAACTGCATCACGAGGCGAGTGCTAACTTGGAATGGTGAAGGGAAGCGTCAAAGAGGAAGGTCAAAGAACACATTAGGTCGGGGAATAGCAGATATGAAAAAGATGAACAACAACCGGAATGAGCTGGAAAGGTTTGCCCAGGATAGGGTTTGATGGAGAATGCTGGTGAGCGGCTTATGCTCCTTCCCAAGGAGTAACAGGTGTAAGTAAAGTAAGTAAGTAAATGAGATTATCAGTAATAAAACACAGGCTCTTGATAAACATACTAGCTGGTCTCACAAAAATATACAGATTTTTCAAAACCAGAATTAAATAACATCGAGAAACAGAAATCTGTTATTTGGTTTTGCATATCATTTAAGACGATGTATTCTATAACAACAAAATTTTGTCTGTTATTGCATACAGATAACACAGTTATGATTTGGTAGATAATCATCAAAATCTCAAGAAGGCAGTCTATTTTAATTGCCACGATTGCTATGTACACGAACTGCTGAAATCAGTATATATATAACTCAATCTTATCGGGGGTTAGTCGCCGCTTGAATGGCTCAATTGTAATATCTCAGGATCTGAAACACTTTCGAATCTCTCAAGAAGCATCAGTGCCCTTAACATCCTAAGTGGCCTAACTGTTCAGTCTGATATTGTACAACTGATTGTTATGAATCAAACTAAAAAAATTAATGTATTCGGAAATGGTTTGATTTATTTCTAGGTTTTCTATAAGCACTTGATTTCTTCCCTGTATCAGACTTCAACTAACTGTCTATCTTTTTGCATCAAATCTGAAAATTCAATATGAAAGTTTCATAATTTTGAAAGAAAATCATTCTAATAAAGATCTTAAACGTTTCATTAAAACCTACCCAGCGAAAATTTCTTGAACCCAAGTTTGTAGAGCACGTTTAGCTGAACCTCTTGCTTTAAGTGAGCCAGGTGGAAGATCCAAAATTTTCAGTAGTAACTCTTCTTGTTCCTCAATCTTAATATAAGTAAAGCATGTGAAAATTGACAATAAATTTTAATTAGATATATTTTTCATTTGTATAGTTGTACAGATCGTTGAGTTTTAATTGAGATCATAAACCGATAAATGGTAGTCCACCATTGAAAACTTGGAAGAACATCACGGTCGTTTAGTGCTAGTGTGTGACTCCTCAGAAGTGCACACTCACAATCCCTCATGCAGGACTCAAATCCAAGCCTTCAAGTCCTGCACATGGTCGTGAGGTTGAGCGCTTGCGTGTGAGAGTGAAAATCCTATGTTTGAGTCTCACGTGTGGGTTCGTGGATGCACTCTGCTGAGAAGTCCCATACTATGTCGAAACGACCGTCCAGTGTTTCCAGGTTTTGAATGGTGGTCTAATATTGATAGGCTGATGATATCAATCAGATATATTTTGTTGTTGCACAGCTATAGCAGGCAAAAAGAATTTGACTGGTTATGACTCAAATACATTGTCTTAAATATATGACATGTAAACGCATAATAAATTTTGATGTTTGTTAGGGTAAGATAGTTTGTACCGCATATAGACTTTTGTTAGACAGTCATTAAAAATCAGGAAGCATTAAAATACTGTTTCATCTGAGTATTAATCTTCCTAATAACCTCTTCTAGTAATTTTATACCTCATAATGAGGGCATTACTTGCAACCGTTGATTAAGATTCAAACAACTAAAATTTCCTGCTTAAACCAATCTACATTCTTGCACAACAAACATATATTATTACTGATGATAAGTATCTTAAGCACAATTTGACTAGTTTTTATTAGCCATCAGTAGAATAGTTTCAATTATCAGGACATGCTTTTTCAATACGACAGTTTTAATAAAATTTTGTTTATCAGTTTAGGGGTTGTAGAGACTGTTAAGTTTTTGATTGAACAGATTGATGTTAGACCACCATTGAAAACTTGGAAGCACTGGACGGCCGTTTCGCCCTATTGTGAGACTCCTCAGCAATGCGGATACACGACCACGCTCGCGGGATTCGAACCCAGGGCCTTTGGTCTCGCGCGCGAACGCTTAACCTACTGGACCACTGAGCCGGCATCCAATAGTGTTAATGTCTAACCTCAACCAATCCACGAAATTGCGCCACCATCTTCCATTTTACTGAGGTAGACACCTGTTTCTACCCGACACGGATTAACTCCGCTGGTCACGGCTTCTCACCACAACTCCGGGACTGAATGCCCTGGGTTCGAATCCCACGGGCGGGATTGCGGATGCGCACTACTGAGGAGTCCTACAATCGGACGAAACGGCCGTCTAGTGCTTCAAGGTTTTCAATGGTGGTCTAACATCAATCGGTTCATGATCTCAATCAAAAAATTTTGTTTTCAAAAACCATTCAAATAAAATAGCTACAACACTTATTTGGTGACAGTAACTCTCAGGAATCTCTGTTTGCTAAATATTATGAAACTGAATTTAGATTACATATCTAACTTATTTTAACATGAATGTATCTTTTACAGTGACTAATTGGACGGCTATTAATTTTAGTTTCTTTAAGTTATTAAAACTTTATACGATACCTAAGAAATGTGATTTAAAGGCCAATTTATTGATGATTTTAAATATTTAAGCAACAAGAAAGGCAACACCTAGATGATCAGTAAATGAATAATTGAATGTTCGGTAAGACTATGGACTACGGACGACTTTGAGCGATGCTAATGTGGTATTGAGAGTGTTCACTTAATAACTAGGACCCAATGAGGGTTATGAACTTGTTTGAGGAATTAGAACTTAAGGTTAGAGATTAGATTTAGGGTTTTCATCACGAACTGACGTCAGCTATAATGCTAAAACTCTATTTAGCCAAATGGATGAGTGAATTTCGCGCCAAAATCCGAAACCTGTCATCTTATACCTGATTGGTTTGTCCATAAATTATAGTCTCGCTGAATATTCTTTACACAATACGATCTCAGTTACTTGAAAAATAAAAAAAGATAATCAGTGGACTAAAAAGGCATTTTGTAAATGTTTGTACGGAACTAGCTGTTACACCCAAAGACTTTTAAACTGAATAAATTACTTAATAAGCCAAATACACATTCAAATACTCTAATTACTGATATTTAGTTTGACATATGTTTGTAGTGTCAGTTACCATGTTAACCCCACATAACTTATTCTAGCTTGTGGATAGGCCAATTTATCCATTCTTCTTGAGTCATGTTTTAATCTTGTTAATTATTCACTTATCAACATTGACTGTTTTTATATGAGCGTATGTGTGTACATTGCTTATTCTATTCGTCACATGTCTGTAGCTTATTTTTGTGTGACTATAAATATTGATTAACGCTTGATTAAATGGAGTTGGTTCACACGCTTTCTCCACTGCGCATTATTTCGCTTCGCTTTCTTCGCTTCATTTGCTGCGATTCCCTGATTGTTTGTCCCGAACAACGAGTGTACAAAATGTATAGATTCAAAACTTTATTCTTGTATTTGACTTATTTAATTCCGTTATTCACTATAAGATCTAAGAAGATAATTATAAACGAGGATAGCCAGGATGTACAGTTTGACAACAATCACTGGAGTCAGATCCCGGATCATTAAATGTTCCTCAGATTTCAGTGAATGTTTGTTAAATTTAATGAAATATTGATTCTGACTAGTTGCCTAGTGTATTCAGCTTAATATTGATTACTTGAACGAAAACATAATTACAGCTTAACGAAAATTTATTCTACCTAGTCATGATATGAATGTCAAGTAAAAACATGTCTGAAGGAGATTTTAGAAATTTCACAGATTGAAATCATGAGTCAATTGAAGCTAGACCACCATAGAAAACCTGGAAGCACTGGACAGCCGTTTCGTCCTAGTATGGGGCTAGTATGGGACTCCTCGACAGTGCGCATCCACGATCCCGCACCCCGCGAGATTCGAACCCAGGACCTATCAGTCTCGCATCAGGCGCTTAACCAACTAGACCACTGAGCCGGCATCCAATGGTGAAATTTCTAAAATCTCCACAAAACCCCTTCTGATAATAATCATCTGCTCACTAGTGACTGACTTCAAGAGATACTCCTGAAGTTCTAGTGAGAAGTTGTTACCAGTGGAGTTCAACTAGGTCTGTTGTGAGATAGGAACTCACTGAAGACAATGATATATGGTGGCGCAACTTCGTGGATTGGCTGAAGTTATACATTAACAAGATTGGATGCCGGCTCAGTGGTCTAATTGGTTAAGCGCCTGGCGCGAGACTGATAGATCCTGGGTTCGAATCTCGAGGGGTGCGGGATCATGGATGCGCACTACTGAGGAGTTTCACACTAGGACGAAACGGCTGTCCAGTGCTTCCAGGTTTTCCATGGTGGTCTAGCTTCAATTGACTCATGATTTCAATCAGTGAAAAACATATCTGTATGAAACCTGACTAAATCAATGGTGGAGAATTACAAGTCTTTTTTTGATTTTGTAAATTTGAAGTAAAAGAAGAAGAGAAGTAAAATAAAATGACGAAATCGATAAATTATCTGATTGTAAATTTGTTAACTTACTTGGAAATATAGTATAATAACCCATATGAGACCAAGAACAATAGCTGGTTTCCGTCAGCAATATCAGTCGGATTGACATTGACTAATTTAACCTATTTATGATACATATGTTATTAAAAGAAAATTCAAAAAGAAATAGTTCGTTATGCAGTCACAAAGAAAGATTAAAGGAATAAAATCAGTGTATATACTTCATTCTGATTGATACCAACTAGGTAGTCTTTGATAACCTACACTGTGATTTCAAATAAATTACTACATTGTGATGATGACTTACTCAAACTAGTGACCATATTTCAAGTTGATCGATAAGATCTAAACATCATGATAGTCATCCTTATCAAGTAATTAACTAGTTTACCTTCAGTCTGTTACAATTATCTGTTCGGTAGTTTTTATAACTGGCTTTATACTTCTCAAATGTTAGGTATTTCCGGATAGGATTATATGGATAGCTGTTCTTAATACTCTAGATGAACAGTAACATTTAATCATTGTACTGTAAATGGTTTATATTTAGCAAACCAATAATACGATTGTGATAAAGAATTTGGTTACAAATACAAATGTGTCTCTAGCTCTGATAGTTATCACATTCCATAATAGTTGTTATTCAGCTGATTTTTTTTCACTTTAACTCTCACAAGAATACGTTGTATACCGAGCAAAACCTGACAGGTCACATCATATCACAGGCTGACATAGTAAGTAAGATTTTTTTATAGTGTAAGTAGGCTAAGAGCCTCACCAAAGTAGTCCCCCTAAATGTTCTTTATTGAGTTGATCCAGACATATATATATGAATTGCAAGCATCATCATACGTCCATTACCAACGAAATATCTTTCACTGTCATATCTTCTCACTCAAATTAGTTTTAATGACCAAGCGTAATTTCATGACCCCACCATTAGAAACACAATTAATGCATAATAAGGGGATAGATGGACAGTGTAATCTGATTTTTAGTTAGTATTCGTGAAAATGCTTTTAGTTTATATAAACCATTTTTATTGTAAGTAATAGTGAGGCTAGACGCACGGTATTAAGGAATGATGGCAAATCAGTTGATGAAGTTGTGAATTTTCATCGACTGAGTTGGTTGGGCCAAGTGTTACGTATGCCTAAACACTGTTTACCATGACGCGCAAACACCCATGTTGGTAGATGCAGACTACGTGATTGGGGTCCACGTGACTATCGTAACCAATGGTTGGCGACTCTTGGTGACATGGAGTAGGTATATACACTCTTTGTCTGCCGTTAAACCGTGAGATTAAAATGGCGTTGTATCCTTCTTTCTATAAAGTCCTTTTTCTTCCTGTACTTTATCCTTATACACAATCTTTCTTTGATACATTTCTACCACTGAAATGACTACTTCTATGAATTTGGTGTTCATCTTGTTGTGCTAATGAGGTATGGCAACTTGAACCGATACATATATGTGCCTGATCCTACTTTGTACCTGACTGACTGAATATAATGATGATTAGCATGGTATCGTCTGTTAAATGAACAACTCTTTTTAAAAAATCTTACAAAAAAGTAGATACAACCTGAATGTTCACTATATTGTAATGAATTTCCACTTACATTCCTTGAATGTAAAAATTCCAATGCAGTTTTAATGTTTGATAGACAATGTATCCGATTCATTTGAACCCGACTTTCTGCACGCTTTGTAAAGAGGAAGAAAGTTGAAAACACAATTAAGGAGAAGTTCAATATGCAATGAAAAAATAAAATAGGTGGATGTTTGCATGTCATACGTTGCCATTTGAGATTTATATAATCACTGTATATTAACACTATACCAGTCTTATCATTATAATAAACAGCCATTATTTATAGACACCATTTCATTTACAGTTATTTCTGAACAGAATAATGATTGTTATTAATAGTTGTTGATAGCTTTTTCATGGACTACCTGTCCAGTCAATTAATAAAATCCAGTCTTACCATTTGACTAACCGATATAATTATAAGAATGGGTATTGTAGTGATTTTAATAGTTGAACTCATGAGTTGATGAAAGTTAGGCCACCATTGAAACCTAGAAGCACTGAACGGACGTCTCGTCCTTAATATGGAGCATTTCAATCCTGGATTCGAGTCCTGTATGTGGAATCGTGATTGCGCATTGCTAAGGAGTTCCCTACTAACCAATATAACATTGAATCAAATTTTTGACAATAAATAGTGATGTTTTTCTTTCTTCAATGTTAATCATAAAGGAGTTTTAAACGATTTGGATTAGAATAGATGTTGTACATCTCAATAAAACATTTCTACAGTAGAGTGTTTAAGAATAGGAAGTGAAAAGTAATTAATCTTTGTCATCATATAAAAAATACAACTATTTCAAATTGCACTGAAGAGCTGGTTTTTCCTGGTTATTTTTATTCTGTAATGTACGATACATTCGAAGATAGTTTCCTTCATGTACTAATATTAAATCAAGGTTACATTTGTTTTATGTTACTTTCATACTCCATAACATTAAGCATCCGTAAACTCGGAGCTTTAAATTTCATGACGTTTGTGTTAACCTACGGCCACAAAAAATAAAGTGACCTTCGCTTTTAGACTTGATAATGGATAAGAACTAGCGAGATTCAAACCCTACACAATATGGGGTTGTAGAAATTACTGAATTTCATTGAAATCTTGAACCGATATAAGTTGGATCACTATAGAAAATCTAGAATCATTGTGTTTTCAGGTTTTCAATAGTGATCTAACTTAGATAAATTCATGATCTTAATGAAGTGAAACTGTTCGATGTATGTAAGAATTTACTCAATATACCTTTACACTTGTCTTGGTTGGGAATTTTTTATAATAACCTGAAATGTGAATGCAGACGAACGTGATAAGAGTTTCAAATGTAACATTTTCGTATATAAAGTACATGTTATAACCTGTGGCTATGTGCCCTACAAATGCATAAAGTCATTATACCGCCAATTAGAGGACAGTGAATGGTCGACTAGACCAATGACGCTTAAAACCCGTACAAGCAGTCTAGAGTCCTTACCGGTCCTGCTTCCCACTTAGCCCTGACTATCAAGTTCAGAACACCAATCTCAGTCTCTACAATATGAATAATGTATTTCAAACATACTGGGTTTACATGTAAATCAAACAGACCACCTCACACCACAAATAGAAAACAACATTTGTACAAGATTAAGCCAAAAGTGGCTGTGAATGTGGGAAACTGTAATTAATAGACTGGGCAGAACTCAAGAGTGGTAAATCGTAGGGTCAAAATAAAGCTTAAAATAAGAGGAACATTAATATGAATACGTTAGCTGCTTAACAATCATACGATAGATACGATAGATACGATAGATTCCAACAGTTACCATTCATTATTCACATCGAGATATAACAATTCATATATTTTTCAATTTGATAGATGTTGTCCCAGTTTCTCATGAAAGATATTTTGTTTATACTGAATCACATCAGTCAAATATTGAATTAAATAAGAAGAGAATGATGATGATTAAGTATATACATTAATCTCTGTTTGTATGGGACTTTTAGTAAAATCATTCCATATCTTAATAGTTGAGATTATTTATTTATTTATTTTAACACAGATATTGGTACAATGAGGCACCAAATATATATGCGCCACACAGATGTCATTTGATATGTGTCAGGGCTGTGATACTGCACGGGTGCCAGAACCGAAGCAGGTGGTTTTCCCAGGGAGCCACACCGGAGCCTGAAGGTCGAAGATGGATTCTCCATGTACACCAACCCGGTTAAGGCGCCGGATGTTCGCTTTTCGTCCTCTCATTTTGTAAACAACACCCCCGCCACGAGAAGGCAGTGAGTAGGGCTTCCCTGGCATAGGCTATATACGCGTGGCCATGTGAGAGCATTTGGAGAGGGAGAGCGGACTCTCCCCACTCTCGGCCGTTCTAGGGCATTTGGGGGAAATAGTTGAGATTATGAGTCAATTCAAGCTAGACCGTCATGGAATACCTGGAAGCACTGGACGACCATATCATCCTACTGTGAGACTCCTCATCAGTGCGCATCCACGATCGTGGATCAGAACTATCAAAATTACTATAATATCCACAGAACCCCTTCTGATGTCATTCCATATCTCACAGAAATCTATCATTAATACTTTTTTTCTTTTAAATCAAACGTTTTTATTGATGACTTAATTCATCTTCCTATAATTTATGGCTATAAATTTATATCATATGTGTGTTTATATTGAAATGAATATCCGATTATATTACTGTTTTCTTTTGTCATTGAAAGAACATTCATTCATAATGATCACAATGTCCAACTAACTGTTAATCAAATGACTAATAATAATAATAATAATAATAATAAGAAGAAGAAGAAGATTCATTTCTTTTATGTGACAAAGGAATTTGTCAAACTTGATTTATAGAAAGTACAAATGTTGATCACATAAACTTTTTTCATTGATTCGTATCATCTATTCATTTATAATGTGACAGGTTGAATTAAACAACAAAGTTTATTCGATCAAGTTAAGAAAAGTTATGTGTAAGATTCAGCAAAGCAAATATATCAGTACGGGACTGTGGAGATTACAATTAAATACTTGACAGTCTTCACAACCCCATGCTGATAATTATCATGTGCTCACTAGTGACTAGATTCATGAGAGAATTCTTGGAGTTCTGGTGTGAAGCCGTGATTAATGGTGCTAATCCATGTCAGATATAGAGATAGTTATCTGCTTCAAACAGTTAAAATATTGTAATTTTGTATTAAGTATACACTGCGGTTTAATTGAACATAGGTTAATTGTTCGAAACATTTGTGTTTCATATAGGACATTAAAACAGAGCAACTTTGATGGAGTTTTGTTCTCTGAGCTGGATGGTTTGGTCGTGGAGCTTGCATCGTTCTTCTGAACGACATCATCAACAGCACAAACTTCAGATAGAAGTGAAGTGTTCGAATTTCTCCATATGCGTTTCACAGCTTGTTCTGTACACCTCGACGTTGATTGGTTCTTATTGACCATGAGCAAACTATCCAGCTCAGAGAACAAAACTTTATCAAAATCATCCACCTGAGCTACAATTCTTCTCCATCATCTCACAGAGCAACATTCCTAAAAAGATTAATAATTTTAAAAAGTCTTAACCTCATAAATGTCATTTAAAGTGAGATTTTGATTAATAACGGGCTATTTTCATCCAAATGAATGATCATTATAAATATACATTAATTTTCGAGAGAACCAAACACCATTTAAGCTCTTTACAAATTGAACAGTACAGCTCAGTCCTGTGGGTCAATTGCCGTATTTAAACCATAACCTATATAAACATTAACTATCTTTAACACAAAATATAAGTCTTATTTACGTTATTGTAACAGAAGAATTACGAACGGATAATTTTAAAGCCTGTTGACGGAGTTACTAAAAACTATTGATTTCTCAATCATTCTTTGTGTTTAAATGAATCTGAGTCAACAGCATTAATCTCCAGCATACAAAACCTCTGAAGTGTTCGATGCATTATTTGCTACCCGGTATTTAACTTTAATTATGAATATTATGGTTTAAATGACGTTAATTAAACTTATTAGAAATAACTTGGTTGGATTGAAACAGTTATTTACTGAAAAGAATGGTGGATGGTCGCTCAATGTGAGGATTGTTCGATGTTAGATATTAGCACAGTTGATCTAGAGGTCAAGTATTCGTCCGACATTTAAGAAACTGTGTTTGAGTCCTGTATGTAGGGTCATGGATAGGCACTGGGACGAAACGGCCATCCAATGCTTTCTAACTTAGACTGTTTCATGATTTCAAATAAATTTAATCTGTTGACTACTGATATAAAAGCCATTCTACTAGATTTTTTGAGTTATAGTTCTATGTGATTTAACTAATCCTAGTGGATGGTTTACTTTATTTGAAACCGAACAGTGCAAAGCATTCAACCATTACCCTTTCTTAATTTGAAAATCCCTAATAGTTGTGTATAGGGTGTAATGAGTTCAGATATAGGCCAAGCTTTGTCTTCTGACATTAATAAGAATGAATAAAACAAAAAGTACCGAAGATGTAAAGAATCCACTATTACAATTATATTTCAACACCAACTTAACAATTCAAGTTCTTCATTAGCATTTAGCTTATACTTGATCCCTGACATGATCCTGAATGTTCTACTACAAAATATTTATAGATGATGTTGATGGAGTTTTGTTCTCCACCAAAATCATCCACCTGAGCTACAAATCTTCTCCGTCATCTCATAGATGATGTTATACTCATATCCATAGTTAATTGCTAGTGATGATCTATTAAAAAATAACCAAAGTAAGAAATCATATATTACTTTATCAAATATAAAAAAAGCTTACTAGTTTCTCTCCTGATAAAACTTCTAAAATTCTTATTAACACTATTCCATTCTTGATATCTTCAAATAAATCTTGAACTTTCAATGGTGGATTCGCCTAAAGTGAAATTATAATCATCAATAATTGAATAGATAACTCGAAACCTTAATGATAATGAATCACATATTTTAATGTACAAAGTTTATGTTTGATCACTCCTAGAATACTGAATGTTTATTCTTAGTAGTGCGAGAATAAAGGACATATTAAGTCTGGAATCAGTACAGAGATGATTTAGACTTTGTATTCTTGGAACCTTAACTTATAATTCTAGATTAACAAACTTGGGCTAGACCCTTTATGGAAGGGAAGAATCAAATTAAATCTTATCTTTTTCTTCAAACTACTTAATAAACTATCCTTTACATCCAATCAAGTGATTCAATATGCAGAAACTTCTCATTACGACATTCATAACTCCTTGTCACTAGTGAAACAAACTTGTTCTAAATCATCTCTCTATATGAATTACTTTATCTGTAAATTTTCTAGACTCTGGAATAATCTACCAGAATCTATCTGTAGGATAAAATCACTGTCATTATTTGTTCGCTGCATCCATGCATACTGCTCCTCTGAAAATGCATTGAATGGTCTAGCACCTGGAAGTCTATCTCATTCCACAAGTGATATTTTAGGAAGTTTAAATGATTAGCCATCTTTATTAGTGAATCACCTAAGTAAAACCACCTACTTGCTGTCACTTTATGTTAACACCGTCCCCAGCAAGTTTAACTAATTTGAATAACATAAACAGTATATCACTGTCACATGACACACGCATTTAGGTAGACCTGATTGATATATTTTGGTAATTACTGCTTAGTTGTTCCGTGCTCTCTGTTTTCATTTTACTTTCTCTGGTTGTAGATAATTATCATTAATTCGATCTGGAACACGAAATGACTTTAATTACACCGTTCATAAATCAACAGGTTGTCCATTTAAGAAATATTAAAAATTCCCGGCTGATGCATTGGATTGCTGTAATACATGTACTACCTAAACAATTACTGAACTAGTGTACTTAAAACTTTCTTCTATCACATGTTTGTTCTGTATATCTAATGTTACTATTTATATCAAATTGATCATGCCTGTAAACTGGCTTGAATTCTGTAATCATTATTTTCAGAATATATTATATTATTATACTTATAAACTTGAACATCTTTAATGGTGTATAATAAGAAATAGGGAATGATAATAGAACAAATAATCATAATTTTAATCTATAAACTAAATAATTATAGGGGTTATCCAATAATCATTACTACTATCCATAACGTTTAATACCACAATCATAATAAACTAATGGAACATTGCCTGTCAATTATACAATGATGATTTGATATTATATATAACAAAAGTGTAAAATGTATACTTCGCGTTCATAGATGAGTACTACAAACAAATCATAATAAATTGGAGTGTCACTAATATAAATCATCAATGTCATTCTTTACAATAAGCTATATAGGATATTATTTCATAACATATACAATGACGCTTATATCAGTCTTATATCAGTAGTATATATGATAGTTTTGAATAATTATGAATAAAATAGATGTGATTATTATTTATAAACTTACATTACTCAAATATGTATTTAACCAATTGGTAAATGTTTTCTTCTGTACACGTTCTTGTTCACCTAGAGTAAAAATGAAACAGTAAAAGAAATTATGAACAGAGTAGTGACAAGTGGGGGGCCGCATTCCTACAATTGAACAACATATGGAAATCAAAAGAACTTTCAACCAATATCATAGTGAGAATATTCAATAAGAACGTTAACACAGTTAGTTCTGCTGTACGGGGCTGAAACTTGGAGAACTACAACAACCATCATCAAGAAGGTACAAGTATTTATAAATAGTTGTCTACGCAATATACTCAACATCCATTAGCCGGATACAATCAAAAACAGCCTTCTGTGGGAGAGAAAAAATTAGCTTCCCACTGAAAAGGAAGTTCGGAAAAGATGATGGAAATGGATAGGACATACATTGCGCAAATCATCAAACTGCAAATGCTAACTTGGAATGGTGAAGGGAAGCGTAAAAGAGGAAGGTCAAAGAACACATTACGTCGGGAAATAGAAGCAGTTATGAAAACGATGAATAGGAACTGGAAGGAGCTGGAAAGGATTGACCAGGACAGGGTTTGGTGGTGAATGATGGTGAGCGGCCTATTCTCTTTCACGAGGAGTAACAGGCGTAAGTAAGTAAGTAAGTGACAAGTGGAGTTCTATATATGTCGGGTATGAGACATTTATTTACTGTAAATAATAGATCAAAACTGTGTAATTAAGTGAATTGATTGCAGTTAGTCATTAACACCGTTGTATATGAACGTTAAGTGTTCATGCACAAGACTGAAGGTCTTGAGCCCGACTAACGGTTTCGCCGTCGTAGACATACTGTTAAAGAGTCTTACACTATGAAGAAACGTCAGCCCAGTGCTTCTAGGTTTTCAGTAGGGATCTAGCAAAGATTGGCTCATGATTTACACTATGAAGATTATATAATCTCTACAAATTCCCTATTCTAATAGTTCTTCTCACCCAATTTTTAAACTTATGTGAGCTCTTCAAATCTTTTATAATCGTCATACAATTCATCATGTTACCATGTACTGCTTCATCTCTAAATCTTTTAACATGCTTCTCCGAATATATATATATATAAATATATACATATATATATATATATATATATATATATATATATATATATATATATATTTCATCGTTTTCATATCTGCTTCTATTATCCGACGCAATGTGTTCTTTGGCCTTCCTCTTTTTCGCTTCCCTTCACGATTCCAAGTTAGCGATTGCCTCGTGATGCAGTTTGATGATTTGCGTAATGTATTTCCTATCCATTTCCATCGTCTTTTCCTAATTTCCTCTTCAGCTGGAAGTTGGTTTGTTCTCTCCCACAGCAGGCTATTGCTGATGGTATTCGGCCGTGGATGTTGAGTATCTTGCGTAGGCAGCTATTTATAAATACTTGTACTTTCTTGATTGTGGTTGTTGTAGTTCTCCAAATTTCAGCTCCATGCAGTAGAACTGCCTTGATGTTCGTATTGAAGATTCTCACTTTGATATTGGTTGACAGGTGTTTTGAATCCCATATGTTCTGCAATTGTAGGAATGCGACCCTTGCTTTGCCGATCCTCGCCTTTACGTCTGCATCTGAACCTCCTTGTTCGTCGATGATGCTTCCCAGGTATGTGAAGGACTCTACATCTTCCAGAGTTTCGCCATCAAGAGTGAATGGATTGCTGTTTTCCGCTTTGAATTTGAGGACCTTGGTTTTTCCTTTGTGTATGCTGAGGCCTTTGTTATTCGAATTCGTTCCGTCATCAGTGACGATTACTCCATACTAAGTCATAACTCAATGTTACACTTCAATACGAATATGGTTGTAGGCAGTTGATGAAAAGTCATTAGATAAAATGAATCCATATTATTCTGCTTTGATTATTGTTTTGGTTATATTCAAAATAAATCAATTGATGATATGACCATGAATTATTCTATGAATTATTTATTTATTTTAACACATAGATATTGGTACAATGAGGCACCAAATATATATGCGCCACACAGATCTCATTTGATATGTGTGAGGGCTGTGATACTGCACAAGTGCCCAAACCGAAACAGGTTGTTTTCTTAGAGGAATACACTCGGAGCCTTCGGCCTGAAGGTCTGATCCACATGGCAGTGGAGCAACGTAGAGATGCATTTCCATGGTATCCGGTGACCAACGATTGGTTCATACTCCATTTGTTCCTTCAGGATACTGGAGTCCATGTGCACCATTGGTTTGAAATCAGGGTTTTCCAAATTCCCTAGTTGGACTCTCCATGTCCATCAACCCGGTTAAAGCACTGGACATTCGCTTTTTTTCTCTCAATTTCGTAAACAATACCCCCATCGCGAGAAGGCAGTGAGTAGGACTTCCTTGGACGAGACTATACACGCGTGGCCATGTGAGGTTTGAAATTAGGTCATTTAACCTTTTAATAAGAGATAACGTGGAGACGTGTTCTTTTTTCATTGAGAAATTGTTCTCCTGTTTTCAGTGTACAGTTACATCACAATAAATAAACTTCTGGATAACTAAGTTGTAAGCTTAGATCTTAATTTATTAATTTCTGGTTGACGGCTTAGATAGTATAACTAGTCCTTAAAAATAAAGTAAAGCTTAATGACAAATGCATCGATCTATGTTTGTTCACTGAGACATTTATAACAACCCAGTTATAACTGACCATCAGATACTTTAACACTTGACAGTGATCGACTATTGTACGTTTCTGAATGGGGTTTAGAGTTACCCAGGATCGGAGCATAAGTTAGAGATGTAAATACAGATAGCCGTGCAAAATAAAGAAACTTCAATTAACTCGCTGTATACTTTCTAAACCTTACTCTGAATCCGCCTTAGGTTAGAAATTCAGTAATGGAAATTAAGAACAAATCCCAAATGTCTTCTTTTGAAATGGGATTTTACACTTGTTAATTGATTTGCTACATACAGTTACAAACCTTCCACAATGATAATAAAATGTACAACCTCATCCAAACTTGGCTATTAATGAGTGTATCACTGAATTCTTCTAAAAACATTTTTAATGAAATCTCTATTAACAACATTACCATCTCAGTCAGTTTTAAATACAGCATTCAATCAAAGTACAACTGTATAGGAGATAAATCAACTTTTAATGTGCTAGCTTTTACCTAACTTATGTTCAAAAGTCTTGTTGGTAAGTTTTCTATCTTTGGAATAACTCCCTACTGACTATTGAATGAAGGTTCAAATTAAATACTTAAATGAGCAAGATTATTTGATTATGAACATAAATATCAATCCATATTATTGTCACGCAACTGTCCCCCTGAAGAGTTCCATAATAGGAAGATAAAATTGTACAGGGTTCGCTAGTTTGAAATGATTTTTTCAACTTCAGTTAATCTGTGATATTGACTATTGGAGGAGTTTAAACTAATAAGCCAGAGTTCAGTAGTCTACATATTCAAGTTTAATCATATTGTAGCATCGTGAGGTCATTACAGTTTTTCGATAATAGACTAATATATGGACACTGATATGCACTGTATAAATATCTTAAACGTCAAGTAAACAACTATCTCATCATCTATGACGTTTAGTAACTCTTCATTAAACGTAAGTAAGCAGTTTTCACGGTTGAAATGAAGGGTTGATCTAAGTTAAACCACCATAGAAAACCTGGAAGCACTGGATTATTGTTTCATCCTACAATCTTCACAAATCTCCATACTGATTAAAACCTTAAATTATCTGAATAACTAATAAAGAAAAAAATGAGGGCTATTTTAAAAGTGATATAAACATGAATATTTTATCGTTATTCTCAAACACATATCATTTTTATATATAAAAGAGGTTCTCGATGTTAAACTGCTATGTTTGAAGCGATTACGAGTTTCACCTAGTCTGAGAACGGAACAAATACTCTGTGACCAAAGATCAATAAACTAGCTATTATGATGCATCCCAGACACGTTAACTAGAGAGAGAAGTCCAAGTTTAAAACGGGGAATTAAGCACGAGAAATAACATCATGCACAAATCAAACGTATATATACAGCAATAAATTGTCCTTGGGAAGCATTACAAAATAGCACAATAAACGATACAGTGAATCAAAAGCGTTTAAGACTATCCCAAGTGGGAAATACGACATGAAGGTAAAATTGAGCCTTTTGACGCAAAAGCAAGAGATTTAAATTTTTAAAATAAAATTACAAAAATGAGATATTTACCAAGTGAGTTCTGGGGATTTAACATCCCCAACACAGATGTGAGTAGTACTACAATGAGATGTTTATTTTATTTTATTTAATTGGTAAGTTCATGAGTCAATTAAAGCAGGACCCGAAAGTTCTGGGTTCGAATCCCGCGAGCAGGATCGTGGATGCTCACTACTGAGGAGTTTCATACTAAGATGAAACGGCCGTCCATTACTTCCATGTTTCCCATAGTGTTCCAGCTTTAAATGACTAATTAACTCAACTATTAAATTACTACGATCTCCACAAAAAACCCACTTCTGATATTATTTTATTGCAAATCTAAATGAATTAACAAGTTACATCATTCACCAAATTGTATAGAAATCCATTCCAAAGCTACTCACTTCGTACCAGACAACCAATAATATTAATTTACTTGATTACCCAGAAATATTTTACAATTCTTGGATAATTTGCTTTTAAAAATAGTATAAACTATAGAACTCTTATAAACCTTTGATCATTGAATGTTATCTAAGGATCCTACGAATTAAATCGGACTTAGGTTGAAAACATGTATTACTGAACTTTGACTAAATTTAATAATATATAGTTCATGAGTCAGTTGAAGCCAGACCACTATGGAAAACGTGGAAGCACTAGACGGCCGTTTCATCCTAGTGTGGGACTCTTCAGCAGTTTGCATCCGCGATCCCTCCTCTCGAGATTCGGACCCATGACCTATCAGTCTCGCGCGCGAGCGCTTAACCATTAGACCACTAAGCTGGACGGCATTGAACAGTGTTAATGTCTAACGTCAAATAACCCACGAAATTGAGTGACACATCAGGATTTGATAACCGTTTTGTGATATAATTTAACATTGATTCTACTCAACAATTATCTTATTTAAAAAAATAAAACCAACTAAACATTAAGAATTCAGTACATACTCTGAACCTTGAAAGTACATAGTTGAATACAGTTAAACATACTACACAACTGTCAAAATTTTGACCCAATTATTAAAATCTGATTGATAGAACTACTGTGGTACAATGTTTCGGTGAACTTAGAGATAACATTGAGTCCCCAAATGCCCTGGTACGGACGAAGGGTGGGAAGAGTCACCTATCTCTCTCTCTCTCTCGAAATACTCTCACATGGCCACGTGTATATAGTCACTGCCACGGAAGTACTACTCACTACCTTCTCACAACATTGCTGTTATTTATAAAATCGGGAGGGCGAAAAGTGAAGGTTCGGTGCTTTGATTGGGTTGACGGGCACGGAGAGTCTACCCAGGAAAGTTCAAAAACCATGATTCCAAACCAATAGTACATATGGACTCCAATATCCTGAAGGAACGAAAGGTGCATGAACCAATTAATGGTCACTGGCTACCATGGGACTATATCCCTTAACGTTGTTGCATTGCCTTATAGATCAAACCTTTAGGTCAAAGTCTCGGGGAGTGGCCCTCTGAAACAAACCACCTACTTCAGTTTGGGCACGCATGCAGTATCATAGGCCACACACAAATCAAGTGTTAATTATATATATATATATATATATATATATATATGATGCCCCATTGTACCAATATTTTTGTGTCCCAATAAATAAGATAACTAGTGCTCTAAAGTCGGATCAAAATTCTTCCGATCATATACATATATATACAATAGTATAATCAGATTTCATAAAAAACTCAATGAACTATTCACTATAGGCAGTTTAAAAATCCCCATAGAATATTCAAAAATGAAGAATATTTGAGCAAAAATTCAGATGGATTTTCGCTTCTGTGAGTTTTGCACTATACTTGAGATACTTATTGAGTCCCTTCAGTACAACTGGGTGCACACTAAATTTCAACAGTTTAAAAATCCCCCAGAGACTATTCAAAAATGAAGAGTATTTGATCAATATAATATTCACTATGATTCAAGATTATTGATTATTTAATAAAACAAAAATACCCAACAAAATAAATAAATATTCTTACTTCTAAGTATGTTGAATTTAGTATTTAATATAACAGACCAAAATTCAGCAAACTCATCCATTATTGGTTTATTACTCTTTTGTTTAATATTCCATAGAATATTGATTAGGGGAAATTACATAATAATAGTAATGGTAATAATATGTGTTCATTTCACTGAACAAACTACATTCAGTTATAATCTATAATAATGATATATGCATGAGAATCTATGTTTGTTTATTAAGACACTAATAATAATAATAATAACCCAATTATAACTGATGATAATTATGATGCTCAGATACTTTAACTAGTGTCTATTACTGATTGAAATATATAGACAAATGATTATGATCAGATATTAAATTCCACAATAGAAAAATAAATCCAATTTTATGTTAGAATAGTAACTGTGTTCTTTCTCTCTCTCTCTCTCTCTCTCGCTCTCGATCTTTTATTTAATTCTATCAAATAAATCTCAGATTACGTTTACAAAAAACAAAAAAAATTGAAGTAGAACAGAATAGTAACAAATCAAAACTTATAAAGGATTTATGAGTAGTATAGGGACAATCAATTCAAATTGATTTGTACTTGATCAACATAACACTGAACAAATATAGCACATATTCAATGATCAACAGATAGATAGATAGATAAACGATAGACAAACAATGAATAAACTAAATGATTCTCTATTGTCAAATCATTTTGTAACATACACATATTGTACACAAAGATTGATAGATGGACAGATAAGAAATGTTCAATGATTCATATTAGTTTTTTTTGTTGTTGTTGTTGTAAAGGTAATTTCTATGTGTTCAGAGTAAAAGTGAACTCATGAGAAGTTTTCTATAAAAGGAAATATTGTCTTAATCACACAATATAAATTAAAATAATCAATTAGCAGTTTGTATTTATTTATTTATTTATTGGAACACAAAAATATTGGTACAAAGGGGCATCATATATATATATAACACTTGATTTGTGTGTGGCCTATGATACTGCATGCGTGCCCAAACTGAAGTAGGTGGTTTGTTTCAGAGGGCCACTCCCCGAGACTTTGACCTAAAGGTTTGATCTATAAGGCAATGCAACAACGTTAGGGGATATAGTCCCATGGTAGCCAGTGACCACTAATTGGTTCATGCACCTTTCGTTCCTTCAGGATATTGGAGTCCATATGTACTATTGGTTTGGAATCATGGTTTTGAACTTTCCTGGGTAGACTCTCCGTGCCCATCAACCCAATCAAAGCACCGAACCTTCACTTTTCGCCCTCCCGATTTTATAAATAACAGCAATGTTGTGAGAAGGTAGTGAGTAGTACTTTCGTGGCAGTGACTATATACACGTGGCCATGTGAGAGTATTTCGAGAGAGAGAGAGATATATATAGCTGACTCTTCCCACCCTTCATCCGTACCATGGCATTTGGGTGCTATTGTTTGGAAATTGTTTAAACTCTATAATTGATATACTGGACTGACCTTAATTAAATAATCATTGAAAATCAGAAAGTATTACAAAGCTCTTTTATCCTACCATATCGGGTATAAGTCAACTACCCATCAGTGACATTCGAAGCCGATTGCTCAATATTACGAATAGATAGAAGCTAAAATTGTATGTCATTAAATGTTAAATGGTTTAATTTATTTAATCTGGTTTGCTTTTTTTAGCAATATTTTTTTCTGCTGGATGGGGTTGCTGACCCCATCCCCGACCTACCTCATTTGCCCGGGCTTGAGACCGGCAGCAACTCTAGAAGAGCTACAGGAGGAGTGCTGGTGAGCTCCCTATGCTTCTTCACGAGCAGTAACAGGCATAAGTAAGTAAGTAAATGTTAACTTAGTAGTCTAAAAGTCAAAGTCTCACCAAGAAACCACAAGGTCTTGAGCGTGATGGCTGGTAGGATTATTAATGGATAGGCTCTTTTTCTGACTTTATTTTTTATCGGATGATCACGTTAACGAAGTACATATCCCGTTAAATTTATATATTCATCGACTTCATTCGCATTAATGAATGATGAAATAATACTAGCCAAGCACGAGACACATATGTCTTACATATCCGTTAATGATGACGCACAATAAGAAAAGAGAAAAGGATCGAAGAGGGCGAACATACTCACAATATTTCTCATTTCATGATTTAATATAACACAAAGTAGCTAATGCACAATATGACGAGATAAGCATTGGATAAAGTCGTAAGTGTACAGACCTACACAAATACACATGTGATGTACAAATGTGGAGTAATAGGGGTATGAAATAAAATGTGTATGCACTGAAGATCACAATTTCCTATGAAAAGAGTAGAATTATTTAGAGAAAAATGAAAAAAGAGTCACGTGCTATCTGAGTTACTAAAGTCTATCCAAAAGCTAAGATGAATCACTCAAGTGTGTAGTAGTAGTAGTAGTAGTAATACATTCTACATGTGCACATTGCTGTAAAGTCCCACACTAAAACGAAAAAATTGTCCAAAGTTTCCTAGATTTCAATGGTTGCCTAAAAAAGATCAGTCAGTGATGTGAACTCTGGAATTTAGATGTTGTACATTGACTACAGATGATAGTGTTTACACTATAAAATTACAATTTCTAAATCTAATCCTTTATAAAACTAAGAACATTCGATGATGGTCACTCTAAAAGGTGAATAGACAACCAGTAGAAGCCAATCACTTTCTATGATTAGTTTAAAAACCCTATGTTAGGTTTTTGACTTGAGGCAAATTTACAAGGATAATATTCATACACTAATGGCATTTAGTTAATAAATGGTGCCATCGTAATTCATAGAAACGATTTCTCAACAACTACATTATTCATTGGATTCCACCTCTAGTCACCATCCAACTTTGCTTAAAAAACTTGTGACTTAAGGCTATCTCAAGGTAATCCGCATACGATGCACATATCCCAACATGAGACTAATCAATTACAGTCATAAATAACAATCGGCAGATTCAAACAAGCAATACCAAGTGAGATTAAACCTGTTGTTAATTATGAAACATGACACTTAATCAAAGATGGATAGTGGCAAGCAGTGGAATCCAGGACGGTCTTTTCGTGCTACTCGGGACTCATCAGCTGCATTTACCTGCATTCCAGAGTTGATGTTCACTCCGCACTGAGCGAGCAGGTGGCTATCAGGACTAAGTAGATAAGTGGATAATGCGATGGTGTTTGAAGCATATGGTACTGGTTTCGAGTCGCTGAGTGAACATTAATTCTGAGATGCAGGTAAATCCAGCTGAAGAGTCCCGAATAGAACGAAACGCGCGACCTTGACTCCACTCCTAGCCACTATCCATCTTTGCTTAAGTCGAGGCAATCCGCACAGGATCTACATATGCCAATAAGAAACTGATCAATTGCAGTCCTAAATAATAATGGGAAGATACAAGTAGAACAACACCAAGTGAATTTTAGTTGAAAATACTTATACAAATCAGTTTAGTTGGACGATCTTCAAAATGATCCATTTTGTAAACAGCTCACAAGAACTTAAAAAAATAAAATGAATTCATGTTATTCTGCTCAAATCTCTGTTCTTACTCTCTTGAAGATAATAAAGGGAACTATGTGTATCAGAACCATTTTTAGTTTGTTTCAGCAGGTTTGTAAAGAGTAGTTTAATTTCTGGATGATATTCGTCACAGACTGATGTCAGTTGCAGTCATATTGAAATCTGACTAAGTCTAAAAGAATTTCAGCCAAACTGTGTCATTGTTAAACGTTAAATGTGAAATATGAAGATCCTAATTATGGACTACTAGGAAGTACTATTAAAGGTAAAACAGCTAGAAAAACGTTTCAATTTCATTTTAAATGTTGTCAGCTAGTTATAGTTGGTATGTATATTCAGTTTAGGGATTGATGGATGTTTCAACAATCTTTAGTCAAAAACGTAATGCTGGTGATTTATCATATACAAATGTAGCAGAATTCATTTTGATCTAGATTATCTTTTCTACTCCTGTTTTGAGTAGAGAATTGTTAGTCACTAACTGTTATAAAATGATGGACAAAATTTACAGCTAAGATGGATAATCCTAGTGGTTCAGTGTGCTTAGAGTTTGATAGTTTATTTGGAGAGCTTTCAATGTCATTCTATGCAACATCCTCAGCGCCTAATGTATGTAGAAATGACTTTTCAGTTTGTTCTGATGAGTTTGTTTACGATTGGTAGTTTTCCCAAATTCAATGTCTACATTTATTCATTATGATTATATTTTTCTGTTACTATCTAACCTTTGGACTGACTAAACTATTAGGTTAATAGACTGAATCTATGTCAGTGTATTTACTGGTGACAAATCGATCAAACTCCTATGTTTATCTAATAATCTTAAAGTTTCCCTAATCTGAATTTCAACGTTTTCCAATCAAACCTATGCTCATAGTTTTCCATGTGCATTGATACGAGTGATGGTACATCATATTGCTTCAATGTTAATGTATGTTCATGTAAACTTAACTGAATGTGTTGATGATTTTGCCTAGAATAGCAATAAAAGCCTCCTTACCAAAACATCTAACCCAAAGAACAGAACCACTAAAAAATGAGTAATTAAATAAAAAATAAAGGATTGACAAATCCTGATGAACGACATTGGCACAGACTTTTGAAACAATATATCAAATCAAGAGAATAAAACAATGAGATGATATCAGAAGAGGTCTATGGAGATTTTAGAAATTTCACAGATTGAAATCATGAGTCAATTGAAGCTAGACCACCACGGAAAACCTGGAAGCACTGGATGGAAGTTTCGTCCTATTATGGGACTCCTCAACAGTGCGCATCCACGATCCCAAACCTCTCGAGATTCGAACCCAGGACCTGTCAGTCTCGCGCCAGGCGCTTAACCAACTAGACCACTGAGCCAGCATCCAACGGTGTTAATGTCTAGCGGTCGTCCAGTGCTTCCAGGTTTTCCATGGTGGTCTAGCTTCAATTGACTGATGATTTCAATCTGTGAAATAAGATGATAATAAACATTTTAGCTAAGATTGCTTCGTAATTGGATGTAGAAAATCGTAATCACAGGAGTGAATTATATTGGGTAACAAATTTAGTGAAAATTATAATTTTCTATAGTTCAAATCATAAATCGATCTTAGTTAGACCACTAATAAATACCTGTAAGCACTAGATGGCCATTTCCTCTCAGTATTGGACTCCTCAGTAGTGATCATCTATAACCTCACACTTGAGAGTAGAGCTCTGGACCTTTGGTTCTACAAAAATAAACGCCTAACCTTTAGACCATTGATCGTTAAACAATCCATGATATTAAGCAATTATCTTTCACTGCCTACGGTGGTTAACTGTTTCATATATGATATATTTGAACTTTACTAATCTTCACTTCTCACTAGATCTCCGAGAGATTTTTCTCGAACTTAGTCAATAATGAATTCTTGATTATTATGAAAGTAGGAGGGTTTGTGTAAACTATAAAACTTACTTTAATCTAAATTACAAACCGACCTTCGATTCCTAGATGTGAGGTTGTGGATACGCTTTACTGATATAGTTTCATATTAGAACAAAATATTAGTTCAATACTTCCCATTTTTCAATGATCATCTAGGTAACATTAGTATATAATATAAATCCCCCCCTACACTAATAAAAATCATAATTACTTATTGTTTTTTTATTTATTAATCATTGAAACATGAACGTGAAAAAAAAAAGGTGACAAAGTTATCCATATTTTATATCGATCACTTTTTATTATTGTTATATTTTATTTTCTGTTACTATAGTAAAGGTGCAATTGTACATCTGTTTGTATGTATGAACGTAAATGATAATGTGACTTGAAAATAAAAAAAAGAAAAAGAAATCAAACCTTATAAGGTTACAGATGAGAAAATAATATCGAACTTATTTGACATATATGTAGTTATGGGTCGTTGTTGTTGTTGTCGTTGTTATTTTATTTCTCATTTGTGGTTTCATAATAAGTTCACCTTAAACACTTATCTATAATAAATCTTTCTTTGTTTTGTTTGTTTGTTTTTTTTGGGGGGGGGGAGAGGGCAGGGTTGTTGTATTTTAATGAACTGTAATAAAATTATTTCAATGAAAGTGTTCATAAAAAATAGACAATTTTAATGGGTACTATACAGTGATTTGATTCATCTGATGAATATAGTAATTAAGTAGTCAGAATCAATAGCTAAGGTTATTTTAATTGCTTGATGATCATTGTATCACTGATCGATTGATTAGGTTTAGATTTATTAGTTGTTTAATATTAACTCTAATCTGCTTTTTGTAACGTAATGTATCTATATGAATATGTTTATAAGATGCTCCTGATAAGTATTTCTCTATACGTAGATCATCTTTATCAGATAAAAGAATAAGTATCTTTCATGAACTTGAACTATGGTATATGCTACTTATGTTGACAGATATAAGTAGTATGTAATATTAATTAGAAGAGGAATGAATGGCAGCAAATAGTTGTAAAGGTCGAGTTGCAAAAAAAAACAGAAGCGGAAATAGAAAGTAATTTTGACTTGGAAAAATCATACAGAATGTGATGGATAATTGATGGAAGATTTGCAAATGAAGTATCTACTGTATGGTCCTCATATTGTTTTTTTACCAACAGATTTTGTAATTTTGTGTTAAATAACAAACTGATTAGATGGTGGTGGTTTTAGGCAGTCAACAGGAAGCCCTAGACGCGTGTTTCGTGCTACTTGGCACTCGTCAGCAAGGTTTACCTGTAATCTTGAGGGAACTGGTTCTCCCTGATAGAGTCGATCCCGTACCACCGAGCTTCACAGTCATAGATGTTACCTCTGGACTACCCGGGCTGCGGCCGGACTGAGATGTAATCACAATTGGTTAATCATTGGGTAGTGATCGATGTCATTGTGTTGAGTCCTTCTTAGTGCAGATCGAATGCTATCGACCAAGTTACAATGTGGCCACCAGTCTAGGTGACTCGACATTGCGTGCACTATGTTGGTCCATAACATTCGATCTGCACTAAGAAACACTTGACACACATGGCATTGATCACCACGCAGTGATCGATCAATTGTAATAAACTGATTATCCTTACTTGAATCTTCATTGATTATAGAACAATATAATAAAGCTTTAATAACGATGGAATATCACTTTAATAATCCTTGAAATCTAGTAAATACTAGGACGTCTTACCGATGTGGGTAGTCAATAATCATAAATCGTTCAGGGGAAAATACTGTATTTCTTACGTAAACGTTATTTATTTATCCGATTTTTTGAGCGGACAATAGCAAACAAATTATATGTTTATTAATAATTACAATTAATCTATAATCCATTATACTAATAAAGACTCATCAATCAAGGAATGCTTGAAAGCTAGTTAGACTCAATTAAATGTTACTATTATACACTAGTTAAGGATGATATTATAAAAAGTCAATGTTCTTGATAGTTTGGAGCTCATTTGTTGAATACAAAAAATACAAATTTAAGATGATTGTTTTGTGATAAGATTCAAACTTTCTTCGTTGTTTTTCTAGGGAACATTACTCAGTCGAATATCATATTTCAATAATTAGTATAACATGATCTTTTCAAAGAATATAAGAGCATTCAACACTAATGTATGTTGTTTTTTACTAATTTTCAAAACCTGATTAGCTTGTCGTCATTCTAAAGATCGTTGAACCAGTTTGTAAGTTTTTATAACTCATAATTACGGAATATTATATATGTTCCCTGATCAATTTGTTACCTACTTCATGCAACCTAATGTATATATACTAAAAGATTATTAATTTCAAACTGTTAATCAATAAAACTGGAATTTCTTCAATTAAGATTTCGTTTTATACTGCAGACGTAAAGGCGAGGATTAGCAAAGCAAGGGCTGCATTCCTACAGTTGAAAAACATATGGAACTCAAAACAACTTGCAACCAATATCAAAGTCACAATATTCAATACGAACGTCAAGTCAGTTCTACTGTACGGAGCTGAAACTTGGAGAACTACAACAACCACAATCAAGAAAGTACAAGTATTTATAAATAGCTGTCTACGAAAGATACTCAACATCCATTGGCCGGATATCATCAGTAACAGCCTTCTGTGGGAGAGAACAAACCAGCTTCCAGTTGAATAGGAAATTCGGAAAAGACGATGGAAATGGATAGGAAATACATTACGCAAATCATCAAACTGCATCACGAGGCAATTGCTAACTTGGAATCGTGAAGGGAAGCGTAAATGAGGAAGGCCAAAGAACACATTACTTCGGGAAATAGAATCAGATATGAAAAGGATGAATAAGAATTGGAAAGAGCTAGAAAGGATTGCCCAGGATAGGGTTTGATGGAGGATGCTGGTGAGCGGCCTATGCTCCTTCACGAGGAGTAACAGGCGGAAGTAAGTAAGTAAGTTTATACTGCTATTAGATAGTTTGTTTTGTTATTAAGTAAAATTAGAGTAAATTATTCAATTCTTTTTCCTATGGTAATTTTAAGCTATATGTAACTCTATATAAAAATCATATATCTAGATCTTATTTTCTATTATTCCCTTGATTCAATAAAGAAAGGAAACATGCTGAATAGAGAGTGTATTGTTCCAGTACAATCTATTCATCTTTTCTTTTTATCATTCCAGTATTCAACAACCTATTATGAGAGAGAACAAATCAGATTCAAGCAGAGGAACAAATCAGGAAGAAGCACTGGAAGTGGATAGGAAACACACTAAGGAAAGCACCGAACTGCATTACAAGGTAAGCCCTCACATAGAATTCTCAAGGCCAAGGAAAACAGGAAGACCAAAGAACACATTACTTTGAGAAATGGAGACAGACATGAGAAACATGAACAAAAATTGGATAGAACTAAAAAGGAAGGAGTAGGACAGATTGGGTTGGAGAATGTTGATCGGCGGCCTATGCTCCATTGGGAGTAACAGGCGTAAGTAAGTAAGTAGGTAGGTAGGTAGGTAGGTAGTATAGTAAGTAAGTAAGTAAGTAAGTAAATAAGTAAGTAGGTAGGTAAGTAAGTAAGTAAGTAACTAAGTAAGTAGGTAGGTAAGTAAGTAAGTAAGTAAAGTACGCTTTATTGACAGAATTTCGTGATATCCATAAAATTGCTTGGTCAATGTTTAATGCTTATAAGAATAATTACATAATCCATCTATTCTTAATTACGGATTAATCTATAATTTTATCGAATATTTCAGTATACACATGTATGCATATAAAAGCATGTTACAACAACCTTACAGTTTATAGGCTATTGTTTCTATAACAACGGTGTCGATTACAATAATATCTAGAAGGTATGAACAAATTTATTAGGTATACAAAATGTTTGAGATTTTTAGGAAAATCTATATTTACCTTGTAAACCTTGACATTTTATCTAAATAACATGAGTACAGATAGTTGATTAAAAGAAGTAAACGACTTGAAATATGATGATTTTTCTCGTTTAACACTTCTATATTATTAATTGATGGTGGAACAGGAAAGAGTGATAAATTGATTCATTATCATTTTGATGGAGTTCTGTTCTCTGAGCTGGATGGTTTAGTCGTGGAGCGTTCATTGTTATTCTGAACAAGATTATCAGTACAAACTTCAAGTAGAGGTGAAAAGATCGAATTTCTTCACGTATGATTCACACCTTGTCCTGTAGACCTCGATCTTGATTAGTTAATCAATCAGAATAACGATGAAAGCTCCACGACCAAACCATCAAGCTCACGTAATAAAACTCCATTAAAGTCATCCTCATATCAGTACAGGGTTGTGGAGATTATTGAGTTTTGATTGAGATCATGAATTGATCAAAGTTAGACCACCATTGAAAACCTGGAGGCACTGAACGGCCATTTCATCTTAGTATGGGAATCCTCATTATTGCACATCCACGATCCCGCCCTCAGGATTCGAACCCAGGGCCTTCGGTCCCACGCACACTTCTGAGGAGTCTCACAATAGGACAGAACGGCCGTCCAGTGCTTCCAGGTTTTCAGTGAGGATCTAACACCAATCGGTTCATGATTTCAATCAAAAACATAATAATCTCCATAACCCCATACTGATAGTCTAGCGTTTATTAAATTGAAATAATCTAATGAAAAACTGATGTTAATGTGGTATATTAAAGTAATGCATTTTGAACAATGATCACATAGAAACGAACACATTAAAATATTATCAGAATGGGTTTTGTGGAGATTTTTTTAGAAACTTCACAAGTTGCAATCATGAGCACATTGAAGCTAGACCACCATGGAAAACCTGGAAGTACTGGACGGCCGTTCTGTCCTATTGTGAGACTCCTCAGAAGTGCGCGTGGGACCGAAGGCCCTGGGTTCGAATCCTAAGAGCGGGATCGTGGATGTGGTCTAATGGTTAAGTACTCGCGCGCGGGCCAGTAGGTCCATGGGTTCGAATCCCGCGGGGTGCGGGTTCGTGGATGCGCACTGCTGAGGAGTCCCATACTAGGACGAAACGGCCGTCCAGTGCTTCCAGGTTTTCCATGGTGGTCTAGCTTCAATTGGCTCATGATTTCAACTTGAGACATTAAAATATATTCATATGAGAACTAATAAGGAAACCAAACAAATTCCAACATAAGAAAATAATAAGATCATAAGGAAAATCAATATGAATTACAACATGTTGAATATTAGATCAATGTTACTACGATAAATTTAACGTACATAGACCTGAAATTTCATAGGTTTAAGGCTTCACCAAAAATAAGTATTCATGCTAGACAGCTTTCAGAGGAAACACATGAAGGATGAATTAAGGTCAATGTAATGACCTATTTCAACTAAATGTTTGAAAATGGAGGAATTTGGGTGTGTACTATAATAGGCATATTTAACTATTATTTGAAAGAAATGATTTTTTTATTTTATCGATATATATATTCGCTCAAACATGTATAGTGGTAATATACGATGAAATTTGTTAAATACTCACTTTAGGGTTTTTCTTGATGAAGAATGGATATAATTTCAATGGTTAAGATCATGAGTCAGTTGGAGCTAGACCACCATGGAAACCTGGAAGCACTGGATGGCCGTTTCGTCCTATTGTGGAACTCCTCAGCAGCGCGCATCCACGACCTCTCCGCCTGCGAGATTCGAGCCCAGGACCTACTGGTTTCGCGCGCGAGCACTTAACCACTAGACCACTGAGCCTGCATCCAGTGTTGTTAATGTCTAAATTCAACTAATCCACGAAATTGAGCGACACATTCACCATTGTCTTCAGTGAGTTACTATCTCACAACAGACCTAGTTGAACTCCACTGCTCATTACTTCTCACTAGATCTCCAGGATATATCTTGTGAAGCCAGTCACTAGTGAGGATATATTGATTAATATCAGATGGGTTTTGTGGAGATTGTAGTAATTTCAATGGTTAAGATTATGATAATGAACTTTGTTGTATATTACGTCTTACTAATAACCGACTTAGGCCTTTGTTGGATTGCAAGGTTATTTGACTTATGTTTGATAGAATCGTATATGTAAGGTTTGTCGAAGTAAAACCCAAAGTAGGTCTAATTTCAAACAATTAGTCCCCTTTGATTAATTTCGATAATGCAATGAGAAGATGAAGATTATCAGAATTATTTGATATGTTTGCGCAATACATTTCGGACAATCTGATCACATATTACATACTTGTTAAGATATCTTTATATGAAAACTAAAAGGTCAACTAGATTGATTAAAAGTAAGCCGGAGAAATGAAAATAAAGTACGCAAAAACGATGTGATAACCACTGTGGATAATAAATTAGTGTTGCCAGGGTAGCTTAAGAGTACGAACAAATAGTTTTCGAACACATAAAGAGGGTTTCAGTTTCCGTATAACTAAGGCTTCAATAAATCTTAAAATGCGCCCATGATGGATTTTGTACAACACTAAAAAGGCTGATTTGATGTCCACCTTATGACCAGTCTCGACCAAATGTTTCTCAATGGAGGAAGATGTCTGTCCATTCTATAATCTTATTTGACCATTGCAATTCATTTGTTTCTGCAGCTGTTTGGGTATGTGCTCCACCACACTTTAATCTGTCTATATAAAAATGATTAGTCTAATTACTGAAAATGAAGTGAAGGTGCTAAACGAAACATCAATATAGAATAAATGTTTATTAAAACTTGTAAAACTGATGGAAAAGCCATAGTTCTATGTTTTACAGAACTATCGTATTATCTCTAGTAACATCCTCAGATACATAACATGAACTGGATTTTAAGAGAAATTAATTGATAAAAAGCGGTCTGATAACAATTGTACGGTAAAAGGTTAAATGCTAAATCACAGAAACATCATTGTCATAGATAGATTAAAAACGAATGGATTTAATTAAATGATTATGGATTTTCATACATCTTAGCTAAGAGCATATCTTGTTCAAAAGCCTCCATCTTACTTTAATTATGAGATATTAAATCAAACTATAGTGTAGGTTGTCGATTGAAATCTATCGTGCACTTCATTGAATTTAACAGTTATACATTAGAAGTGAGTTTTACTTTCCGAGGAATTATAAATTTCAAAATAAAACAAGTATCCAATACTTTATATGATATTGGTTCATGGTGAATATGTTGAATAATTTAAAATTGTTACTTTAAAAAATTAACACTTGAAGTCATGAATCAGTTGAAGCTAGACTACCATGCAAAACCTGGAAGCGCTGGACGGTAAACACATTAAAGAAAGCACCCATCTGCATCACAAGACAATCCCTCACATGGAATTCTCAAGGCCAAAGGAAAAGAGGAAGACCAAAGAACATTATTAAGCCAAGAAATGGAGACAGACATGAGAAGACTGAACAACAATTGAATAGAACTAGAAAGGTAGGCCCAGGACGGAGTGGGTTAGAGAATGCTGATCAGTGGCCTATACTCTACTGGGAGTAACAAGTGTAAGTAAGTAACTGAACGACCGTTTCGTCCTACTATGAGTCTCTTCAACAGTGTGCATCCACAATCCCGCCTCGAGAGTTCCGAACCCAAAACCTATCTGTTTCGCACTGCTGAGGAGTCCCACAATTGGATAAAAAGGCCATCCAGTGCTTCCAGGTTTTTCATGGTGGTCTAGCTTCAATTGACTCATGAATTCAATTAGTAAATTACTATAATATTCACAAAACCCCCCTCTAACTTAAAAAGTTGTCAAGACTTTATTAATAATCAATACTTTTAAATGGTAGTCATAGTTATTATTTTTTTTTTGGAGGAATTCATCATTATAATCATGTCCATTTTAAATAATTCATTATTTTATATTCATAAATTACGTTCTAGTTCTTGACCAAATTTATTTGTTTTACAAACGTACTCTTATTATTTAAAATGGCGCCCATTTATTATCACATATATATATATATATATATATATATATATATATATGTAAAAGATAAAATACAAATGATTTAATATCTACTATTTTGTATTTTAAAACAACGTTTGTTTTATTAAACAGTGAAGTGTAAATTATGTTTATTTATGAGAATTTTACAGTTGAATTCATGAGTCAGCTTAAGTTAGACTACCATGGAAACTATGGAAGCATTGGATGGTCGTTCCGTCATAGTATGGAACTCCTCAGCAGTGCGTATCTACAATCCCACCTTGTGAGATTCGAACCCAGGACCTATCATTCTCGTACGTGAATATTTAACTTCTAGACCACTGAATCCGTATCCAATAGTGTTTTTACTATATATTTCAAACAAAATATTTAATCACTTCTGCACTTGAATAATTAAATGTTATCTAAGTTAATTGAAATAGATTGATGGGCGTATATATGATATATAAATATATGATAACCCTTTTGGAGATTCAATCATACTTTATCTGATTGCATGAGTAAAAATAATAAGCACATGATCCTACGGTAATCAGTTATAAAATTGTCCCAGTTTCAAAACAATAACGTTATTTAATTATAAAATAAAAGTACTGAAGTTGAAACAGGCTCAGTTTTTTAAAAATTATTTTGTATAACATTTCGGTTGATATACTCTGGATGATCCAATATGATAATCATAGAATGTTATACAGATCAGTTTTATAAATCACTTCCAGAAGTGCAGGTTTACGAAGTTAATAAAAGTATGACATATTCCAGTAAAATTTGATCAGTAAAAGTTATTTTAAATCGTATATGGATAATTTTTTGCTACTATCGTGGTGTGTGCTACTTATATTGACAGATATAAGTAGCATGCAACACCAATAAAAAGTTGAACGCCTGGTAGCAGAAGATTAAGAAGATCGAATTGAAGAGAACAGTAACGTATACAGAGAGTCATTGTGAATAACAACGGGAATAAAGAAATCATGACGTTTGTAAGAGACAACTGATGGAAGATATGCAAATGATGTACCTAATGTATGATTTTCATACTATCTCGTCAAGATCTCATTCACTACATTATAAATAACTTCAGATTATTTTGAATGAGTGAATAACAAATTGACCAGACACTATAAACAACAATCTACTGTGGGAGAGAACAAACCAGATCCCAATGGAGGAAAAAATCAGGTAGAAGCAGTGGAAGTGGATAGGACATACATTGAGGAAAGCACCCAACTGTGTCACAAGTCAAGCACTCACTTGGATTTCTCAATGCCACAGGAAAAGAGGAAGACCAAAGAACATATTACGCTGAGAAACTGAGGAAAATATGAAAAGAATGAGTAACAACTGGATAGGACTAGAAAGGAAAGAGTAGGACAGATTGGGTTAGAGAATGTTGATCGGCGGCCTATGCTCCATTGAGAGTAACAGGCGTAAGTAAGTAAGAATAACAAATTATGGTAATGTGTTTTGATACTGCCTAGTAAATGAAGTCATTTGAACTCTTTTATCTTAATAAGGAAATATATACGATAGTCAGTATTAACCGACAAGTTGATCTGCTTGTTAGTCATTTTTAACTCATTAGTTCAAGTAACAATCAGATCTAAGCATAAAATATTTTAATTATGATTAAGATATTACACTTATAAACAAGAAATTATTCCTAACACATTTAATTTGCAAAATCTTAACCATCATAAATCAGACCTATGCCTATTGTGTAATGTAACAGGAAACTAAACATCTATAAATACATTTCTACTATTACTGAATTATTATCAGGTTATTCCTTTGACTGAAGTGTAGTTTAATTTCCTGTCAAAAACGACATAGTTATGTGCGATGATGTCGGTATGCCACATCAAGTCAACAAATTACATATTTGGTTTATTTTTCATTACGAAGTGATATCGCCTAGAGAATCAGCAAGAATCAGGAAGCTATTTAAACAAAAAACCAGCTATTTACTCCAAGTTGGAAACTTCCCAATAGTTATACACCCATAACTTAATGCAAGACTGAACGTAGGGTATTCTTTACGCAGGACAAAAAAGATACTATTTTGATGAAGGAATCGAAATCTAGTAATTTGTGTTTTCAAATTCGGGTAAATCATATTGTTATGAAACTATCGCCATCATTATTATTCAATGTCATCACTCACACCGCTAATACTAATTATCTTACTGATTCTTGGTCAATGTTAGATTCTGAGTACACACTACTGAGAAGTTTTAAACTAGATCCAGATAGCTTTTCAATACTATCTGGTTCATAATGGATCTCTGATAGGAATTCTAAAGAGTAAAACAAATAGTTCTTTTTATTGGTGAATAGAGTAATTCATTCAGCTAACATTTAATTATTCAACCAGTGAGCTATAAAAAAATTTTGAATTCGGCACATATATTTATTGGTTCAATTTGCCAAGCCACATCAATTCAGGAAGATGAAATTATCAATATAACTGAATAAATAGTACAAATCATCACAATATCAGTAACAGTAGAAAAGATCAAGCGTTGAAACTAGGAATCTAGCAGAAAGGATAAATTCGCCGATTATGAAGTATGAGGTAGGAAAGAAGATCACTGAATACATTACCTCTATTATTGCAAACTTTGACTCATAACCTAACATATCCAACTAGTGGTTAAAATCATCATGCTGTCGCTAACCAGTCTATCACATAATAAACCAAATCAAATATCGTTTAATAATTTCCTTACGTGATGGTATAACTGATCATAGATTCATATATAACGAGAAATAAATCCTGAAGATGTTGACAACAGATTCCTATACACCGTTTCTTTTAAAGCAAGACTACTTACTTCAAATATAAGTCTGCGAATAATTTCAATCATTATAAAATAATAGTTTTCGAAATGAATTCTTTAAAAACTGAGACACATTAAGGAAGAAACTGTTTCTAGATCATCTCTGTCAGTTCCAGTGTGTAACGTTAAAACTAGTAAAATAGGTAAGGTCCAAAGTGCAGATATCTAAGGATAAATATTACTGTATGATAATAATAATAATTTACAAAATATGAATTGTCATATTTTCACTAACTAGACGGGTGATAAAGTATTCGGTACTTAATTCACCATTTGATTCATTGTACACACTACTATGTAGTGCTACAGTTAAATAAAACAGTTATCTAGTATACAGTAAAATATGACATTAGTTCATCAAATCATTGACTTTTTATCTAAGGTATATAGTATTATTATCAGAATGGGTTTTGTGGAGATTTTTAGAAATTTCACAAGTTGAAATCATGAGGCAATTGAAGCTAGATCACATTGAAAACCTGGAAGCACTGGACGGCCGTTTCGTCCTAGTGTGAGACTCCTCACCAGTGCGCATCCATGATCCCGCACCCAGCGGGATCCGAACCCAGGACCTACTGGCTTCGCGCGCGAGCACTTAACCACTAGACCACTGAGCCGGCATCCAACGGTTTTAATGTCTAACTTCAACCAATCCACGAAGTTGCACCACCGTACAGCATTGTCTTCAGTGAGTTCCTATCTCACAACAGACCTAGTTGAACTCCACTGGTAACGACTTCTCACGAAAGGGCCATCCAGTGCTTCCAGGTTTTCCATTGTGGTCTAGGTTCAATTGACTCATGATTTTAACTTGTGAAATATATAGTATTATGTGTAGATCATATGGTTGAGGTCCACGAGATAATTATGAACACTAGTAAATGACTTTGATATCATAAAATCGATCACACTAACGTAGATCCATTCATAATTTGTCTTCAATAAATCATACGTTTCATACGTTTTATTCACCCATTTCATTCCCCCCCCCCATGTTTGGTCTTACTGTTACTTGTCTTTCTCACACTTTTAATTCATTGGCTTAAATCATGTTAACTTTGTTCCTCTACATTGAAGTGACTGCACAATTTGTTCTGATATACAATTATGAAACGTACTCTGTTGAGTATGATCCTGATTCTCTTATAGATTTACTTCCTAATATCAAATAAAATACAAAATCTATTTTCATAATTAGATCTACTTGATACTGTTTACTTGAATCTTCCCATTGATGTTTAGGACTGTAATTGATCAGTCTCTTATTGACATATGTGTATACTGTTCGGATTATTTCGTTATTGCCTTAATTGACAAGTATTATAAGCAAAGATGGATAGTGGCTAGTAGTGGAATCCAGGATGCGTGTCTCATCTTGTTTTCGGACTCGTCAGATGGATGTACCTGCATCTCAGAATTGATGTTCACTCCAGGACTCGAACCAAGTACCATTCGCTTCAAACACCATCACATTATCCACTCAGCTACTGAGTCCTAATAGCCACTTGCTAGTGCAATGATATGAAGTTTAAATTCACTTAGTATTGTTTACTTAAATTTTTCGATTGTTATTTAGGATTGTAATTGATCAGTCTCTAATTGACATATGCCAATAGGACAAAACACATCTCCTAGATTCCATTGCTAACCACTATCCATCATTACTCATAATTGACTTTAATCTTCAAAAACAAATCCAAAATAAATACAATAACTCCTCTTGGAGCTCCTCTGTTGCTACTGCCGTTTCCAAGCCCAGATAAAGTGGGGAGGGTTAGACATAGGATTAGTGACCCCATCCCATAGAAAACTAACTCGCCAAAAAACACACACACACTCTAACTATAAATACAGAATAATACTCACATTTATTTGCAATAATTTTCTCTTCAGTTGTATTTTGTTTCAATGTAGTATGATCAATTGAATGATACAATTTCGATGAATCCATTTGTATTGTTGTTACCATTGAATGTAAACCATCAACACTTGTTGATATATATAAATGATTCGGTATTAAATCATATTCAGTTGCATTTATTTTATTCATTTCATTATTTGATTGATTCATATTAAAATTATATCGTTTCTCTAAACATTGTAAATATTCTTCACATATACGATGTCTTGCATTTAAACGTGTATTATGATCTAATTCTATAGTTGATTAAATAAACCAGAATAAATAAATAAATAAATAAACACTAACACATATATACAAACAAATAGGATGAGATGGATATGCATGATCAGGTGAATTTATAGGTTACGATCTATGAATAATCAACACAATGAGATGATTATACCTAAGAAATTACATGAGAGTTGAAGCCTTAATTCGGTTTTATATATATATATATCATTGTTCACATATATATCATGTATATGATATGTGTACAATAAACATTGGATAATCAAAATTACCTATGTAAATTAGTATTCATGTTTAGATAGAACCAATATACATTCATATATAAAGATTATAGGATGAATCATGTCAATAAAAATCATGTAGTGTTGCTCTTTTTGTATACTTGTATCTTCTCATTTGTTATTTGGGACTGCAATTGATCAATTGATCATGTTGGGATATGTGCATTCTATGATGATTGCCTCGATATAGCCTTAGGTCACAAGTTTTTTTAAGAAAAGTGGATAGTAATAATAGTGGAATCCAGGATGCGCGTTTCGTTCTGTTGGGAATCTTCAGCTGGATTTACCTGCATCTCAGAATTAATGTCACCCAGCGACTAAACCCAGTACCATTTGCTTCAAACACCATCACATTATCCACTTATCTACTTAGTCCTGATAGCCACCTGCTTGTGCAGTGCGGAGTGAACATCAACTCTGGGATGCAGGTACATGCAGCTTATGAGTCCCGAATAGGATGAAACGTACGTCCTGGATTCAATGCTAGCACTATCTATCATTGATTAAGTGCCATGTTTCTAATTAACAACAGTGTTTAATCTCATTGTATTGTTTGTTTGAATCTGCCGATTGTTATTTAGGACTGTAATGATCAGTCTCATGTTGGGATATGTGCATGAATGTGGATTGCCTTGAGATAGCCTTAAGTCACAAGTTTTTTAAGCAAAGTTGGATAGTGACTAGCAGTGAAATCCAATGAAGAATATTATTGTTGAGAAATAGTTTCTATGAATTACGATGGCAACATTTATTAACTAAATGCCATTAGTGTATGAATATTATCCTTGTAAATTTGCCTCAAGTCAAAAACCTAACATAGGGTTTTTAAACTAATCATAGAAAGTGATTGGCTTCTACTGGTTGTCTATTCATCTTTTAGAGTGACCATCATCGAATGTTCTTAGTTTTATAAAGGATTAGATTTAGAAATTGTAATTTTATAGTGTAAACACTATCCTCTGCATGTACCTGCATCCCAGAGCTGATGTTCACTCCTCAATGCACAAGCAGGTGGCTATCAGGACTCAGTAGCTAAGTTGACAACGTATTGGCTTTTGAAGCAAATGATACTAGGTTCGAATCCCAGAGTGAATATCAATTCTGAGATGCAGGTACATCCATCTGACGAGTCCGAAAACAAGAAGAGACGCACATCCTGAATTCCCCTACTAGTCACTATCCATCTTTGCTTATAATGCTTATGACTTAAGGCTTCTTCAGAGAATAAATAAATAACTAAATCAAAATTAATCCAAGTGTTTGATTTGGTTATTTATTTACTCTCTGAAGAAGTGGCTCACACTAAGTCACGACACATCCGAAAATCTAATTTTTCTAATCATTGGGGATATTTATAAATATATTATTTATAACAATATAACCAATGCTCAATTTATTTGAAATTACCAAGTCAAACCTTGATAATGATACCTATAATGAAACTCAAATTATTGGCTTATTTACTTCATGATTCAAGTTTCTTTAATTTGTGTTTTATCTTCTAATGTGGGTATTTTTTTCGTTCTTCTAGATAATGATGAATTTGTGCAGAAGTGAGTACAGTAGAGAAGATTTGTAGCTCAGATCGATGATTTTAATAAAGTTTTGTTCTCTGAGCTAAATGGTTTGGTCATGAAGCACAAATATCAGTAGAAATTTGTGCTGATGATTTCGTTCAGGAGGACAATCAAAGCTTCATGATCAAACCATCTAGTTCAGAGAACGAAACTCCATCAGAATCGAGTATAAGGAGAATATTATAATTGAAAGCATTCATGTGAACTATAAATCTTCTTCATCAATTTAGGAATTTATGAGCTGGTTTAAGTTTTGTCGTTTGACTGTATTTTCTAACCATCATCATCATCCATACTTGTTAGTTATTTTTAAGTATTCAACATTAAATACTTCAAAAGTTTATTTAATCAACAATTATATTGAAAGAAAAAACCCAGAAAGTATTGTATTGTTGATTTTAAGATTCCAAAGCAGACATCATTTTACAATATACAGTCCTCACATCAAGAACGATACCAGTCATCGACTGAGTTGGCGCTTAATAATTCACACTTGTTTTAAATTAACTCTATTTTTATTTATAACAATCTAATTTATCTGTTATATGTAAATAAACATGTATTTTGCGATATCTACGTAGAGTTAGGCGAAAGCATGTAATACGATGGAAAGTTTGGAATCAACTAGACGATTTGGACTTCGCAGACGACATAGTTTTTTTATTCTACACACAAATACAAACACACCAAGAAATGCAGGTGAAGACATCTAGTGTAGCAGTGGCCTTTGTATAACTAAGCCTCAACATATATAAGGCAAGAACCAAGATCCTCAAATAAAACACGGAGAACATCAACTCAATCACACTTGATGGAGAAACTCTGGAATATGTGGAATGTTCCAGATATCTGGACAGCAGCATCATTGATGAACAAGAAGCATCCTATGCAGACATAAAGGCGAGGATTGGCAAAATAATAGCAGCATTCCTGCAATCGAAAAACATATGGAATCCAAAACAACTGTCTGTCAACCAATATCAGATTCAGAATCTTCAATACGAACATCAAGACAGTTATACTGTACTGGGCTGAAACTCGAAAAACTACCAAGACCATCATCAAAGATGTACAAGTATTTATAAACGATTGTCTACACAAGATATTCAATGTTGATTGACCTGATACTATCAGCGACAACCCACTGCCTGAGAGGACAAACCGACTTCCAATTGAAGAGGAAATTAGGAAAAGATTCTGGAAGGTGGATAAGACATACATTGTTGACATCATCAAACTGCATCACGAAGTATTCACTAACTTGGAATCATGAATGGAAACTGAGAAGGGGAATAAGAACGAACACATTGCGTCGGGAATTCTAAGCAGATATGAAAAGAATGAATATCAACCGTAAACAGCTGGAAAGGATTATTGAGGATAGAGTTGGTTGGAGAATACTGGTGGTCGCCTTATGCTACTTCACGATGGATAACAGATAAGTAAGTGATGTTGAGTATTATGAACTTTTTGAAATACTGAATGCTAAGAATTCTGTGTTATTTTAAACATATAATATTGTGAATGGATTATTTATGATTGTTATTATGATATTCTACGAAATTCATTATCCAATACTGTTTATAGTTACTTTTTAACTTCTTGTTCTAAGAATTCTATTAATCAATGCTTTGAAATTAATCTGTGGAAACATTTCTTCTCAATACAATCACGAATGAGCAGTTATTGTCATTATTTCCTAAAGTTTCAGACAGAGACTAATTAGGTATCTAATGTTACATAACCACCATCAGTTTTCCTATAAGTCTCATTACATAATCACAATGCTAAAGTATTCAGAACAATCCTTATGCAACAAGCGTAGTATATAATAATTTGGTAACTAAATCATTGATTTTAATCCATATTCATCAAATCAACAATGTAGTTATTAGTTGGACAAACTTAACAAGCACTGGACTGTAAATAATATCTATCCTTATTTCACTGCGTCACAGTTCTTAGTATCATTTGCAACTAGCTGTCTAAAATTATAATTCCTTTGAGTCGCACCTATTAAATTAGTGTAAACAAAGTCAATTTCCTATACTAATAGTCCACTAAAGAGGAATACTATTGACAACCACTTCTGTTCACTACTGACCGACCTTTTGTCAAACAGACATATTTACACTAACTGAGCACTGAATAATGAGCAATACAATGTGTAAATAAATAACGTTAATCAAGATATTAGTTCAAGTTCACCTACTTTATTTAGGAGAAATAGAGAATTTTTCCAAATGATGCTATTATTAACACTAATCAGTAATAGGTTGGATTATTTTTAGAATGATCCCATGGGATAAATGCATTATATATACATCCTACCTACCTTTGAATATCTACGTAATCTTGATCTTCAAATTTGTGAATAATCAATAAAAGAATTTCAATATTAAATGAGCTCATAATCATGACTAAGCACCAATAAAACAGTTACTAATTTTACACAGTACTCCCATTTCATTAATCTTTGATTAGCTCCTATACAAATAGTAATTATGATATATTAATTATTTAATAGTTACAGCCCACTAAATATATTCCCCACCAAACGATAAGGCGAGATTATAATTTATGAACGAACCAATCAGATTTAGGATAACAGGTCTTGGATTTTGGCGCGTAATTCATTCATTTGTTTGTCTAAATAGCGCTTTAGCATGTTAGCTACTGTCACTTCGTGATGAAACCTTAACTCTGTTTCCTAATTCTAACCATCAACTGTAAGTCATAATCCTTATTCTTCACACTGTTTTATAACGCTCATTTAGCTCTAGTTAGTAGGTGGACATTCTCAAGGTCACTTTAGCGTAACTCAAAGGTCGTCCATAAATTATAGTCTCACCTCTTATACATAAATCGTAATGGTTATGATGAAATTTATCTGTCATTTACGTAACAGTGAAAATGCTAATTTACGTTTGTAATTACATTATCATATCCATTCGTTGATACCAATACTGGCTAGCATTAATGAAGATAGAAAAAAATATTTAGAATAAGTAATCTCCAAAATTGAAAATATGAAATAATTCTTCCATTACCCTAACAAAATGTAACAGAGATAGAGTTATTTCTGTGAAATCCATTAGATGCCGACTCAGTGGTCTAGAGTCCAAGCGTTCGAGCACAAGACTGAAGGCCTTGGGTTCAAATCCCGCGGGCTGGAACTTCGATGCGCACTGCTAAGGAATCCCACGATAAGACGAAACGGCCGTCCAGTGCTTTCAGGTTTTCAACGGTGGTCTAGCTTTAATTGACACATGGATTCAACTATTAAGTTACTAAGAAACTTTCCACAAAATCCCCTTCTGATAAATAGTATATATTCATCTCTGTGAATTTCCTCTCATAAGTTTAAAATTAACAGGAAGCGTGATTCATATTTTGTTTACTGTTAATCACTTCTAAATATCTAACAGGTAAATTCCTAGAACCAAAAACATTCTAACATGTTTTATGAGGTTATATAAAATTGATAAGTAATTACTTTGACATAATGGTCTATTTGGTACTATCTATGTAAAACCATTATTTGGGCATCATCATTGATGAACACAGAGGATCTGATGCAAATGTGAAGGTGTGGATCAGCAAAGCAGGAGCAACTATCAACCAACACTAAGGTCAGAATTTTCAATACAAATGTCAAAACAGTTCTACTGTATGGGGCAGAGACTTGGAGAACTACGAAAGCCATCATCCAGAAGATACAAGTGTTTATTAACAGCTGTCTACGCAAAATACTCTGGATCTGTTGGCCAGACACTATTATCAACAACCTACTCTGAGAAAGAACAAACCAGACCCCAATGGATGAAGAAATCAGGAAGAATCGTTGGAATTGGATAGGACACACATTGAGGAGAGCACCAAACTGCATTACAAGGTAAGCCTTCACATAGAATTCTCAATGTCAAGTGAGGAGAGGAATACTAAAGAACACATTACGCCGGGAAATGGAGATAGACATTAGCAAAATGAACAACAATTGGATAGGACAAGAAAGGAAGGCCTAGGACGGAGTGGGTTGGAGAATGCTGGTCAGCGGTCTATGCTCCATCGGGAGTAACAGGCGTAAGTAAGTAAGTAAGTAAGTAAGCAAAGTGTAAAACCATTTCCCTTTATTTAGAATGATAGAAAAACAGGTTTGTTTACATATGGTCGATGAGTTATTGGTTTATTTTTGTTCATTTACCTATACTGTATTGTTTGCTAGTTTATTCATATATTATTACTGTTTTGTTTAAAGATAGTATTCTGATGAATAAATAATAACTCCATTGAGTTGGGATTGGCTTGTATAATTATCCTGAATGAATTACTAGTAAATTCTCCATTAAGATTGATTAATAATAACTATTATTTAACCTAATTACTTAGTATGATAAATCTTCTAATGGTATTTCAGTGACAATAAACTTATTAGAATTGTCAAGGATAGTTGAACAGTTCATGAGCCAATTATTGTGTATATGTTAAGTCTAATGAAATTCGATAATTCACTCTACTCTCATCCCCATGATTAATTTAACACTGTTTTTTTTCTTCTCTTTCTTAACTACATGTAATCATCATATATTATCAAATCAAAACAACAAAATACTCTGTTTTATATTTAAATGAAATAAAATCAATAAACGTTTCTTTTATCTGATGATCACTTTGGCTATAACGACTGTTAAATATTGATTAATGTCACAAAAAATTTGAACAAATAATACTCTTTGTTACTAGGTGACGGAAATGTATAAGTTACGCAACAGAACTGTACATAAACATATATACAGAGAACATCTCTCTGAATTACAGCTTAAACACGTGACTTGTGAACTATTGAATTTACAAAATTTAATTTTTTTTTTAAAAAAAGTGAGAAAACAAAATGTTTGTTTTTATGAATTTTTCGGGAAAATTAAAATAAATTAAAATAGTTTATCAGAAGGAGTTGTGGAGATTTTAGAATTCCACAGATTGAAATCATGAGTCAATGAAGCTAGACCACTATGAAGGACCTGGAAGCACTGGACGGCATCATAAAATTGATTTGAGACTAAAGTACAAATGAGGTTACGTACTAATCAAGGGTTAAGGAAGAAAATAGTTTATGGATCAGATAATAGTCCAATTGACAGATATGAAAATCTCCACAAACCTCTTCTGATAATAAACATCTGCTCACTAGTGACTGACTTCAAGAGATACTCCTGGAGTTCTAGTGAGAAGCCGTTACTAGTGGAGTTCAACTAGGTCTGTTGTGAGATATCAACTCACTGGGGACAATGGTATACGGTGGCGCAACTTCGTGGATTGATTGAAGTTGGACATTAACACCATTGGATGCCGGGTCAGTGGTCTAGTTGGTTAAGCGCCTGGCGCGAGACTGATAGGTCCTGGGTTCGAATCTCGTGCGGGGGGCGGGGTCGTGGATGCACACTGCTGAAAAGTCTCATACTAGGACGAAATGAAGGTCTAGTGCTTCCAGGTTTTCCATGACGGTCCAGCTTCAATTGACTCATGATTTCAATGTGCAAAATAGTTTATTTTAATTATTCCTAAAGATCTGTTCAACTTGTGACTTAAGACATTATTCAGGCAATGCGCACAGGATGCACATATGGCCAATAACAGACTGATCAATTACAGTCCTAAATAACAACCGAAAGATTTAAGTAAACAATACTAAGTGAATTTAAACTTCATCTCATTGCACTAGCAAGTGGCTATTAGAACTCAGTAGCTGAGTGGATAATGTGATGGTGTTTGAAGCGAATGATACTGGGTTGGAGTCTCAGAGTGAACATCAAATATGAGATGCAGGTGCAATCAATTGACGAATCCGAAAACAGGATGAGACACGCATCCTGGATTCCACTGCCAACCATCATCCATCAACTTAAGAATTGTTTAAATTATGAACTTTTCAGTGTTTCTCAATATTTAATGATTCTCTAGCTTGATTTTATTCAATGATGAAAACAATGTTCAAACTGAAGAGTTTTTCTTAATCATTTGTTTATTCATAATTAAATTCTAAATGTACTTTTCGATGTTCTATAAGAAAACTGTGGGTCTTTACGCCTGTTACTCCCAATGGAGCATAAGCCGCTGACCAGCATTCGACAACCCACTCCGTCCTAGGCCTTCCTTTCTTGTCCTATCCAATTGTTGTTCATTTTACTAATGTCTATCTACATTTCCCGGCGTAATGTGTTCTTTAGTATTCCTCTTCTCACTTGACATTGAGAATTCCGTGTGACGGCTTGTCATATAACGCAGTTCGGTACTCTCCTCGATGTGTGTCCTGTCCACTTCCAGAGGTTCTTCCTGATTTCTTCATCCATTGGGGTCTGGTTTGTTCTTTCGCACAGTAGGTTGTTGATAATAGTGACTGGCCAACAGATCCAAGGTATTTTGCGTAGACAACTGTTAATAAACACTTGTATCTTCTGGATGATGGTTTTCGTAGTTCTCGAGGTCACTGCTCCATACAGTAGAACTGTTTTGACATTTGTATTGAAAATTCTGAATTTGGTGTTGATTGATAATTATTTTAAGTTCCAGATGTTCTTCAGTTGTAGAACTGCTTCTCTTACCTTACCGATCAACGCATTCACATCTTCATCAGATCCTCTGTGTTCATCAATGATACTGCCCAGATATATAAGGGTTTACACATCTTCCTAATCTTTTCCGTCAAGTGTGATTCGATTGATGCATGCTGTGTTGTGTCGGAGAATCCTGCTTTTCTCTTTATGTATGTTGAGACCTACTGCTGCTGAGGCTGCTGTTACACTGGTCGTCTTTTCCTGCATTTGTCATTGCGTTTGCGATTGAAGAGCTAGATGATCTGCGAAGTCTCGATCGTCCAGTTACATTCTAGGTGTCCAGTGTTTCCTCTGCTTCCCCTCAGATGTTGAAGTCTTCATGATCCAGCCGATCTATGACTATGACATGTAAACATATTTAATTCACTTTGTTAACAATCGCTTATCGAATCAACTGAAGAAAGAAAATATATAATACTGATGAATACTTCAACCATTATTCTTGTATCTAGACCTAAAATCCCTTAGTTCAATTACGTGTGATCATGATTTCATATCTCTAAGCTATAAATCAACTTAATTAATATTTCTTGTGTATCAATAGTGATGTAAATTACCTAAAAAGAACAAAACTATATTTATCTCTTTTCTATCAATCATAATTACTTGATACTTCAAAAAGAGCTTATCTCTAATAAGAAGGAAAATGATGATTTAATATTTCACTTTAATTTCATATCTTATAAAATTATAGTCATAAATAAACATCTAATATATGGATTACTCTTGAAATTTCAAATGAAGCTAGATCACCATGGAAAATCTGGAAGCACTGGATGGCCGTTTCGTCCTCATCAGTGCGTATCGACAATCCCGCCCCCCCGGGATATTCGAACCCAGTATTTATTAGTCTCGCACGCGAACGCTCAACCATTAGACCACTGAGTCGGCATACAATGGTGTTAATATCTAACTTCAACAAACTCCTGAAATTATTAGATTATTTGTATATCACCATGTTATGTCATAAATATCGATCGAAAAAGTGAAAAAAGAGTTAAGATCTATTCACTAATTAAATAATTTATTATACTGAAAATTGCCATTTTGACATTCGGTAAATAAAGAAGGAACGAATCGAGTGAAGAAGATTTTTCAATCAGTTTTTCATCATGGCTCTACAATAATACGTTGCTACCTTACATGATAGATGAAAAAGAGAAGGAACCGAATACTTTGATGAATGGTCAGTAGTATAGTAGTTATGTGAGAATCAACAGATCAATGTTGAGAATAAGTAAAATACGAAAAAATATGGAAGAAATACGAAAATAGTAAAATTCTATTCCATTTCTCTATTTGTCATTCATTCAATCTACATGAAATTGATTATAATGTATATTTACCTTTGACAATTCATTATACATTTAATAATCTTAAAGGTGGGTCTATTTTAATTTACAATAATGAGTTCGTTCTGCATAACTGTGAAAATACACATCACTTTATCAAATGATAATACAGTAAAGCTCATGGATATCAAAGTATTTAGATAGTTGAGAGCGTTAGTGTGTATGCAAGTGTGTGTGTGTATGTGAATAACTTGATCACTACTGATTGACTATTATCTAACCCATTTATATATAACTATTTTATAAAACTTCATAAACCTGTACACCATTGTAACTAACAATTCACTCAAATTATCAAGTGTAAATACTGTCAATAAACTACTGTATCAAAGCATCGCATGACATTTATACACAATGTATGTATACACTGAATATATACTTTGCTTATTACCGATAATACTTCATTGTGATGACATTTTCTCAAACGTTTGACATTAAATAGAATTAGGAAGTATGCAACATAGATCTTCTAACAACAACCTACATATTATCATTGTATTATCCAAATTATTCGAAAGGGACTAATTACTCTATAACACTTACTTGACACTATTCAGAGAATAATAACGAGTTAATGATTCAATAAACCATCTGTGTGTGTTAGCATCATGACATTCCAATGGTCAACCATAAGCAAAGCAACAAAACATTCCAAATAAATACTTAATGTCTGCCTTTCTTAGTTTCAATAATCGAGAGAATTTGTGATGTGTGTTACTGATCTCATCAGATATAAGTAGTATGTAGCATCAATGGAAAATGAAGATCGAAGGAAACAAGTCGAGAACACAGAATGATTGATGTGGAAATGAAGGAACAATCAAGCCTGAGACAATTGGTTGACATTTTCCAAATGGGAAGTTTAATGCATAGTTGTCAGATTTTACTATGAGATTGTGGAATTGTCTACTCAAATACATGTGGTTGTCTCCACCTATGTTCTCCTTCATTACAAATTTACAGTAATGTTTAAATCATGAAACAGAAAATTATCAACAAAAAGAAAAATGACGATTGGATAATGAACCGGATTTATAACAGTCAGTCTCTTCATTTTGCGATCAGCTAACTTTGCAGAGTGAATGGTGCATTTTATTGCTGCTATGTCTACTTGATACTACCTAGTTAATTAGTTGTTTGTTGAGTTTTTTTTATTATGGAGACGCTTAAGGTCCTGATATTAAAATAGAGTATACGCTATAAGATAAAGTTGATTTAATGTTCACAAGTGTGATGAAATTAGGAGAATACTCTTTACTCAAATAGATCAACAGGTTTGATTGAATGTTCATTAGATCACCGATTTGAACACTGTTAATTCCAGACTAGATTATGGACGAACCAATCATGTATAAGATTACAGATGTCGGATGTTGGCATGAAATTCACTCATTCATTCGGATAAATAGAGTTTTGGCATTATAGTTGATGTAAAACCGAAATCTAATTCTTCACCTTAATCATCAAATGTGAATCATAATTCTAATTCCTCACACATGTTTATAACCCTCATTTTGTCTTGGTTGTTAGTTGGACACTCTAAAGATCAATCTGGCGTCGCTCAAACGTTGTCCATAAATTATATATAGTCTCACCGATTTGTTTATTCTAATAAAACTAATTATGTTTTTGATTGAGATCATGAATCAGTTGATATTAGACTACTATTGAAAACCTGGGACCATTCAGCCTAGTATGGGACTGCTCGCGAGATTCAAACCCAGGGTCTTCAATCCGCCGAAGATTCTCACAGTCGTCCAATGCTTCCTGGTTTTTAATGGTGGTCTAACATCAACCAGTTCATGATTTCAATCAAAAACATAATAATACTGATAAAACTATTTAAATGAATTAATCAGTGGATTGTAAACAAACAAATTAATTTCTTTGATAACCTTGGCAAGATATCAACCAATCAGGAAACACAGCCTATTTATGAAACAATTAACAATAAAAAAAAAGCAATAATACTATAGTGGAATTGTAGTTTTGGTATAATAAACAACCCTATTGCATGTTAAATTATGCATTTTTTTTATAAAGATAAAAAAAATATTAATTTTACATGAATGGAATTGGGCCAGAGTTATGAGTTGGAATCATAACCCTATAGGCTGTTTGTCACCAACTGATATCAGTTATAATGTATGATGGTTAGGTTTACGTATTAAATGTTAAGCTAGAATTTTGAGTTAGATCAACACATTAGAGTTAGAGTTTTCATCACTAACTGACATGAGCTATTATGCAATGGTTTATCACACCTTTGTTCATAAAATTTACAAACTGAAGGCAAGAAATTTGCCTTATGATCAAATATGTTTTCTAAAGTAACTTAAATATCGCCTTAAATACACTTTATGGCCGCTTAATAGATATTCTTATTGATTCCAGGCATTTTAAAGATCAAATATTGGCAGTTTCCACATAAGTAATAATAACACATAAGTTATCTATCACCATACTTCAAAGTTCGCGCGAAATACATGAGGAGTTATCTCAGTTTTGATTGACTGACTCGAGGTCATCAGTAGATTATACTTTCACCTTTTTATAAAGTTCTTTAAGCTAATTAGATTCTATTGACCATATTTATAATTCGATCATTAGATTAAATGGTTCGACATCACCGTACCTTTATTTTATATCAATGAAAGCCACAATTCCTATCAGTTTATATGTGCACCTCGCGAGTGAATGTTAATCATGAAGAAATCCCTAGTTAAAAGCCTTTTTGTAACCATACAAGTTTCGTTGTGTTAACTCGAATAGATTTCATAACTTCATACATAAAAAATGAATGTTTAAAGAAAGAACTATCAGAAGAAACGAATGGCCAATAAAAGAACGTTGGCACTCGGTTTTAACATCTGATCGAACTGTTTTTTTTAACTGTTTAAATAGTGTGGTGGATTCACTGACTTTCGACTTGTCTTAACTACATACATATATGTGAGTGGAATTAGTGATGAATTGATCTCGATTGACTTAGCGTTGAAAACTAGGAATAACCGAGTGGTTATACCGTTCTTGTATTGATATCTTCAACAGTAAGCAACAGCAACTCTACTGGAGAATGAACCCATGGTGTATAGATCTTGTGAATAACACTTGATATGAGGAATCGTTGAATCAGCGTTCATTGGTGCAATTACTTTGATGCTCATCATGCTACATCACAAATTGATTAAGTTTGAAAGTGTACGCTAACAAACTACTTATTATACAGTAGATAGTCTACTTTTATTGAGTAATTTTGTTTATTCTTTAAATTTTTGTTAACATTACATGTATTTTATTCATTAAATCAGCTTCGTTTTTCTACAACTTATCCGTCTCTTGATTGTTGTTATAGCAACCTTCGAGAATTTTCAGTGGTACAGTACACTCATTTTAAGTAAAATGTGTGAACAAAACTAAACAACTGTTTATAATATCTCTTTTGTTTAATAAAAATAATCAACTCTTTATAAGTTGCATAATACTACTAAATTACGTCATGAAGTCCTTTGTAATATACCAGGGTGGTCAATAATAGGGACAAATATTTCTCTCATAAAAATACAATTACATATTGAGTTCAATAGTAATCAATATTGATTACAGTCCATGTCCCATTGTAATAAAAAACTAACCTATACGTTTCAAGCAACATAGTAAAATAATATAACAAAGTAGTTTTCTTCATTACGATCATTTTTAGCTTACTACTTATTCAATTTGGTGTTTTCCTGATAATTCATGATCGATTCAATTTTGCCAAAGCTACATCATTCTTTCTGGGAACCTTGAAATCCTTATAGTCTATCTTAAGTACATTCATGATAGAATATTGCATATGAGAACTAAGTTAAGGAAAAACAACTAATGAGTGTTTGTTTGTCTTCAATAGTTCACTAAATGAGGTCAACCAATGACAATTATTTTGTTCAGGTTATTGACTTTTATTCTTTTCATTACAGTTTCTAAAAAATACCTCATAAATATCTCTATAAAGGCGATACCTTACTTCGAGGACTATTACAACCATCATTAAGAAGGTCCAAGTATTTATAAATAGTTGTCTACCCAAGATACTCAACATCCATTAGTCGGATACAATCAGTAACAGCCTATTGTGGGGAGGGGGAACAAACCAGCTTCCAGTTGGAGAGGAAATTAGGAAAAGACGATGGAAATGTATAGGACATACACTACGCAAATTGTCAAACTGCATCACGACACAAGCCCTAACTTAGAATCCTGAAGGGAAGCGGAAAAGTGGAAGGCCAAAGAACACATTACGTTGGGAAATAGAATGAGATATGAAAACGATGAATAACAAATAGTAAGAGCTGAAAAGGATTGCCCAGAACAGGGTTTGATAAACAATGCTGGTGGGTGGCCTATGTTCCATCACGAGGAGTAACAGGCGTAAGTAAGTAAGTAAGTAAGTAAGTAAGTAAGTAAGTAAGTAAGTAAGTAAGTAAGTAAGTAAGTAAGTAAGTAAGTAAGTAAGTAAGTAAGTAAGTAAGTAAGTAAGTAAGTAAGTAAGTAAGTAAGTAAGTAAGTAAGTAAGTAAGTAAGTAAGTAAGTAAGTAAGTAAGTAAGTAAGTAAGTAAGTAAGTAAGTAAGTAAGTAAGTAAGTAAGTAAGTAAGTAAGTAAGTAAGTAAGTAAGTAAGTAAGTAAGTAAGTAAGTAAGTAAGTAAGTAAGTAAGTAAGTAAGTAAGTAAGTAAGTAAGTAAGTAAGTAAGTAAGTAAGTAAGTAAGTAAGTAAGTAAGTAAGTAAGTAAGTAAGTAAGTAAGTAAGTAAGTAAGTAAGTAAGTAAGTAAGTAAGTAAGTAAGTAAGTAAGTAAGTAAGTAAGTAAGTAAGTAAGTAAGTAAGTAAGTAAGTAAGTAAGTAAGTAAGTAAGTAAGTAAGTAAGTAAGTAAGTAAGTAAGTAAGTAAGTAAGTAAGTAAGTAAGTAAGTAAGTAGGTAAGTAAGTAAGTAAGTAAGTAAGTAAGTAAGTAAGTAAGTAAGTAAGTAAGTAAGTAAGTAAGTAAGTAAGTAAGTAAGTAAGTAAGTAAGTAAGTAAGTAAGTAAGTAAGTAAGTAAGTAAGTAAGTAAGTAAGTAAGTAAGTAAGTAAGTAAGTAAGTAAGTAAGTAAGTAAGTAAGTAAGTAAGTAAGTAAGTAAGTAAGTAAGTAAGTAAGTAAGTAAGTAAGTAAGTAAGTAAGTAAGTAAGTAAGTAAGTAAGTAAGTAAGTAAGTAAGTAAGTAAGTAAGTAAGTAAGTAAGTAAGTAAGTAAGTAAGTAAGTAAGTAAGTAAGTAAGTAAGTAAGTAAGTAAGTAAGTAAGTAAGTAAGTAAGTAAGTAAGTAAGTAAGTAAGTAAGTAAGTAAGTAAGTAAGTAAGTAAGTAAGTAAGTAAGTAAGTAAGTAAGTAAGTAAGTAAGTAAGTAAGTAAGTAAGTAAGTAAGTAAGTAAGTAAGTAAGTAAGTAAGTAAGTAAGTAAGTAAGTAAGTAAGTAAGTAAGTAAGTAAGTAAGTAAGTAAGTAAGTAAGTAAGTAAGTAAGTAAGTAAGTAAGTAAGTAAGTAAGTAAGTAAGTAAGTAAGTAAGTAAGTAAGTAAGTAAGTAAGTAAGTAAGTAGTAAGTAAGTAAGTAAGTAAGTAAGTAAGTAAGTAAGTAAGTAAGTAAGTAAGTAAGTAAGTAAGTAAGTAAGTAAGTAAGTAAGTAAGTAAGTAAGTAAGTAAGTAAGTAAGTAAGTAAGTAAGTAAGTAAGTAAGTAAGTAAGTAAGTAAGTAAGTAAGTAAGTAAGTAAGTAAGTAAGTAAGTAAGTAAGTAAGTAAGTAAGTAAGTAAGTAAGTAAGTAAGTAAGTAAGTAAGTAAGTAAGTAAGTTACTATCAATGATGAGTTCATTAGTTCTCTACATCCGATATAGTATAAGTTAATTGGAAGGCTGAATAATTTTTTAATTGCGAGAAATAGATAGACATTTCTTTTTAAAAAATTCAATCATGATTTGTAGCATGATTCAAACCAATGGCCTTATTTTTCAATAATCTCTCAATTTTAACTTTACCATGTATCGTATATCGGAAATGTAAACATTTTACATTGGAATGTTTATCATATCACTAAATATATATTTCCTAAATCTATCTATTTATTAAGTAATAAGATAATTATAAGTAACGCCCATCCTATCAACTTATTAGCATTTCATTTATATTACCAACGATATCCTTAAGAAACAAAACTCAAAATCTCGTTACTATCTCTAAATGATTGTGTAAATTGAACTTACTTACTTTCTCTCTCTCTCTCTCTCTCTGTCTCCCCCTCTCTCTCTCTCTCTCTCTCTCTCTATATATATATATATATATATATATATATATATATATATATATATGACTCATTTTAATGCATTAATCTGGTAAAATATCCTCTTCGTTCAATAAAAAAGGAATACAAGATAATAACATCCTTGCAAATACAAATCTCTCTCTCTCTCTCTCTCTATATATATATATATATATGTATATAGTAATTTCATTCTAATACATTGTATTGAACATTGAATAATTTATATAAAGAATAATAATGGTTGGGATTATTACTAGAAATACAAGCAAGTAGACATTAGGAATCAGTAGCTAAATGGATTTATGTGATGGTGTTTGAAGCGAACAGCAATGGTTTCGAGTCCTGGGGTGGACATCGACAGTGGGATTCACGTATATTGAGCTGATGAGCCCTAAAACAGGTTAAAACGCGCATCCTGAATTCCACTACTAGCCATCTGAAATCTTTGTTTAAAAAGCTTGTGACTTAAGGCTATCTCGAGAAAATACGCACAGGATGCATATATGCCAATAAGAGACTGATCAATTACAGTCTTAAACAACAATGTGAAGATTCAAGTAAAACAATACCAAGTGAATTCTATAAATGTTTCGTAATTTTATAAGAATTCTTTATATTGACAATAATATGTTACTGGATTGGTTTAATAATAACTATGTATAATTGGTTTCACTGGTTGAAATCATTAGTCAATTGAAGCTAGACCACCATGGAAAATCTGGAAGCACTGGACAGCCGTTTCGTCCTAGTGGAGTTCAACCAGGTCTGTTGTGAGATAGGAACTCACTGAAGACAATGGTGTGCGGTGGCGCAACTTCGTGGATCGGTTGAAGTTAGACATTAACACCGTTGGATGCCGGCTCAGTGGTCTAGTTGGTTAAGCGCCTGACGCGAGACTGATAGGTCCTGGGTTCGAACCTCGCGGGGCGCGGGATCATGGATGTGCACTGGTGAGGAGTCCCGTTCTAGGACAAAACGGTCGTCCAGTGCTTCCATGTTTTCTATGATGGTCTAGCTTCAATTGACTCATGATTTCAACCAGTGAACTTTCTAAAAATCTCCCCAAAAGCCCATTCTGATTATAATTGGTTTGTTGAAATACATTCATTATCTAAACTAAAATGTATTCAAAATGAATATTCAGTTAAACTTATAACCACACTATTATAGTTTAGTCTTTAAGAAATAGTCTGTTTTAAGAAAAAAAAGCAAACTTGGCCTTAATACCGAATTGACTAAGTGTACAAATGAAAATAGAATCAGTTTACTGAACAGCCAAAACTCAAATGCTAAACTGTATGAATGCAAAGACTCATTTTATAATCTACCAGAAAATATAACAAAATGATAATTTCTCTTTTGTGATTAAATCAAGCCATTATCTGTATAGTCCAACCTTGTGAAGTAATATAGAATGATTGCGAATTCCATAGACACTTTCAATATTGTTTTGTTCCCTAAGTCAGCTAGTTTAATACTGAATCGTTTATTGTCTTTGTGAACAATATCATCAATACCGAAACTCATATAGTTTCGAGAAATATGTGTACTGAATATATATTTAATTTAATTCCTGACATGATAACTTATACCTGTTAGTTAAAATGAACTATGACTAAAGATCGTACTGCGGTATATACTACTAAAGTCTGTTGACATAAGTAGTATGTAACTTCAGTCAGAAGTGTAACACATGGCAACAGAAGGTTGGGAAGATCGAATTCAAGAGAATAGGAACAGTAAGTACTTGTAATAGCAATGAAGGAACGATGATGATTGAAACAATCGATGGACGATTTGTAAATGAAGTATTTCATATTTTAGCAAAGCAATACAATTAGGTATCCCCACATGTGTTCTCGTTCATGACAATACTTCAGTTAATTTTAAATTGTTGGATGTTATGCCTTATTGTAATTTATGTTTTATTAGATCATCCATTTCTATTGAAATATGATTCGTTTTGAACTTAAATGATAGCCACCAATACGACCTTTAGGTGAGATTATAATTTATGGACGACTTTGAGCGACGCCAGATTGATCTTTAGAGTGTCCAACTAACAACCAAGACAAAATGAGGGTTATAAACATGTGTGAGGAATTAGAATTATGATTCACATTTGATGATTAAGGTGAAGAATTAGATTTCGGTTTTACATCAACTATAATGCCAAAACTCTATTTATCCGAATGAATGAGTGAATTTCATGCCAACATCCGACATCTGTAATCTTATACATGATTGGTTCGTCCATAATCTAGTCTGGAATTAACAGTGTTCAAATCGGTGATCTAATGAACATTCAATCAAACCTGTTGATCTATTTGAGTAAAGAGTATTCTCCTAATTTCATCACACTTGTGAACATTAAATCAACTTTATCTTATAGCGTATACTCTATTTTAATATCAGGACCTTAAGCGTCTCCATAATAAAAAAAACTCAACAAACAAACTAATTAACTAGGTAGTATCAAGTAGACATAGCAGCAATAAAATGCACCATTCACTCTGCAAAGTTAGCTGATCGCAAAATGAAGAGACTGACTGTTATAAATCCGGTTCATTATCCAATCGTCATGTTTTTGTTTTTTGTTGTTGATAATTTTCTGTTTCATGATTTAAACATTACTGTAAATTTGTAATGAAGGAGAACATAGGTGGAGACAACCACATGTATTTGAGTAGACAATTCCACAATCTCATAGTAAAATCTGACAACTATGCATTAAACTTCCCATTTGGAAATGTCAACCAATTGTCTCAGACTTGATTGTTCCTTCATTTCCACATCAATCATTCTGTGTTCTCGACTTGTTTCTTTCGATCTTCATCTTCGATCTTCATTTTCCATTGATGCTACATACTACTTATATCTGATGAGATCAGTAACACACATCACAAATTCTCTCGATTATTGAAATTAAGAAAGGCAGACATTAAGTATTTATTTGGAATGTTTTGTTGCTTTGCTTATGGTTGACCATTGGAATGTCATGATGCTAACACACACACAGATGGTTTATTGAATCATTAACTCGTTATTATTCTCTGAATAGTGTCAAGTAAGTGTTATAGAGTAATTAGTCCCTTTCGAATAATTTGGATAATACAATGATGATATGAAGGTTGTTGTTAGAAGATCTATGTTGCATACTTCCTAATTCTATTTAATGTCAAACGTTTGAGAAAATGTCATCACAATGAAGTATTATCGTTAATAAGCAAAGTATATATTCAGTGTATACATACATTGTGTATAAATGTCATGCGATGCTTTGATACAGTAGTTTATTGACAGTATTTACACTTGATAATTTGAGTGAATTGTTAGTTACAATGGTGTACAGGTTTATGAAGTTTTATAAAATAGTTATATATAAATGGGTTAGATAATAGATCAATCAGTAGTGATCAAGTTATTCACATACACACACACACTTGCATACACACTAACGCTCTCAACTATCTAAATACTTTGATATCCATGAGCTTTACTGTATTATCATTTGATAAACTGATGTGTATTTTCACATTTATGCTGGAACAGCTCGGAGAAAATGTTTCGAAGTTAATATTGATTGAGATTTGTCTATTAGAGATTCTCAGATCTCGCCAATTAAGATCTTAACTATTGGAGATTAAGAACATAGGAACTCCTGAAGTAATTTTACTCAATAAAATAAAAGGAACTCGGATTGAATTGTTGTAAGGTTTTAAGGCGTAACTATATTGGCGAAAAAATATGTCACTTACCCTGATTACAGGCATCCAATGTTAAACCATCACTGACTGATGGTGTAATAAACTGTTCTGTTAAATTTTCACTTAAATCAGCTGATGAATGAACGTCTTTCAATGTTTGTAATTGATCTCCATGCCCATATTCATTATTCATTAAATATCGGTTAAATATATGTACTGTAGCTACATGATCATCCATTTGATCTTTAGGCACATCTTCAAATGTTCTAAATCTACATTGAACAGAGTATTTTTCAGGTAGATTATCAATATTACTAGTATTATTCATATTATTGAAGTAATTTAAAGGACTAGTATTTCTGTACAATTTCCAACTTTTCATTTTATTTATTAATATTTCTCGATGTATAAACGATTGATCAGTTGATGGTGTCCAACTATCTATTGTTGTTGTATCATCAATTCTTGATGATTTACAATCATTATCATTATTATTATTTGAAAGAGTTGATAAATGATTCAATGCATAAAGATTTGAAATAGATTTGACATTTTCATCATTCAATTCTATTGATCTTAACAAATCCCATTTAGTATTATCATTAATTATAGGATTCAAATGTTTAATACAATGTAGATCATCATGACATAAATTATCATGTTGATTTAATGAAGAGAATTGTGTAGTATGATATAAATCTTTATTAGAATAATGAAAATTGACCATATTTTCGATCAATATTACTGAACATTAAGAATGTCCATTCCATACTATCTTTTGTTTATTATTGTTATATACATATACAATTCGGTTACTTTTCTATCATGATCAATCATTTATTGTATCATTCATATTCAATACATTGATGATTGTCATCATTAATTACTTCATATTTTATTTAAGTAATATAATCTTTATCATTTAAACCAATAGATAATCAACTATTGACTTAGGGTATTCTCATTGATTTCTTATGATTGGTTAATATTGAAATTACTCAAATAATATTATTAGACAAGAGTTATATACATATATACATATAGATATATATGGGATTACACAACTACAATAGTGAGTAGTATTGTAAACTAGTGTATTATGAGTATTCTTGTTTATATAATACAAAGCTTAAATCAAATGTTAATTTACTATGAGTCTTAAGATACTTTTTTTTTCTCTTGGAGATTAGGCGTTTACTTGTTTTTATTTTTAGTACAATTCACCTAAGAGTATTAGTCAATTCTTATAAGTGAGTAAGTAAGTTTATATGCATATATGTATGGGTTTTTATATAAAAAGACACACCCGTAATATCCCACCAACAGTTTTATCATTTTACACTATGGTATTATTTGTCATTTACAAGTTAAAATAGACAATAGAAAACAAAAGCTTCTGTTTATAATTTTATTTAGAGACTAACAAAAAAATAACCACAACTTTGAGTGAATGAAAGAAATAAACTTCTAAATTGAGAGTCAACAAAACGACTAGAAAACAGAAGCGTTATTTTTTTGTTTTTGATGAGACTATAATTTGTGGATGACCTTTGAGAGACGCTAGACTGGCCTTCAGAGTGTCCACCTACTTATTAGAGCTAAATAAGGGTTATAAACCTGTGTGAAGGATAAAGATTATGATTTACAATTGATCGTTAAGGTGAGGAATCACATTTAAGGTCTTCACGAAATGATATTAGCTATGATGCCAAGACTCTATTTAGCCAAATAGATGAGTGGGTTTCGTGCCAAAATCCGACACCTTTTATCTTATGCCTGATTGGTTCGTTGTGGTGTTTGAATGAATTAATGATACCATCGTACTTGTTATATGCTTGATTTCGAATTCTAAATACAGTACATTCGTTTGTGGTTATCTAGTACTTCTTGATCCGATTCCGTTATTTCTCGGATTCCTAGTTCATACTATAATTCAAATACTTCTAATTATCATATTCGTCCATAAATTATAGTCTCGTCGTGTTTTTTTAAAGGAATGGAAATTAAAAGAATGTATTCATCAGCAACTTGTTTCAACATTTAATCGCTGAAGCTATGATCGGTGTAACTGATCCGATAAGTTAAGTTTTCATTCGTAATGAATATGGGGATCAAACTGAAAAGAAAAAAATGTAAGCAATCAGGAAGCATTAGAGTAGTGGATTGTGATCATATTACGCATGAAGTTCGTGACATCTACCCTGTATATGAAGACACATGTATCTAATGTTAGTATGTTCCAAATTTAGACAAAAAACAGTTGCCACTTTTTTCTGGTTTTTGATCAGTTATAAATTGTGTTGAAAGCTATTTTCCAAAGTTAAAAAAGGTGCTTAGTAAATTGATCATTCGAAATAGAGTACCCGTTAAAACACATAGGTTAACCACTCAAAGTTAACTATGAAATCAGTCCAAAAGTTGACCTAACAAACTTTTCATATGAAAAATCACTGCTCAAAGCATGAAAAACGGCGAGACTATAATTTATGGACGAACGAATCAAATATAAGATAACAGGTTTTGGAAGTTGGCTCAAAATTCATTCATCCATTTGGCTAAATAGTGTCTTGACGTAAGATGGTGGTTGGAGTTATTTAACAGGATACCATGGACCCGGTTTTGATGCTTTTTGGCACTCGTCAGCAAGGTGTAACTGTGACCTTGAGGGGATTGGTGCTCCCTGACAGATTCAATCCCGTGTCACCCAGCTTCACAGTCAGAGACGTTACCACGTTATCAGGGTTTCCTATTGACTACCTCCAGCCACTATCTTACCTCAACATAGTGCACGCAATGTCGTATCATCTAGACTAGTGGCCACGCTGCAATTTGGTCAATAGCATTCGATCTGCACGAAGAAGTATGTGACATGACATTGATCACCGCCCATTGATCAATCAATTGTGAGTGTTTTGACGTTTTAGCTGACGTCAGTTCGCAATGAAAACTCTAAATCTAATTGCTAACTCTAACCATCAACTGTAATTCTAATCCATCACACTGATTTATAACTCTCATTTAGTCATCGTTGGTAGGTGGACACTCTCAAGGTCAATTTAGAGTCGCTCAAAAGTCGTCCATAGATCATAGTCTCACCCATAATGTGACATGGATGCACGACTACGTGGTGAGTTTAGGGGATTCAAATGTTGCAAACGGTGTAGAGAGTATCAACTAGATTTTGATTGACCAGTGAAATGTTGTATTATCTTATCAGTCCATTACCATACCACTGACCTTAAATCCAATCACTAAATGAAAAAATCGTTATGAATGATAGAACAAACGACTCATTAATTACCTACAACAATGTTAGTTTAACCAATATCAAACATAAAAATTACAATATCGGCCTAGTTGGACATCATATTCATAATCATGCCTGAAATGAATCGTAGTTAACTGAAGTATAAGGCTATTAATTTCGAGAAGATCACGTATGAGTCTTTCTATGGCTAAAAAAGAAACGGCCTAAAGTTAACATTTTGATTATATGGCAAGTTGTTCGTCATTAGACATAGGCCGCTTGAGCTGACTGACCAATCCCATCTTCAGGGTGATCTGAAACCGTGTGCATATTTTAAGGCCTGCTATTAGTTATGTTGTTAGATGTTTTAATAAGGCACTCAGCGTTCAAGACTGTACTGAAGTGAAGCAAAACTAAGTCACCAGATCGCCATTCTGTTTTCGTCAATCTTCTGCAGTCAAATAGAACATGAAACATGTCACAGCTCTTTACGATGTTCATACTCACTATTGGAGTTTGTTTGCAGAATATTATGTAACCCGACTTCTAAACTATTTAAAAATATCTTAATAGTTTTCTTCAAATCTCTAAAGCCTTGTGAATTATCCCCTGACCTTAAGAAATGTGTGGCTCTCTTGAAAGGTTTTTAAAGAAAAGCAACCGAAGAGGTACTCGAAATAAAAATAAACTCTACTATGATTCCTAAGAAGCTTTTAGCTTGCAATCTGGCCAGTACAAAAGGACAAGATCAAAGTTATGATTTTGATATATAGTTTTGCTCATAACTATCTCCACTCTGACAGATCACCAACACGTTTTAGTGTCAAACTACACTGAATGAAATATCCGTTTAAGGAAGAATATGTGTGAGCAGGCACAAAATTCCGTGAGAAAGTTCGTGGTCAAACCCAGTAAACTATAGAACTCTTTACACATGTGATAATAATAACACCTTCCTAGTAGTCTTTCACAAGAAAACTCGACGTTCACTTACGTCCTCTTGGTGCTATGGGTATTATGCTAAGTTTCATTTAGCGATAGCCCCTGACACTTTCACCTATCAAGAATGTTCCACCACTACTCAGAAACAAACAGTCCTTCTATCTCCGATACGAAGGGGTAAAATAAAAATAAATAAAAATACACTTCTAATAATAGTGAATGTCACCAAGATCTGTATGGGTGAGCCGTTCTTCTTAAAAGTTTTATACACAATCAAGTAAGTTCAATGAACTAGGGGTTTTGGTTGACGAGTTAAGGCAAGTCATCATAGCCATTGCAGGAAATTGGCTAGTCTTTCGTGCCTGTAGGTAATCTTCGTCCTACTGATAGAAGAAACCAGAATAGTAGTAAATAGATCTTTATTGAGATCTTCGCGCAGTCACAGTGGAGCGTGGGATTATCTGTTCAGATAAACAAAGCCTCTCAACACTCAGTATAAGATAATAAGAAATATAACGCCTATACAAAATAAGGAAGTGAATCAATACTTGAACTCTATTGTTTTGACATATGCTTAGTTGTTGAGGTCAACTCTTAGAATGGTACATTAGCTTCCCCCTAGAATACACTTCCGTAGGAACGTCGGTTCGATTAACCTATCTGTCAAAAACACTTTATTTCTGTTTCCGCAGTCCAAGGGGGAATTATTACCTCGCTCACTGTTTGACTTCCAATCAATGACAACTAACTCCGTCAGCAATCGACGATAGTCCATGGATTTCTCTTCATTTACTAGCTTGCCATCTTATTTTGTATCATATAATTTCTTCTACAACTATCGCTGACGGTTTGCCACGTGCTTGCAAGAGAAAACGTGTGAGAAAACGAAACAAGAATATCCGAGGAAGTGCCGCAAGCGGGCTACACAACGCCATGTTGGTGAGGCATGATTTTTCCACTCTTTCCGGCTATCACGTGTTTATTCACCTACCTCTTGAGTCACCCTAAAGTAAAAAAGAAAGAAGAATCTACTTCAAAGGCAATGATGAAAACCAATGAACTCGTAACAAATCAACCTAATCTGTTACAAGTCTCGCGTCACGCCAGAACTGTCGGAGTACACTTACTTAAGAAGTGATAGGAATGTATACGGAGAAAGTGGTGACTTTTTTACATGCATGACTTAAAGATTAAAAAATATGCTCCTTTGTTTGTGAGTCTCTTAGCAGTAGGACTTATAAATTCACTGAATGTAAACTCACTCCTGAAGCTCGTACATTCATCTACCATAGATGATTTTACTTTATAACACATTCAATCATTAGACGAAAATAGCACGCACCTGATATAGGGGATTATGACCCAACTGATGTTAACTGAACGGAGATGTCTACCGTAGAGTTCAAAACACATTCGACAGTACGCTCCTGATGACTGTGATGGGCCATGCATTAGTAAAGTATCTTGATCCAAGCCAAGGGTCTTTTTCGTTAAACTTGATAATTATTTATGCAACAGCTGATATTGTCTGCCCAGATATCCTCCCAAAGTTAGCTAATGGCAATCACGCTGTTTTATCGTTCACAATCTGGGTTTGCGTCGTAGTCGATGATCAGGTTTCAGCTCGCCCATATATATGGAAAGTAAACATATCAAGCTTATAACAGTGCTGCAACAACGGACTGGCCCGGAGATACTAGCTCATCAACTCAAGAAGTATGATCTATATTTAAAGTTACACTTAGCTCAGTTACATCACCACTTATAACAAGCTTAGTGCCATGCAGACCAAATAACTGCCCACCAATGATAATTGACGAGATCAGGAGGCTTCCAAGACGTAGGAAAGTGTAATGAAATTGTTGATATCTACAGGCTTGGAACAGTACAATTTCACTTACTGTAAGACTAGGAACGCATGCGAAGTTTTCATAAGAACGGTGTAACGGAAAGAGAACAGTGAAAATCCCTCTGCAGCTTCTTTGTTGGACAGTATTTCCATCTATTTGTTCCTTCTCCCTTTTTGTGCATTCCAACCTTTGTTTCGATCTCGTTTAACCATGTCTTTTGTTCCTCAGTCTTCCCCGTTTGAGCCTTTATTATGTGACTTTGATTAAAGACTTATTTTTGTTACCTAATTTTCTATTGCATGTTGCCGGGCCATTGACAGTAAGGTTGTGTTTGACTAAGCTCAAGGTCACGGCGTGGTTCAGTTTGTGACTGTTAACCTTCTGACTGTCTGCTTGGGAGAATTGCTGCAATCCCTGCAGATAGATATTTGATCCCATCTTATTGGGAATATTTGTATTGATTCTCAGGTATCAAACCCGTTAGTATTAACTGTCTCTTTCATTGTTTAGCGCGCTACTTTGCGTTAGAGAAACTTCTGACTGTATAGCACAGGCTGTACCGTTTGAGGTATTTTGTATTTTGGATGTAATTTGTTCTGTTTTCTTAATTAGAACCGTTTATATTGAGCACAGAGTTTGTGTTTTGATATAATATAATACGAGTATCTCAAAGACGCGTTGTGAGCTATACAGAGGAACTTGGTCTGGTCTAATCGAATAAATTTTGGGTTCGTCAGTCTGTAGTTCCAACCGAATATTGGCTGTTCGGTCGTTACAAAGGGCTAGACTTCCGTATGTAAAGAAATCGGCAAAGAACTGTAAAACTACCTTTTATCAACAACATTAGGATTTCGAGACCAGTGCACTGTATGCCAAACAGAACTATATTGTAAGACGACCTAAATCCACTGCTTGGATTTATGTATAAGCAACCATCAGAAGTTGATTCTAGCATGATTATAGAGATGAAAGTAAATTATTAAGACGATTTACACAGCTGCACAGTCAATGAAATGAGAGTGTCCAACGCAATGGGTTACAAAGATCTAGAGTCATAACTGGTAACGAGAAGTGACAGTAAGGCTGTTGCAGCCAAAGACTATAGTGTCTAAATGGCTATTCTTAAGACTTTAGATCAGCTAGATGAAGAAATGTTTGGGGTATTACGTCTGATGTTTGTGAAACTGCATTTACATCATGGAATTTAAGAAGCGACTCCTTGTTTGAGTAATGAAGTGGATATGCTTAAGTAGGGTCAACAGTAATGGTCCAGAACGGCGAAACGTTTCACAACCCACTTCATAAAGTTGGAATGAAATGTCTCAACTTATTTCTGTTATCTTACCGCAGGCTACGAGACGGTCTAATGCTGACTTAGCTTATATTGAACGATGATTATGATGACAAAAGTCTCATTTTTTCCTCCATCTAGGAATGATTATGTGAGGGGACATTCTAAAACTGTTTGAAAAACGGAATCTCATCGCTTGAAGTTTCATTTCTCTCTCCGAATAGTTCATTAAAGGAATCCTCTAACAGAACACGTAATGTTGACACCCCTGTTGACACGTTTCGAGAGAGATTGGATCCTCACAGCACTACAGATTGAGAGAATTGTAGGGACAGTGTAACGTTACTGAGCCTAGGCCAAATCATCCTACAAATTTCCAAACTCGAAATCGATCGATACGAAAGAAAATTCGGGAAACTTCCCAGCCGGCACGTGTTAACGGCAACCGTAGCCGGCGAACTCATTCGTCTGTGATAACAAAAGTTCGCTGCCTCGTCGATAATGAAGCAGAATTTAGCGTTCTTCAGCGAATTCTAACGATCAGCTTCATGAATCTGTTTTAAACTTCCAGGCGCCAAACGGAAAGCAGATTCATTCACTGGATTTTTGTTGTTGCAGATGTTTTTATGCCAAGCATTTGTATAGACTTGCTACACCACCACATGCCACTAATTGATGCGCGCAAACGGAGGAAAGTGGAGGGAAACACTAATTTATCTGTTCGCGTAACTTCTTTTTCCGGTTGCAGATTATCTCCTGTCACAGTTAGGCACACGATAGCTCCATTCTATCAACAATTACTCGATAAGTATTCCGGGATATATCAATCGCAACCGAAATTACAGTGCATAACCACCAATGTTACACATCACATCACGACCACAGGATCGCCTGTATTCTCGAAAGCACGCCGACTGGCTCCTGAAAAGCTGAGGCTGGTTAAAAACAAATTCGACCACATGATAGATTTAGGAGTCATTCGGCCGTTAAACAACTCGTGGGCATCTCCCTTGCATATGGTCCCTAAAAATGACAGCATCGACTGGCGTTCAACTGGTGGCCATCAGCGAATGAGTGTGAAAACCATTCCCTATCGCTACCTGTTGCCCGACATTCATGACTTGGCAGCCACCTTGACAGATATAACTGTCTTTTCGAAGATCGACTTGGTTAGAGCCTATAACCGAATTCGCATGGCCACTGATGACATTCCAAAAACCGAAATCGTAACTCCTCTCGTTCTGTACGAATTTTTGAGCATACCTTCCGGCCTAAGAAATCCTGCTCAAACCTTCTAAAGGTTTATAGATGACTTTTTTCGAGGTCACATCTTCGTACATGCGTACGTTGATGTTTGCTTGATAGCATCTGGATCTTGACTGCAAAAGCATGGCTTTACTGTAAGCATTCGAAAATGCAAAATCGGAACTGACTCCCTAGATTTCCTCGGATACACTATTGATGCTCAAGGCATACGACCTCTGAGAAGCAACGTGGCGGCTATTATGGATCACCTAGAACCGACCACCATCAAGCAACTACGTACATTTAACGGCCTTGTAAGTTTCCATAGAAGGCTCACACCAAACTGAGCGTCCTTTATGAAATCTGTCATTAACTGACTTCGTGGAAATGCGAAGTCCATCAGTTTGGATGATAACACGAAAAAAGCATTCCCCACAATTAAGGAACTTATCGCAAAAACAACCATGCTTGCACACCAGGACACCCAAGCACCCATTAGCATTGCAGTAGACGCATTTGACTCGGCAATCGGAGGAGACCTACAACAATGGGTTAACCATACCTGGCAATCTTTGACATTGTTTCAAGACAGCTGCTAGACACTGAATCGAGGTATAGCACTTTCGGCATGGAAGTCAAAGCCATGTGCTTTGCTGCACGGCGCTCTCAAAATTCTACTGAGGTTCGAGAATCCACCCTTTCCACAAATCACGAACTTCTTACCTTCTTTTTAAGCTCATATTCAGATAAGTACTCCACCCGAATCTCGACAACTGGACTACATTTCTCAATTTACTTTAGATATCCGGCTAACGTCCTATAAAAGTATTATTACTCGCTGTTTCATGGCCAGTTTCTTTTTTTTCGTTTGCCTTACAGCTCGGTAATGCTCGGGGATTCATATTAGTCGTTTGGGAACCTCCGGTGAGCGACTACTCCCAACATGTTTGGTACCTATTCAAGCGGACGTTGAATCTGGTGTGGGCGGTTGTAGGGCCAGTGAAATGTCATTGAGCCCTAGCCAAATCCCTCGGCAGTTGGGTTACAGAATATCGACCAGATGACGAGTGGGAACGCCGTGCTCAATTCCTCCTACAAACTCCAGCCAGTTTAGATCAGTCACTTCTCCATATATTGACAGCCTATCAGATATAACTTCGAACCTTTTCTCTCCTGGCTTCTGATTCCATCGGATGGGCAAGTTTCGATTATAGAAGATGTTATTAGTCAAGGTGTCGTCAAACTCCAAATACTTGTGGCGTCTTCAGGATTAAGGATGTCACTGATTCTCACTACCTGGGAACGCTGTTGTCTACAATACCTATTAAACTGACGAAATAAAAGCCAGTCAAACCAGAGATCATGAATGAATACACTCGGAGAGATATTTGGAAGGTGGATGATGCATCGAGCACTATGTGCTTCAAGACTAGTTGTTGTAAGAGCTGTTCAGTGTGACGTGCTAAAACGTGATCTAGTGTGAATGATTGGCCAAGTGCCTTCAGCTAAGATGTGTCCAGCAGAACCAATAAGATCAGAATCAATGTCTAAGGCTTAGAACTATTACTTTCTGGGGTTTCATTTACCGCTACTGAATTAGTATACTTTCCTTAATCCCTTATCATTAGGTTAATAATAATGGAGAATAACGAATCATTGATATTAGGTAGGCCTATCCTAAATATCTTCAATTATTAATCTCACTGAGTATTTCCTATGAAAGATTCTTACAGATACTCGAAAACTGTTATTCAGATCTCATAAATCGTTCGCTTATTTTGATATTTGAATATTTTGGAGCGCGTCAGTCAACAGTTGCGTTCTGTTGCCAGCGCAAATGTTTTGTTTCGGTATTCCGTGGTTTGATATCCATACATTTGAATATCACCGGTTTTAGTATGATCCCTTCAACCTGGGATGAGCTTAGAATACAAGCTCGAATACTGGAGAGCGAGATTGATTCAAAATTAGCTGCTTTTGGTAAAATTGGAACTCGACCAGTAGAACACAAACACATTCCTCGTTTTACCAATTCTGGAATAATCAGTAAAAGCAGTGTAATCCCAGAAGTACCGTCACATGTAGATTTCGACACAAACTTCAACGTAATGTGCAATGAAATAGAAGAACAACTGCAGAGGTGAGTCAAAGTATGGACTCATCCTCAGTAATAATTATACTAAACTAACCTTTCTGATATCCACACTAGGGGATTTCTCAAAGATCCGTGCCATCCTCTGAGGGTACAGAAGTGTTTTTTGTTCTACAGCATAGAAGGTATAAGATTATCCCCAATTGTAAGGTCGTGACAATGAAAATTCGCGACTAATTAGATCGGCGAGACTCTAATTTAGCGACGAGCCAATCAGAAGCGTTTGAGCAATTTCAATTATTAGCTAATCAGAAGACAGTATAAAGTAAAAATATATTACAAGAAAGTAATGAATTACAGTGGATATTCTTCTTTTACATGATTTAAAAACTTGTTGAGGTTTGATAAAGGCTCAGAAGTTCTGAATTCATAATGCATATTGTGTAGAAACTCGTCCATAGGGTTAGGTTAAGGTTAGGGTTTAGGGTTAGGCTAAGTTTAGGGTTAAGGTTTGGGTTTAGTGTTAGGTTAGGGTTAAGGTTATGGTTTAGGGTTAGGTTAAGGTTTGGGGTTAGGGTTAAAGTTAAGGTGCTAACATGCGATCGGTTTACATCGGATTTTAGAGAGGAGGTGTTCATTGACAGGCTAAAACCCTAACCACTAACCCTATGGACGAGTTTCTATAGCATATTCATTATTAATTCAGAGCCTCTGAACGTTTATCAAACCTTAACAAGTTTTTAAATCATGTAAAAGAAGAATATACCCTGTAATTTATTACTTACAAAATATTCTCACTTTACACTAACTGTCTTCTGATTGGCTAATAATTGTCAAGGTCATTTAAGATTCGTTCAAAGGTCGTCGCTAGATTAGAGTCTCGCCATTAGATCTCATGTCCCAAATGTGGTCATGTATGTCGTATACAATAAATTAATTTGGATCCAATTTTTAAACTACTTCAAAATATTCCTAAATAATCGTCATCCTACAGTTAACTGAGGTTTTGAAGTGGTTACTTACTATGACCACTGAATCCTTATAATTGTAACATTAGGTAAATACATTTCATTTATAATCTGGTAATGTAAATCGGCACAAATATTTGGATTACGATGGTATTATTGGAATTTACTTTAACGATTATCAGCTTATTCACTTGCATCTAATCCCATATTATTACCATTTTCATTGACTCAGTCCTTCCAATCTTCTTAAAATTCCAATCGGTATAGTGGCAGGAAGCAACATCCGTAGTGTGGGAATCATATCAGATTGAGCTGGTATAGTCTACGGATGGACATCTTCAGGACTACCGAACTTGTTTGGTTCGCGATGTTGGAGTAGTGAGACAACCTTTTTACGTATACGGAATCCACCATCATTATGCCAACATTGCAAATATTGCCTTTTTTTTCCACTTTCACTAACGGAAAGTAGTTTACCGAAATACCATCGTAAACAACCTTGTTAGTGTCTTTGTTTCCGATTTCTAGACCATCTTAAAGCAAAAGTGATAAGATACCATCACATCCCTGGGTTCTTCTTTCAGTGTGGAAATACATACTTATGGGGCTATCCTGTGTATCGTGAACTGGTTGCCTCCCAGAATAATCCAGTTTTAGATGTCAGCGCTTCTTATGCAAGTCTAGTCATACACTAACTTGATATGAATTGTCCAAAGGCAGTTAGCAACCGATGTTTAGTGACCTTGAATGACATGGCTCAAAATCGTTTATTATGGCTCATGTACATTCACTCTTTGTGTTCTCCCAAATTCTAATCTTCTGAATTCTTCATATCCCTTTTTTCTCTTCCCAAATTTATTTCACTGGATTATACTCCTTAAATAACATCTTCAAACCCTAGTGTTTATGATTACTGCTTATACTCTTACTGTCTCTACTACTATGGAATTTGAATCGTCAATTCGAGCTGATGTACGTACGTACGAATTTCTACGTTGTGGACTGACTGAAAGGCAGTTTGCGAAGTATCTTTGTCTAGGATGTTTTGTGACCTATCTATCCATGAAACGTAGTTACTGAGTCTACATGAGGTTATCCACAGCATGAGGGAGGTAGCAACGTTTCGAAAGCTACTTTTAAACTTGAACCATGCCTTTTCTTTAGAAGTTTTAGTATCAAATAACTAGCCAATTTATAAAACACTATCTAAGAATAGCCCATAGTTCTAACAAAATTATCTGGGTGTTCATTTTTAAGTGAAGCTAATATGATGTGCTTTGAAGCGATCGATTATCATTTGAACACATAAATTTTGGTACAAAGCGGCACCGAATACATATGCGCCACACAAGTCACTTGATTTTTGTGTGGGCTTTAATGCTGCCTAGACCGAAGCAGGTGATTTTCCTAGGAGGCCACACCCGGAGCCCTTGACCTAAAGGTCTGATCCACAAGGCAGTGGCGCAACTTCAGGAGATGCAGTCACATAGCAGCCGGTGACCAGTAATTGGTTCATACGCCGTTCGTTCCCTCAGGACCCTGGAGCCACTGAAAATTAAGTTAAGATTGGCGCAGACCAGGGCATGATCAGAGTCCAGATAGATACTCCAGAAGGAGCGGCAGTCTTGTACACAACCACGCCAGCCGTAGATGATCGCGATGTGGTCACTCTGAATCCAGGCTTGAGATGCAGAGGGAGGACGCCAGGTGGCACATCGGCGATGACTGTGCCGAAAGTTAGTGCTAGCCAGAAACAGGTCGTGCTCTGTGCACAGTTGCAGTAGACGGTCCCCGTTATCTGTTCTGCAACCAACAAGTCTCCATCGACCACCTAAACGACTCTCTTCTGTGCCTAGACGCCCGCCCTGAGCATTAAAGTCTCCGGCTAGTACTACAATATCTGTCGAACGCACTTTCTGGAGAAGAACAGTTAACTGGTGGTAGGACTCATCCTTGGTTGGATCCGGGCTGCAATCTGTCGGGGCATAGGCGGAGATGGCAAAAAGATATCGTTTCTCGCGCCGATTTCTTCTCGCTTTGATGGAACTTTCTAACCTAACAGCACATAACCAACCGACTGTTAATGGGGATCAAATCAATTAGTGCTGCCTCAGCTCTAGCACTTAGTGCGAGACCAGACGAAGAGGCCACAGGGTCTCCAGATAAACGCACGTAAAACAAGACTACGGGATTTGAATCGACAACTGCATCTCTGTGCTAAGGTGGTGTGGCAACTCGAACTGATGTACGTACGTACGAAGTTCTACGTTGTTACTGACTGACTGAGTGACGTAAAACAAGCTTTTTGAGGCGACAGGTGGAGAGCGAATTTGTAGTACTTCACCAGTCTTGGATACGGGTCTCGGATAGACAACAAACGTCGATATTAGGACTTCCCAAAGACATAGCCAGCCCTATCTGTTGTCCGACCTGCATAAGTGTGCGAACGTTGAAGGCAGCTAGTTTGAATGGTGCATGTGATTTCAGAAAAACTGAATCAGTATTCGTACTTGGTGGTAGCATACGATTTTCAATCAGGCAGTGACTCGAGGACGTTTAGATAGAACCGAATTTCCACCATAGGCGAGCTGCTGTATAAGTCGAAAAATAAGGATACATGAAGTGAGTGAATAAATGACGTAGTAAATAAGGATGATGATAATAATGTGAATTGTTTGACTGTTAATCGAAGCGTGAACAGAATTTTCAGTAAATGTCATTTTCATTTCATTTGTGTGTGGGCTGTGATACTGCCCGGGTGCCCAGACCGAAGCACGTGGTTTTCTTAGGAGGCCACACAACGAACCTTTGACTTAAAGGTCTGACCCACAAGGCAGTGGAGCATCGTGAGGAGATGCAGTCCCATGGTAGCCGGTGACCAACGATTCGTTCATACTCCATTTGTCCCCTCAGGATACTGGAGCCCATGTGCGCCATTGGTTTGGTATCCGGTTAAGGCGCCGGACATTTGCTTTTCGTCCTCTCATTTTTGTAAACAACACCCCCGCCACGAGAAGGTAGTGGGTAGTCAGTCAGTCAGTCAGCTACAACGTAGGACCAGGCACATATGTGCATCGGTCCAGGTTGCCATACCGCATCAGCACAACAAGATGAACACCGGATTCATAGCAGTGGTTATGTCAAAGGTGGTAATATATAAGAGAAAGATTGCATATAGAGATATAATACAAGAAGAAAGAATTGGTTCGTAGAAAGAAAGATATGAAGTGATTTTAATCTCTTAGTTTAAGGGAAGACAGGGAGTGTATACACCGACGCCATTGTGATCGATTCTGAGCCATGTCACCAAGAGTCTCCAACCATTGGTTACGATAGTCACGCGGACCCCAACCAAGTAGTCTGCATCTACCAACATGGCTCAGACTACAAGTTAGTGACTTCAAGCACTGATGCCACGTTTTGGTTTGGCCGCCCCTAACTTTCTTCCAACCATCTCCAATACCGGATAGCATTGCACGTCGTGGTAATCGGTGTTCAGGCATACGTAACACGTGGCCCAACCATCTCAGTCGATGAAGATTCATAACCTCATCAACTGATTTACCATCATTCCCTAATACCCTGCGTCTAACCTCACTATTACTTACCCGGTGATCCCAGCAGACGCCAGCAATATTTCTAAGGCATCTGTGGTCAAATACTAATAGCTTACGAGTGTCTTCTACTCTTAATGGCCATGTTTCGCTGCCGTAAATTAAAACAGAACGGACTGCCGCGCAGTATACTCGTCCTTTTATTGATAGACGGATATCTCGCCTTCGCCAAGGTGACGTAAGTTGGCAAAAGCCAAGCGAGCTTTTCGAATCCGTGCTGAGATTTCGTCCGATACCAACCCATTAGGGCTGATCAGACTTCCAAGATAAGTGAAGTTGTCAACGCGTTCGACTACTTCACTCCCTATCCTTAGTTCAGGTGTTGACGCAGACCAGTCCTGAAGCAACAACTTGCATTTAGAGGGAGAGAAGCGCATTCCAAACATCCTGGCATTGTTGCTCAGTGCTACCAGAAGACTCTGCATTTTGTCAGCGTCTTCACCAAACAGGACTATGTCATCTGCGTATTCTAAGTCGATAAGTGGACCTCCTGGATGGAGATCAATACCCGAGAACTCAGTCGACGAGAAAGTTATTTCCATCAGTAGATCTATGATGAAGTTAAACAAAAATGGGGAAAGTGGACAGCCTTGACGGACACCACTTGAGGTTGCAAAAGTAGATGACAGTTCGCCATAAGCTCTGACTCGACTAGTAGTGTTCGAGTAAAGAGCCTTCACAAGGTTTATGTACTTCTGGGGTACGCCTTTCAATGACAGACACTGCCACAGAAAGAAAGACCACCATTGTCGGACGCCGATAAGTATGCCTGTGTTCTAGAATCTGACGAATGGTGAATATGTGGTCGATGCAGCCACGACCAGGTCTGAAGCCAGCTTGAGTCTCTCGTGTTTGCAGTTCACGAGTCTTGGTTAGGCGTCTGATAATTATCGAAGCTAGTATTTTAGATATTATATTAGTTAAACTAATGCCTCCGTGGTTGTCACAGGATGATTTTGACCCTTTCTTATATATTGGGACGATAAGTGGTTGCGACCAGTCAGATGGGATAACGTCTAACTCCCAGATTTTAGCTAAAATATTAGTCAACCTATTCGCTAAAATTGGACCATCATCCTTAAAGACTTCTGGAGCCAGTCCATCTGGACCAGCTGCCCTTCCTCGTTTCAGATTAACTATAGCCTTTTGAACTTCAGCGAGAGTTGGGGGACCTACTTCAATGTTCCATTCACGCTGTCTGGGTATGACTTCCCTGGCAGAGACTGTATACGCGTGGCCATGTGAGAGCAGTTCGAGAAGGAGGACGGACCCACCCCACTCTCGGCCATACCAGGGGCATATTGGAATTCCATCTAGGGTCTCAACATCTGAGGCATATCACTTAATGAAGAACTGTAATCGAAGATTTTGCCTTTAATTGGGATAATGGTTCACTTAAATTCACCTTCGAAAAGTGAGATGTTTTAGCCTGGTAATCGTTCAATCTGAAATTCTCACTGTCTCTATCAAACATAAACAACGTAAAAATATCAAACGTATTCTATTATAAGCGTTTCTGAAGCTCTTTTCATTTTGTATGGTAATAAGTGAAATATGTTTGAATTAGAAATAGAGTCTCGTGTTATGGGATTAAATTATTCGCTAAAGTCACTGACCTATACTGGAAAAGATTACCCGAACGGGTGCTACACAGAAGGATGATAGACTTTTCGCATAAATTTTGGTTATGTTCATGTATAGAGGAGTATCACTAATGAGGTCGCTAGCAAACGGATGTATGCTCCTAAATATTGGTAAACCGGTCAGATTTAAAGCTTTTCTAGTTTCCAGTAACTTTAACAACCAACGGTCAAAGCATTCTACGATCGCCCATTAAGTGAATTAAAACTAAGGGAAGATTTATTATTGTGCAACTTAAGTTTTACTGGATTTCCTTTTTTTGATACCAATCACACAGCAATCTTAATTAATACGAGTGATTTTCTAAATATCTTTAAGTTTATAAATACAAAGAAATTCCAGTTAGTAGGTTTATCCATAATTCAGTAATTTTTATTACTGATCAACTTCAGAGGGACTACTGAAACTTGGAAAACAGTTTGTGCCAAGTATTTATTTAGTTTAAGACTCATCCTCAGTAAATAGAACCCGATTACCGTTTTTTCATTCATATTTCGTCTAAATCTATTTAAACGCTCTCACTAGGGATATCATTTTCACAGACACACATTATCTAACATGTAATTTTTACCTCGTTAATCTACAGACTTACCCAAATCAATGAACGGATGGCAACTTTTGTCCCTGAAACAGAAACTACACCTACCTCTTTTGATAGTGCTGCACGAAACACACTCAATTCTACTAATATGGCAGCTGGAAGACTTAGTCAACTGCATACAGCTAAACGACATCGTGAAATTCTTCGTGATTATGCTCAGGAGTTTCGTCAAACTAAAGCCAAACTCATTGCTGCACGTGAACGTGAAAACCTTCTAGGATCTGTAAGTAATCTTTTTATTTTGAGGGTTTTTCTGAATATATGTATGGGAAATTACAAGTCATCCATTTATTACTGAGGTCCTTTGAACTTGAGACATACTCTTGAAGGGACCTGGTGATACACCTCAAAATCACTTGTATTGAAACGTGTTCATTGTTTGTGCTTACTTAAATATTTGACATCTGACTACTCGACCAGCTTTCGTATGTTATCTTTAAGTGTAGCAGTTTAATTTGATAAACGTATCGGACGAAGCTGTACGTTGCTCATCTGTCGAATGTAAATTCTTATGAAATCATCTTGCGTTGCTTAACTAATGTCGCTGACTATCCACTAGGAACTTAAATACAAGAATCTGATTTTTTTACTGTATTTCACCAACTAATTTATAGTTATGCAGAGCTACTGATCTTGATGAATCAGCTTCGAATCCTTTTAAGATTATGAATCGCTTGTATCAAATAGTATCTATCATGGCTTTTCATTTTCTTTCGCTGACTAAACAGTCTCACAACTCACACGCAATAATGATCTCCAATCAACAAAACGGAGATTATAATTTATGGATATTTCGCTTAAAAATAGTCTGTTGTCTGTCTGCTTCCATTGATTTCCAATACACAGTTGTGTTTGGTAGAATTATTAGCAAAATTCAACATCTGTACTCTTTGAGTGACATTGCAAGAATGTTTGAGTAAGGTCTCAACACCAGTATTAAATATTGAATCCAACTCAGTATTAGTTTGCGTACTTGTCTTCAAGCCATAACATCCGAGAAGGGCTAGTGATACGAAGCAGTCTTCCAAATCAATGTAGGTAAAGTGGATTCTGGACTGATACTCAGTAGTTGAATGCTGAACATTCTAACTACTGTGCATAAGGTTCTGGTTTCAATATGCGTGTCTTCCACTTTAGCTTCTGTAATACACACTGTCGCTGTTATAAGAGTAGTAGGCACAATTAAGGCTATGTATTGTAGGTTAGTCAATCCGTGAGTCCTGAGATGCGGAGCAAACAATGTAGTAATCTAAAAACAACCTTGAATCTAAACTGAAGTCTTCACTTGGTGTTTAAAACGACATCACATCTTTTGATGCGTTGCTTATTACAAACGATATTTATTCTTTATATTCCTTAGTATTTCCTCTTTCTATGTGTTTCATGTTATTTTGTTCTTTAAAAATATAGGTTTATCGAGACACAAACTCCACAACTGTAAATCTAAGCGGTGATTTTACTTCAAAACCTCAATCTGATGTAGATTCTTCCGGTGGTAATCAACGTTCCGGTTTACAGTCAAATATATCTAGTTCAACTCGTTTACTTCTAGATGAACAAGAAAAATACCATCGCTCTAATCGTCTGTTGGATGAACATTTAGCTGCAGCATCAACAATACGAGCCGCATTACGTGCCCAACGCTTCGCACTACGCACTGCCTCAACAGGTCTATCGAATTTAAGTTCCGTTTTCCACAGGTAAAGAAACTGATCAACAAAATTGACTGGAGACACAAGCAAGACTCAATTGTTTTGGGGCTAGTCATTGGTTGTTGTGTTGTGTTTCTGCTAATTTACCGCTTCTTTTGAGTTATATGCATATATATTACTTATTTTTTTAGAAGGTAGTACTGTGATGTTTTCACTAATATCTTGTAATTTCAAAGTACGAATGAGGTGCGTGTATGTACATGTATTTCTGCTATTGTTGATATTATTATTACTAATCCCTTACTTTTCATGTTGCCAATATCTTCTCACTAATAGTATCTGAAGTTTGGTTTTTCAAGTTGATGCACAATGTTTAGCTTTCACAAATAGAGGGGTCTTACTTAAAAAAATGGAATAAACAAGCTATATCCCAAGTCTATTGATAAAAACCTAACCAAACATGTTTAGAAATGTTCTAAAATAGTTCCTGTAAATTGGCATGGAGCAAACCCAGGGTATCTTAAGGAGAAATTCTCCATAAACATATTGAATTAACATAATAAAAATCTTATGGGAATCGCTATAAATAGGGGGAATGTTTTATGCACACCTCAATTTTAGTCAGTGTTATTAATAAAAAAATACATACACATTCAAGAATTCTTACTAAGCAACGTATTCTTTCCTTACAGAGCCAATTAGATCCCGTATTTTTCTAAAGAAATAGGGTATTTCCACAAATAATAAAATCGCTTTGTATTTCCAGTACATAAGTTCTTTCCGTAAATACTAAAAAGAAACATAGAAACATCTCATTTCTGTTTAATACTCTAACCTTCGAAATATATACGAAGTTGAACTATTTACCATCTTAACCACACATTCTCACGGTCACACTTTAAGATATTCATATGCTTAAAAACCAAAAGCTCCGACCAGTGTAACTCGCTTCATATGGGAATTTGGACTTATCAGTGATAAAAACATGATGAAAAATGTTAAAGATTACATTTTATGATCATTAATCTGTGAAAGATAGTAATTATCTAATAACTATATTAACAAATGAAGACTTTATTTGGTTAAAGTTTTCTCAACAAACCGAAACTATTAAAAAGAAGGTAGTTCTCGTCATTCACTAACACCATCTGAAAGGCAGTGAAAACTGGGCAGCTATATAGTCCTAATTTGATCATTCTCAGCCATGTGCACATCATATCCCCGAAGCTTCAAACGGGATCGAAACCTAACATTTTATGACCTTATAGTAAGCTTGATACCCCCAAATGCTCTGATACGGCCGAGAGTGGGGAAGTCCGCTCCCTCTCTAAATGCTCTCATATGGCCACGCTTATGCAGCCATCATTTTTTACAAACACCACAACAGTTTTGATGGAATTCCAATCACAAAAGTATATTAAATAATTGGGTAAGATCTTTTTCGAAAGAAAGAAATTTTCAATAAGTTCGCTTAAATACGCGAATAAACTATTAAATATTAATTTCAATAGTTGACATCATGAGTCATTTGAAGCTAGACCACCATGGAAAACCGGGAAGCACTGGACGACAATTTCGTCCTAGTGTGGGACTCCAACAATCCGCATCCACGGTCCCGTCCCACGGAATTCGAACCGAAGACCTTACAGTCCCTCGAGTGAGTACTTAACCACTAGACCATTGAGCCGGCATCCAACGGTGTTAATGTCTAGCTTCAACCAATTCACGAAATTGAGCGATGCATCCACCATTATCAGTGAGTTACTATTGTAGGATTTAATTTGTCCTACAGATGTACTGCTAGAACCGTAAACGCGATACTAGCGATCACAGAGTCAGTGTGAAAGCTATAGTCAGAACAAGGAAAATTCGGCTTTAGACTTTATCTGTTTCGACCAGTATTGGGTGTCTTATCTAAATGAATAAAACTATGAGTCACACTAATATAATAGGAAAATAATGTCTTTCAATTGGTATGTCACATGCACCAGGGATAGTTTACAAACACATCAGACCAGATCAACGTGGTGGGCGCCTAAACAACGATTTGATTGGTTAGCCATGGATATAACTAACAACAGATATCCCCCTTCTGATATTAATCAACATATGCTCACTAGTGACTGGCTTCAACAGGTATATCCTGGGGTTCTAGTGTAAAGCAGTGACCAGTAGAGTTCAACCGGGTCTGTTGTGAGATAGTAACTCACTGATGATAATGGTGGATGTGTCTCTCAATTTCGTGGATTAGTTGAATTTAGGCATTAACACCGTTAGATGCCGGCCGGTTCAGTGATGTAGGTGTCAAGCGGTCGCGCACGAGACTGATAGGTCCTGGGTCCCAATTCCATGGGACCGGATCGTGGATGCGCGTCGTTGAGAAGTCCAACACTAGAACAAACTTGTTGTCCAATGCTTCCAAGTTTTCCATGGCGGTCTAGCTTCAATTGACTCATGATCTCAACTATTGAAATTAGTATAATATGCATAAAAACCTCTTCTGATATTAAATATTAGTTTTGTTTCTATTATTTGAATCATAAAGTATCTGATATTCACATAGAAGATCAATAAAGAAAGAGTTAAAGCAACAATAGATCGATTCATCTAGTTATTTCATATAATGAATTTGGCACTGGATAATATTTTACGAAGGTTATTCGTAACTTATTTAGGTATAATTTCATATAATTCTTTGTGATTTTCGTGTCTATAATTTCGAACACACTACCAGTACTTTGTTGTATTTTCTTTGTCTAATCAAGTGCTAACTCCTAAAATACATTTTTATTACGATTAGTAAAGACGTTATTGTGCGTACAACCACTTTCAAGTAAGCGTTCTATTTTGAATTCAAAGTTATCTTTTACTACTTAAGCATTATCTATATAAATACAATTATGCTAACCTGGTCAATATACTAGGCGATGTTTCAGTATAATAAGATTTTAGTCCTCAATAATCTGAATAATTAGCAACACATATCTTGTAATTAATGGAGTCAAAATCAGTATTCTAACGATGGTAAAATTCAATATCTTGTTGAATCTCAGCTTCTTATTAAGTCAACAGTTATTTCTATAAGTTTGAATATCGTTTAACTGAGGTTCTCATAATCAGATCGGTCGGATTTGTGTAAACACACATTCAAAACAATTTTGTTCATCTTACGAATGAAAAGTTTAGGTATAAATGACCGACTGTCGATTAAAATTACATATTTTCCAGTAACCAATAAGATTATACAAACTTAGGGGAAGTTATACATAGTTAAGATCAATAAACTTCAGTTGAATTTTTCCCAGATTCTCCATTGAACTGATAGTTTATCTCCTATCTTCAAATTAAAATACATGAAATGTCTAATAGCATAACCCCTATTCCTTTAGCCGGGTGATCAACAACACTACCCAAATGAAATGAAGAATATATTACCTGGTACAATAGCAAGTTTTCAAAGCTTGAGGGAAAAAATAAGATCAAATTATTCTACAGACATCCTAGAAAATTACGAAATAATTCTGTAATCACATTAAAACGGTTTGATAGACTAAAATCGTCAGACTCTTTAGCATTACGACTATATGACCTGCTGATACAGAAAGCTGCAATATCCATCCATCACCGTACCACTAAATTGCACAATGAATAATACACGTCCATGAACAAATAAAGAGATAAATCTACCTATATATTCTATGATGTAATGGAGTTCATTGATTCAAGACGTAAAGTAAATATTGCGAGTATGCAAAATAATAAACTCAAAAATGATTCATCATAAATACTATTAAGACTGCCCAATAAACTGAAGACTATCTAGTTTATTGTCGTATAACTTGTGGTTATCAGAGATCTCTGACTGTTTATATGAACAAGAATTATTTAACCAAAAATATTTACAATCTTAACTAGACTCTGTTCACCTGTCTGTAGTGTATTATGACTTTAGCCTGATAATTTTTTATAGCTCTATGGGATTATTATGAAGTGCATATGACAGATTGGAAATAATTGTTCTATCCTAGGACCTGTATGTCCTAAATTGAAATAACCACAAAACACAGACAGGAAATCATTGTATGCTGAATAGTAGTCTAAGGGTGTCATACTCACCACAACACCTGATTTGCCTTGTTTTCACTTCAAATGGAATCAGTAGCGTACATTGCTGAATAGTTTTTCAATAAAAATATAGAACTGAGCGATACTCCTGATAAGTCTTGCTAATTTGAACGCTTTATTCAGTTCGTAAGCTATTCTGGTAACCCGCAAGCTAGAACTACGCAACGACCTGAACACGAGAGAAAAGGCGCAAATTAAGCGGAAAGCACTTTACTCCGAAGGTTCATTTTTGCACAGAAAAACATGGGTATTTATAGATTATTAGCATTTGTCAAATCAACATTATATTTTGGCCAATTCGCTAAAAGGCATATTGTGCTACTGACCAATAATGGCATACCACGTTAATATTCTAGAAAGCTCCCTCATACTCTGGTTGGCTGAAACTCTTCGGCTCCTTTAGGGCCTCTGGAGGTTCCATTGCAGTTCTCAGAAGCCGACTCAACAACTCAGTTCTGAACAGTTACAACAATAACCTTGATATCAGTTCGTGAGGAAAATCTGTTCTATACGCTTATTTCTTTAAGGATGTAATATCTAACACTTCAGTTATTTGTATTAATACATAGAATGGAGAGATAAAGTCATTAAACTACAATGTTCACACAGTCATTTGATGATAGACCGTAAAATGATGGATATTTGAGCCTCGAGTGGGTGTTTTTGGTAGATTATTATTCCCTGGGTTGGATGATTTAGTTGCAAAACCATAGTCGTACAGGACAACATCAACAATGCCTTCCTAATGTAGACAACATATCTATATAGATTCAGTTTATTAATCAACAAAGAAAAAGTCAAGTATTATGGCTTAGAATGCCAACCGATATCACGTGCTATATTGCCCAATTGTGATTTCTATTAGATCACCAAATCTCTAATAGGACTGGTGACTTTCTATTTACCGAACAACACAGCGATCCGGTGAACAAGAACCCAACTCTTGTTGATTCTCGAGCTCCTTGTAACCTAGTAGCCAATCAGAAGACCCAAATGGGAAGCAAACTAGTTTGCTACTGTAATCAGTTCAGTCGTTATTCAATATAATATACTTGAAACGCCTAACCACACAGCACACCAAATGGTAAGTAATACTTTGAACAGTCATACTATAGGTGGTAGAGTATGAACGAGCAATACATTATTAATTAACAATAACGAAGAAATAGTAAAACGTATAACAATGGTTAATAGGTCCACCGAAAGCTTACAATATGGGGAATACAGTTACCTACTAATTATATAATAAAAATACAGATAACAATAATCCGAAAACTAATTCTAAAAGTCACAACTTTTTTTATATTTTTCCCGTTATAACATTAGCCAATCACATAGTTAAAGCTTAATTGCATGAAAACGAAGTAAGTAAGCTCACTTCTACATGAATTATGCATAAACGATATAGTCTAGCACGGTAACGAAAGATTAACACTTAAACTATTCATCTGAGAGAATAAAACACTACCATGCAATAGACTAGTATTGAATAAAACAATATTATCAAATAATTCATTTTAGTAATTCAAGAAAAGACGTTGAAAGTGTATAGGACATACATTACAGAAAACATCAAACTGCATCACAAGGAAAGCACTAACTTGGAATCCTGGAAAAAAAGAAACAGAAAAGAGGAAGTTCAAAGAACACATTGCTTTGAGAATTGGAAACAGATATGAATAGGAACTGGAAAGGATTGCTTAGGATAGGGTTAGATGGAGAGTGCTGATGAACGGCCTATGCTCTTCGACGAGGGATAACAGGCATAAGTAAGTAATTCACAAATTAAATGGCCAAAATTAATTCATTCTCACTGGATTCAAAAATCATGAATGAATATAAGTTATATATATGTATATATATAACAGTTTGTCAGATAATTTGACCAACTTGTTTAAAAACATATATACTTTGTATTCTGTCCTTTTATTGAATGATTATTTAGATCAAAGTCGATGAGTTTAACAAAGTAATTAATGATAATAACAATCAATGTACAAAGTTAAAATTAATTCATTCTATTATTTTTTGTATTATCTACATTCGAACTTTATATGAGCTAATCGTACGATGAAACATTATGCTTATTATTATTATTGGTATTAGTAGTAGTAGTAGTATCCAGTGAGTATAAAAGTACAAAATCTATTTTATATCTTCATTGTATTTCATGCCATCAAAAATGGTAATGTTTTTTTTTATAACAAATAAATGACAATACAATATTTATTTGTTGTAATTAATCAGTGATTGAATAACACTATGAAATCATTTAATTCTATAGATTTTTAATATTTTCAAATAATAACTAAAAAAATTTCAGTTTCGGTGTACGATCCATAGGTTAAACATTCGTGCGCGAAACCGATAGGTCCTGGGTTCGAATCTTGCGATGCGGGAATGTGGATGCGCACTGTTAAGGAATCCCAAACTAGAACGAAATGGTCGTCCAGTGTTTCTAGGTTTTCCATGGTGGTCTAGCTTCAATGGACTCATGAATTCAACTATTAAATTACTATAATATACACAGAAACCCTTTTCTGAGATTTTGATATTATCGTGTTCTCTGAAAAATGTAACAGTATCTATAAAATAAAATGTATTAACTGTAAGAAAGATTACCATATTGAATGGATGGAATGATTCCGTAATATATATAAACTAGGGGTTAAGTGAAATAGTATGTTAACTATCACTTCTGATCAATAAGTCCAAACAGCTACTGGAATTTAATTTCATGGGGAGCGGGTGAAATATTAGAAAATCTACCCGAAGTAAATTTCATTAAACGATCGTTTTTAAGGGGTAATATTTAGATCAGTCTACAGTCAACATATATTTCAGAAGTGAAGAATATTTCAGCGAGCAATTGTTGTTGAAGTAACTTCGTAGGTCCATAATTATTTTACAAAGGCCGAAATAAGCCATGTATTAATCAATTTGACAATGTTATATGTTAAAAATTGTGAATGTTTGCATTTGGTTACGATATAACTAATTCAAAATTGTGTTATTTGTAAATTAGAAAGGTCATTGAATAAAGGTCAGAATGATTTGGAGTAAAGTGTCCAGTCACAAACAGTATAATAGTAATATAACAAAATTAAAATGAAAAAAATAGTATGAATGTTAATTGAGGTAACAATGATAATAGTAATAGTAGTAATAATATCGTTGTGTGAATATAATATGTAATTGGAGGGGTGTTATCAAGATGATTACGATAGAAAGAAGTCATGTGAATTTGGAAAGATGAATGTAAAGATTAAGAAAGATGTAACCAACAAATGGGGAGAGGAGTAAGAGGTTTATAATATCCGGTGCTTCAATCGTAGGCCAAGGTAAACATAGAGGCTGGATATATTTTTTCTGAATACATAAGTTCAGCTTTTTTGGAATTGATCCAGATGACTTCGGCTATGTAGAGTAGTCGTAATCTAACTCATTGAGGTAGATTTTTTGGAACTTGATATAAAACAGAGAAAGCTTCATTTATTTGTATATAATCTTCAGTATATACCAAGTGAGAAAGAATAGTGCTGTTAATCGATTTAGTAACTCCTTTTCCCAGCCATGATGGTACATGTTTAGGAACGCGCAACGACAAAGCTCTCTGAGTACGGCCTATGTAACTAGCTCCACAGGAATAGTTGAATCGTTATACACACATGGAGGAGCCCATTACCGGTTACTTATCCTTGATTTGATGTTCAAGTACTGGTTTGGTTGAGAAAATTATGTGCAACCTGACGGCGTGAAAAGTCCTTTCGACAGATCGTTTGAGTCGATGTGTTAAAATGTCTCTTCTTTGTCCAGTTTCAGATACAGGTCTTTTTACTGACCGAGTCACAGTTTCTTCTTTTTTTAATACCTTCTAATAGAAATTTCTGACAAAATTATCTGGATAACCGTTATTTCGTAATGTGTTCTTTGGTGTATCTATTTCACTATCTACACTATCTTCAAAACACAATAGTTTGATTCTGTGACTGAGACATTTAACCAAATTTATTTTGTATTGAAGAGCTGTAAAGATATGGAAATAGGCATACTGACCCGTCCATGTACTCTTTCAAAACATATTTCTTTTTACGAAACCGTCTATCCTTCTAAAAAGTAGGACATCAAGAAAAGCTATACCATTGTTCTTTTCCTCTCCGCTGGTGAATTTGTTGGCTGGATAGACGTAATTAAAACACTTCAACAGAGCTTGTTCGTCGATACTTTCATCACACACGATTAGTCTATCATCTGTGTATCCACAGTAACAATTTAGCTTATTTAGGACGTCTTTCAACGGTCCATTTTCTAGTTTGTCCAGAAAAATATTAGCAAGGATCGGGCCTAGTGGTGATACCATTGCTACTCCATCTATTTGTTTGTAAAATTCATTATTAAACATAACTTAGATATTTATCATACATTTCAATAGAACCTCCCTTATTTTATTTATTGGGACATGTATCTCACTTTTCTTTCCTAGCAATTGTTCACATAAGTAATCTATATTTTCAGTCAATGGGATGTTAGTGAACAAATATGCTATGTCTAGTGATGATATGGTTTTTTCCATTTGTAATCATATTTTAAATTGTACCCACAAATTTAAATACGTCTATGACGCTGTGCCCAACCAATTCTTGGTGTAATGTTTACAATAATTTCACCAACCATTTTGCTGCTGAATGATAGGATGAGTTTGACATATACAGAATTAGGAGTAAAGAAACCTCAGGTTTATAAATAATAAGTTGTCCATAGAATCAAGGGGTATGTGTTCCAGGACGCTTGGGCCAATTTTACGTATACTCAGAGATGTATTGATGTTGTTTTAAAAATTTTAATGCTGTAACTAATTGACGTTCAGTCCTTTCATTTAGGTCTTTACGTGAACCAAGCTTTAGGAATGTAGTTTGATCCTCCAGCAAGGTATTCATCTTGTCTGTGTAACTTGTCTTGTTTAGAATTACAGTGCCCGATCCTCTATCAGGTTAATTGATAAGAATGTGCTCATTCGATTTTAGTTTCCGGATAGCCTTTAGATGTTAATCACTTGATGTACTACTTGTGTGTTGCTTATTGCTTTTAAATTGGTTACAGCAATCAACCAGTATGGTCTTGGATCTTTCATGTTCGACCTTTGTCGTGAGTATTAAGTCTTGTGTCTGGGTAAATAGATTCTCCAACTGAACTAGAGTAGATTTAATTTATTAACCAGAATGAAAAAGGTCAGTATGCCACATAGTTAGTGGTCAACTGGTCAAAAATTAACAGGAATACCAGTCATCAGAATGGAATGATTTAACTCTTATAAAACGATTAAAATGCCTACTTGTTCTTGAAATAGGTGCTCAAAATGGTGTTAAGAACAGCATTAATGGTCTTACGATTAAATATACAACTCATTGGGTGCATTATTAACAGAAATTTTCTCAGAAATCTTAAGTTGCATTATTGTATGTTCATGAATCAGCACAGAAAATCTATGGAAAGTGTTCTTTGTTCGTTTGTTTCTAATACTTTACAATAAATTCTCGAATAAGCATTTTTCCAAGTGTTGTGCTTATTGTCGTTGTCGATTGAGTTTCTCGTGTTATTGTCGTGCCTAGTAACAGCGTCAATTCGTTCATAATGGTCAAACTGATATCTGATAGTCTTTCATTAGCAACACTCATAATCGTTTCTAAGTTAATTAAAAGCCTAAAATGTGTGTTTTATAGTGAATGTATTTCACTGCGCTTATTTTAAGACTATAATTTATGGATGACCTTACATGAAAACTGAACAGATTCAGAGGAAGGCTTGTGAGAATATATCTTTGAAACGATAAAACCAGGAATCAAACATGGTACAGGATTCAGGATCATAGTTGAATTCATAAGTGGAGTTACCTATGCTTTCATATTTATCTGTCTGGAAGGTTGAATTCGAATCAGGCGATGAGAGCTTCTGCGTTAGTGCATCCAAAACTTCACTTGATTTGCATCACTCTGCTCCTGCTGAATTGGTACAGTAGTCTCAAGGTCGCCCAAAGATACAAACATGTCCTTTTCTTGGGCAATCAAAGCAATAAAAAATCTCCGTCTCCACTTTTGTTACATCCTTGATCTTTCTACCCAATAATATACAGGAGAGAACTCGTTTCGATCCAGGTTATGGCCCTGACACGATAGGTCAAATGGCCTAATCTTGTGGCTAGGAATGTGTGGTTCCGAATTGAGATTAACGATCTTGGGCAGAGAGACGAAAACTATCCGATCACCTAGTTGGTTGAAAAGCGAGAGAAAGAGAAGACGAGTCAACTGGAACGCTACTTGATTTAATCCTGATTACCAGTTTCCAATTCAGATTAATGTGAAAAGATACATAAATCAATAGGTGGCTAACACGATCACAACTCACAAACAATTAGGAAAATACAATTATGTCCAAATTGGACATTGGGGTAGAAAAATATAGTACCAAAGGTTACGGTTAAGTTAAAACATCCGTTCCGTCCTAGTATGGGACTCCTCAGCAATGCGTCCACAATCCTGCGCTCGGGACTCGAACCCAAGATCTTCGGTCTCACACGCGAACGCCTGACCTCTAGACCATTCATTAGGCATTCAACGTTTTACATGTGTAACTCCGACCAATCCATGATATTGCACGATCGTCCACTATTGCCTTCAACGATTAAATACCTCATAACAAAAAACCGTCAAACTCCACTTATCACAGCTTCTCACCAGAACCCCAGGAAATCTATCTTGAAGCCATCTAGTACTTCCAAGTTTTCAATGGTGATCTAACATTGTTCCATTCATGATATCAATCTAAACTTGACAATCTTCACAACCCTATACTGATCTTAATAATTACTACATCAAGTAAATATTTGAATTGTTAAAATATAAAACTATTCTTATTGTAACGTGTCAAGTTAATCATCAGTTTAGTTGTTTCCTTTTTTTAAATCAGCTTATCAGTACTTATAAATAATAAGTAGTTCTAAATGTACCTTTTTCTTACTATACCTCAATAATAATTAAACTTTATTCCAGTTAATGAAGTGTTATGTTTTATTTGTTGCGTCACTATGGTTTATCAAAAATAGAGAAATTTGGCTGTATTGTTGTTAGATATAATAATAATAAATACAAATAACTAACAATAGACTGAATGTGATAACTGATTGGATTATTGTAAAGATAATTCTCATAATCTAATGGAATAAGTCTATTGAAATAATAATCATCTGTCATTAATTAAGTGAGAATTGTAATTGAAATATTATGATTATAAATGAGATTGAGCTAATCATTGTCAAGTCGAGAGTGTTGGCTAGAAATCATTTATAAAGACAATTCATGAAGTTTGAATGATGTATATGTCTTGAAATATGTTTCGTTGTTCAGTAGATTTAAAAATGATATATGGTTCACCGGTTATTCATTATATTATCCTACTTAATAATCATCATAATGTAGTTAAAACTACGAAATGTTCGATGATTGAAACAGCTGTAGTTATAACATTACGTTACTTATTAACTAAAATATGTATGTTACCCATCGTGGATGAGTATAGGCCGACCACAAGCATTTTCCAAACAACTCTGTCCTTGATAATCCTTTCCGGCTGTTTGCGGTTGATATTCATTCTTTTTATATCTGCTTAGAATTCCCGACGTAATGTGTTCGTTCTTATTCCTCTTCTCAGTTTCCATTCATGATTCCAAGTTAGTGAATACTTCGTGATGCAGTTTGATAGTGTCAACAATGTATCTCTTATCCACCTTCCAGAGTCTTTTCTTAATTTCCTCTTCAATTCGAAGCCAGTTTGTCCTCTCACACAGTGGGTTGTCGTTGATAGTATCAGGTCAATCAACATTGAGTATATTGTGTAGATAATCGTTTATAAATACTTGTACATCTTTGATGATGGTTTTGGTGGCTTTCCGAGTTTCAGCCCAGTAAACTAGAACTATCTTGTTTTGTCAACCCTCGCCTTTACGTCTGCATAGGATGCTTCTTGTTCATCAATTATGCTGCTGTCCAGATATTTGGAACATTCCACATCTCCCAGAGTTTCCTCATCAAGTGTGATTGGGTTGATGTTCTCCGTGTTGTATTTGAGGATCTTGGTTCTTGCCATATGTATGTTGAGGCTTAGTGATGCAGAGGCTGCTGCTACACTAGTTGTCATCACCTGCATTTCTTGGTGTGTGTGTGATAGTAGTGCTAGGTGATCTGCGAAGTCCAAATTGTCTAGCAACATCCAAGCTTTCGATCGTCTGATAACGGTTCTCACTTGGAATGTAACTGTCGTCTGTCTTCTATATATGACTTTTCAGCGTAGTCCGTCGTACAAATTGTTCATGATGTTGATGACGTTCTCAAGTACACCATAGTGTCGAAGAAAGTTCCATAAGGTTCACCCATCCACACTATCAAGGATGTGGATGTATAGTGACGAGTTCACTCGGTCGATTGTTCACCAATGATCTGTAGTGTCGTGATTTGATTGGTACAACTGATCCCACTCTTGATTTGTCTGATGACCGGCCATCCTGATTTCTTCGATTGTTGGTGGAATGACGTCTATAGGAAGATCTGAAAGTGTTGCTTTGATGTCCGGTTGACTCAATGGAGCTGACCTATTCGAGAGTTCTTCAAATTATTCTACCTAGATGTTTCTTTGATCTTGAATCTCAGTAATTGAATTACCTTCTTGATCATTCACTCCGGTTTACCATATTTCCTTGCCAGTTTCTTCATCGTGTCATATAGTTGTTTCTTATTTCATTCTCTTGAAGCTTTCCCGCTGTCATTCCTAAACCTTCTACATATTTCTGCTTGTCAGCTCTGATGCTCCCCCTCACTTGCTTGTTTGCTCCTATGTATTCAGCTTGTGCCTTGTCTTTCTTCGTTCTTGTTCGACTGTTGTTAATTGCTGTTTTCCTGTTCTCTCTTTTTCGAATCTTGTCCAGAGTCTCAATAGAGATCTATTCTTTATGATGATGCTTGTTGTGACCCGGAACCTCCTGACACGTTTAAGTTAGTGCTACTTTGATCCCTTTCTAGTTATTCTCCATAGTAGTTTCATATTCTTTGAAAAGATGTTGTAAGACGAGGAAAATGTTGTTGAGAGTTATCTTGAATTCGTTGAGTTTGTTAATATCTCGTGGGAAGGTTGTATTGGGCCTTTGTAATGCCGTTTCTTCAGCTGTCCAATCCTTCTTTAGCTTCACTTTCATCTTAGCCACAACTAAGTGGTGATCTGAAGCTATGTTAGCTTCTCCCTTGGTTCTCATGTGATTTAATATCCTTTTGAATTTTTACGGGAGCAGATATGATCTATCTGCTTCTATTTGTTTTGGTCCGGTGAGACTCATGTAGCTTGTGTATGTGTTTGTAAGGGAATATTATGCCAACCAACTCTGTCCTCGACAGTCCTTTCCAGGTATTCCCAAATGCTATCTATTCTTCCGACATATACCTTAATTTCCTTAAGTAATGTGTTCTTTAGTGTTTTTTTGGGCAATACAATGCCGTCTATAACAAATTTTTTTAAATGCAAATAGATTGGCCATTCTCGTTCCTTCCATGTTGTCTTCATACTCCATTCCGACTTTGGCGTTTAGGTCTCCATCAGGATGTTCAGGTCCTTTCCTGGACACTTCTCTGCGATCAGCTGAAGCATCTCGTGAAACTGGTCTTTAGTGTCATCATTGCTATCATTGGCAGGTGCATAGCACTGGATAAAATTCATTGTGATTCCCTCTTTCTTTGTTTTGAATGATGCTTTGGTGATTCCTAATCCAAGAAGTTCCTATCCTATAAGTGCATTTTGTGCTTCTTAGGAAAGTATAAGACCAACTCTTTGAGTGTGTGGGTCATTTTATTCTTCATGATCAGATTACACCAACATCTGTCCAGAATCTAATCTTTTCTGTTCAACTTGAGTCCAGTGGGTTTTACTGATTCCGAGAACCCCCAAGCTATATGTCCCCGAATCCATAGCTATTTAATTAGTCCTCCCGGTATCTCATTCTGTAAATCTTTCGGAATTTGAACATATAAATTAGAATCTTTTATTTGATGCACAATTGCATTTCCATGAGAGTCAATAACTTTTGAACAAACTTATTCTGTTGTAAACCATTCTTTCTGATTCCGACTATGAATGGCAGTTTATACATATATATAAGTTGAGTCTCAGGAGCATAATTACATTTATTTTCACATAAAATATCTAAAAATCAAGTATACAATTAGCTTGGGAGAGATTTCTTTCAAACTTATTGGAGCAACGGGTCCAGGGTATATCAAATAAATCAGTAAAAGGAAGAGAGTAAATATGCATTTGAATAAACATGTGTGATCGAGTAAGCACACGAGTTTATATGTAAGACACTGTTTATTAACTATGATCATTTACAACCAATAAGACAATAAATAAAGGTAAACGAATGAAATCCAAACATTTATACGTCAATAAGAATATAAACAACTGATCACTCTTTTGAGTAGGGAAACTTATTAAATGCGTTTTTTATCCATTCATAGGGTTAACATTAATTGCACGGCCATTTATTAAAATTTTGTCCGAGTGAACGTTTTTTCATCCCCATCTTCCAATAATTTTCATTCTATCAGTTTAGGGGTTGTGAAGATTGTTAAGTTTTTGATTGAAATCATGAGACAACTGTAGCTAGACCACCATGGGAAACCTGGAAGCACTGGACGGCCGTTTCGTCCTAGTATGGGACTCCTCAGCAGTGCGCATACGCGATCCCGCACCCCGTGAGATTCGAACCCAGAACCTATCAGTTCCGCGCCAGGCGCTTAACCAACTAGACTACTGAGCTGGCATACAATGGTGTTAATGTCTAACCTCAACCAATCCACTGCTGAGGAGTCCCATACTAGGATGAAACGGCCGTCTAGTGCTTCCAGGTTTTCCATGGTGGTCTAGCTTCAATTGACTCATGATTTCAGTCAAAAATTTTCATTCTGTTTCGTTCAATCAAATAGCTAGTTTTAAGTTCGTTATAATTGGTTGATATGAAATGTCAGGACTTGACGATAGAGCGCATTTTCTTCCAATTATGGCCGTGTAATTAATGTTAACCTATTCATAGCAAGGTTGTTGGTATGTGCACTTCACTGGAACAGGATTGTTACACTTTCTTTGAGTCTGTTGTAAAATCATGAGCAGCTATACAATAAATTATTCATTAATAAATAATTCATGCCCATTTAATTACTAAAATTGCAAAGTTACCTATTTGGTTTTGTATATCCTCATTACTTATCACTAATATGATCAAGTGGGACGTGAAAATCACATTTGTCTAAGAATAGGTCACAGAAATGAAAAAAAATTCAATCATTTTAATGAATAAGGACATAACTAAATGCTTTACAGTATTTTTCTTAGCCATTTTTATCAAAACTTTTTCTGTTCAAAACAAGCGAGCGATTGCCCTGTTCTTTCTTGATCTGAGAAATTTTAACAGAAAATCATACTAATTTCTAGGCAGTTTGATAATAGAATCCAGGTTGCATGTTTCATCCTATCTGAAACTGGTTATTTGGATGTCCCTGAACTCGTGTTAATATTTATATAGGACTCTGAATTAAAACCTTTCGCTCCAAAAGCCAAATCACGATCTATTTCTTCCCATTTTTTTAAAAAAAGTTGCTTATCTACTTTTTATTTATCCTTCATTATTTATATATTTAGAGAGATTATTCAAATACTTTGTATCACAATAATATAAATGTTATCATTTTACTTTTATTAGCCATGCCATTACTACTACTACACTCGTAATATTTCTGTCAATTCTCACCCCTTATTTATTCCGGTAATATTGAGTTATTATCCAGAGTGATTAGGTTTCAAAGTGTGTTCAAATTATTATTATCACACTTATTATTAACCTTGTCTCCTCTTACCCCATCTCCAGTCTAATTGACCTTGGAACCTACTGCCTGAAGCAGTGGTGTCCGCACCTTCAATTGACTCTTTCAAGAGAAGACTGGACACTCACAGAAGCATACTAGAAAAGGAATAACATAGGCCGTAGGCCTTTTGTCCTTACTACTCAAATCTGAATATGAATCTAAATGTTCTTAACAAGTGTATTATGTGTGATCAGATTGTTCGAAATGTATTACAATAATATATCATCACATAGTTCAGATAATCTTCATCTTCTTAATACATTATCGAAAGTTATCGAAGGGACTAATTACTTTAAGTCATTGTTTTGTTCGACTAACACATTTCAGCATATCAAACCAATTTTACCAACCACAAGCTGAATATGTAATACATGACAGTAACCAATCATGTTTATCCAAGTCCATCACCTGACCTACCTATGTTTTCGCAAATGGAATATACCGTATTCTTATTGGTTTTCAAGCCTTATCACTCAAGTACCGTAGGCGTTTCTGCTTTCTGATTGGTTTATCTAAAATTGGCCTTCTAGTTTAATCCTATAAATAACAATGCGTCATTTGACTGGACGTATAGATCTAATGCCTTATGGTTGCGTTGTGGTTCGTTTCCTTGTTGTTGGTTTGCCTTGTACATTCTGAACCATATAGGGATTGTGGTAAGTGTGTGACTAATTTGTACCGTAGATGTATAGCTTTAATTTTCCCCAAAAAAGCTTTTACACTTAACGAAAATATAGTGTGGCCGGAAATTATAATTAATGACTCGACCACTTACGTTACTTTATTCGTTTAAATGCTACCAAGACTGTGGAATATATTGTGATAACGAGTAATCGGATTTGTTGTACCGACTATAAAATGTTAAGATTGTTCAGTGCGTACTCTAGTGGCAACGAATTGACCTCCACTCAAGTGAGAGAGAAAACAGTGATCACACTTAGAAGTATTGTATTTTGTAATTCGAATTAAGGGCGAACTAATGTTAAAAGTAATTTTAATTATTTAGAGACTATTTACCTACAATTGAACTTAGTTAGAAACACTAATGTGCTAATACATTTTGATTCGATGACTAACATAAACTATTGCAGTAAGCCCATAGAATAGTTTTTATTATATGTCTACTTGCTATAATTTGGACATTTGACCCACTATACAAGATTATTTATGAATCTCATTGAATGCATCAATCTTTATCCTCTCGTTGGTTGTAAACACAGACAATCAACAATTTACCCACAATCGATCAACATATATATATGGATTTTTCGACACACTTTTTGCTGTATGCTTTCTTCATGCTTGCGGATTTTATCAATTATTAACAGCACACTATCCTTACAACTGGTGTTCTGGCTTTTGAATAATCTCGAGTAAATTCATAGTAGGAGATTTGGCTTACGTAAATACTCGTTTAACGGGATATTATATATTGGAGTTAAATATAGAGAAATTATCTACACTATACTACCGAACGACCATGAGGAGTTAACCCTTTCTAGCCCATTGAAAAACAACAAAGATAAATGAACGAGGTATTTCCCCTGGATTAAGAATTATGATGTTGGGTCTTCAAAATCTTGTACAGAAAATCCTACTTCTGACTCGACTTCTGTATGTTGATTGGTTCGTAAGTATACTTCATGTTAACTAGCCTACTAGACGTCAGAATTGATAGGTTCAGTTGCCGGTCATTTGAATATCAATAGGTTCTGTTTAGGCAGCCAGGTATTATTATAAACCCACATTACAGACTGTGCCCGAGTACACACCTGTACATGGTAAAAGATTTGGATATTTTACTTTAAAAAGTTAAATATGTAAGATGATTACTAGTTTATAATTTATTTATTTATTTGAACACATAAATATTGGCATAAGAGGACACCAAATATATATATGCTCCACACCATATTTGTGTGTGTGGGCTGTGATACTGCCCGGGTGCCCAGACCAAAGCAGATGATTTTTTCTAGGGGCCCACACCCCAAGCCTTTGACCTAAAGGTCTGATCCACAAGGCAGTAGAGCATCGTAAGGAGATGCAGTCCCATAGTAGCCGGTGACCAACGATTGGTTCATACGCCATTTGTTCCCTCAGGATACTAGAGCCCATGTGCACCATTGGTTTAGGGTCCGGTTAAAGCGCCGGACATTCTCTTTTCGTCCTCTCATTTTCGTAAACAACAGTAATGCCACTAGAAGGTAGTAAGTAGGACTTCCCTGGCAGAGTCTGTATACGCGCGGCCGTGTGAGAGCATTTCGAGGAGGACGGGCCCACCCCACTCTCGGCTATACCAGGGGATTTGGGGGCAAGATGATTACTAGACTTCATTACTTTTTATCATTTTAGAAATCTATGATAACATTACAGCTACTAGGGAATTTTTTCACAATACAATAAGGGACCTTTTTAGTATGTATTAGTGATCTCTACATTCTTAAAATAAAATGAGACGGTTGCCTGATCCTAGCAGTCATATAAATATAGGACCTGGCACATGTGTATATCATTCGAAATCTCTGTACGTTCTGTTAGTGGAATATAGATTGGATCAAAGCATTCCATAAACACAGCAAATCAGTAAGATAGATCATATGCGCTGAAATAATTTTTAATGGTTGTTTCATTAAACATCACTTTCAAATTTATCAGAGATGGTCGACCTATTGACTATTTGAGATTATTTCGCCATTATTGTTTATTATTTCTGTATTAGGATCTAAAGTTGGAAAATTACATTCACTGACTGTAACACCATGTGACAGGATACCGTGTGCGTTATATAAAGGTCGAAACGCCACTGTTACAATTGAATTCAGTACCCGTAAGTTATTTAATTACATGTTTAATGCCTCTCATTCAACAATTTCGTATCACTACTAATATGTTGGTTGTTTTAGAGTACACAACATAGATCTAATGATTATCTGGTAACTGAAACTGGTTGGATGGATAAATCAATTTCTGAACTGGGGTCACTTTATAAGCACGGAAATTATTGAAAGCCTGCTGAAAGTATGAGCCAAAATAGGGTGTTCATACCGACTCATGTCAAACTCTAGATGAGTTGTAGCAAACTTAAGCGTAGATTATAACAGTTGATTTTAAAGATGAAACTTCAGCGATTACAAATAAAATAATGCCAATACTACACTGGCCATTCTAGTCCTAGTTTCTTCAAAGTTATCGAAGGTCAGTAAAACAGCTCTGTATTAAACAATCGACCAATCATATTCAAAAGTCTTGTTTAAATTATTCACTGTGAAGTGTTTTCATGTTGTAATACGTGAAAATATGTATGTCATTCTTATTCACGGCCACTCCAGGGATAGATGTATGTTACATATATTGTCGAGCTATATCATTTACCAATCATATCAGTGAACATATATAAATCACTATTCCCTTAAAAGGAAACTCACAAAATTTTTATTATCTGAATATGAAGAGAAAATGGACAATGCCTGGAAAGATTTGTGTAGGATATACTGTGAGAAAAATTGTGTATATAGATTTATGATCCCTACTACAATATGTAAGCTTACAACATTCTGAGCCTGCATTTTTTTGTTTAATAAGTAACAGCACAGTGCAGGGATCGTATCGGAATCGCTTTTACTCGGATAACAAATTGACCTCCTCCCCGCTTGTATTCTCAATGACTGCTCTGGGTAATAAATACTTAGAAAGTCTAGAATATATGAAAATGAGTGAAATGCTATCAAGTGTTATCTAATAAATGTATGGATAAGTAAAACAATCAAATGACACAACATGACAAGTCGGTATCACAATTCGACGTTAAAAACTACAGTCCTCAAACCAATTATGGCATTTGCAAATGAAGAATATAAATTATCAACTTCACAGATTAATAAATAAATCCATTTTATATCATTACGATGTCATGTTTTGAATTCAAACTTGTGACTAGTTCACTTTAATGGCTAATTTATTAATTTACCTAATCTAAATACATCCAAAGTAAAAACATTCAAGTTTACCACTTTTGTACCATACTACTATTTCTCTCTTAATTACAGAAGAGACTGTAAAAGATGGTCATATTTCTGTACATGGAGTGATTGCACATGTACCAGTACCATTTCCACTTGACAACTCAAAATTATGCAACTTTGTCAGCCCAGTGTGTCCTTTAACTCCATCTATAGAGAACTATACACACACGTATTCTTTGTATGTTAGCACATCATATCCATCGGTAAGTTAATTCAAATTTATCGTTTACTTTGCATCATATACACATATTTAAGAACAGTGTTTCATCTGCGGACATCTATTGTAATTAGTTAAGGATTCACCATTTGTAATACACAAATTGTCGGTTGACAAATGTATGTAGCGTTGTCGAGGAATTTGTTTGCTGGCATTATAAACTACACACAGTGGGATGGTGGGTTTGAACCACTTGACCATAGTTTTGAAAACCGTCTCACCTATTTCACCTTGTTTAAGAGACTTAAAGTGTAGTGGTGGGTCACACGTGTCAGTTACCCACGCCATGGATAGACGTTTATTCTTAACGAACGCAAAATGGATAACTGGATCGGTATTGATGGTCATTTTGATCCGATAGCATGATCATAGATATCGAAGAACAGTTACTGAAGTCCCGTCATATACAGTGTATTTTAGTAGTTATTTTATTATAATCACCTCTGTACTTTTCAAACCGCCTGTATTTAAAATCCACAAACCAGTAAAGGGTATCGTATTTCTAGAGCCAACTATTCATACCTTCCTTAATTTTTTTTTAAAAGACGGCATTTCCAGGGAAGCTAGTTATCCGTAGAGAATGTTTTACTTCTGCATCATTACAGTATGTACACCAGTTAATATACTGATATGAATTTGGCTTCGAATTTTACGTATGTAGCTTTTTGTCTCCGCACTCTTGCAAACTATTCCCCTTACAAGTATGCTTTTTAGGAAATAATCTTAAACATCGTCAGCATATAGATCGGCACAAATATGCGTTGTCCCAAGTTGCCATACGTAACTGGCACAATGTGCTGAGAATAACAAGCGATCAAAATAGTGAAGTAGCAATCATAAAAAGAAGGACTTAACCTTAGGAATATAGTTTAAAAGGATAGAGTCGGAAAACGTATATATGAAAGGATGCTGAAATTCAAGATTAACTACTTTTATGAATCCGTTGTCCATCTTGTTGTGTTAATGAGGTATGGCAACTTGGACCGATGCATATATGTGCCTGGTCGTACGTGGTAGCTGACTGGAAAATAATGAGTGGAATGCATCTATGTCATTGTAAATAGTTCTGAACCATGTCATCCAACGCCTCCAACCAGTGATTACACTTGGGGTTATTAACCAGACCCAAACCAGGTAGTCTATGTCCATCAACATAGTTTAGACTAATAGTCAGTGATTTCGCTGACTGATGCCACGTTTTGATTTAGCCGTTTCTTTCTTCCTGCCTACTTCAACACTAACAAGAACTGCTCGTCGAGGTAGGTGGTGGTTAAGCTTGCGTGATACATGTCCTAACCATATCAGTCTATGGAAATTCACTACATCATCTACCTATTTGACACCTTCGGCAATTACCCTATGTCTAACCTCAACATTGCTCACTTGGTCATTTCACAAAAGGTGAATTCTAAATTGATAAGCCAACGATCTGGTAGGAGATCGACCCTCCAAAAGTTAATTAAAGAAACTTTTATTGATAGGAGGAAGTCAGTGCGTAAAAATGGGAATACTGTGGAGCCCTGTGGTTAAGAGTTCGCCATACGAACAATTTGTGGTGGTCGGTATTCGATATAAACATTAAACTTCGTATACAGTTCGTCTTGATAACCGTCACTAGATAACGCCCCAACGGTATATTAATCCGAAGGCGAATACATAGCGTTGATTACGTTTATTACGGGACCACACACAGATATCCAAAATTACAGATGCGTTAAACAAGCATGAAAGAGTTGTGCCGAAAGGCAAGCAGGCAAGCGCGCGAGAGAGAGCAAAGAACATGAATGACATGCACATATATATATATATATATATATATATATTTATATAATCAAATGAATGAATCATCGAATCAATTAAGCGGTTAGTAGTAAGGCTAGCAGCGTGAATAAATGCGTAGGCAGTAGCAATGCTCAAGCATACATGTTCATACACTCGCAACAGTAATAAAGATACAATGATATAGATAAGTTGTTGTTGTACGGATGACTCAGTTAGTTAATAAGTTGACTTAATCGAATTAAATGTGAACAAACTCAATTGCACGTAAGTTGCTATAGATTTCTTAAAACTATTGAACTAGTCTTTGCGTAGCTATACTGAAATAGGTGAAACTAAGTTTTTGGAAACTCGATGTGCTACAGAAATATAGCCTTTAAACTATTGAGGATGCCACAGGTATTTGGAGTTTCGACAACGCTTTAACCATTAACACCTAATATGAATCGTACCCACCAAGTGAAATCAAAAGACAGAAGCGAGGAGGTTCGAAGATATATTTGATAGGCTATCAGTATATCGTGGATCGACTGGTCTAATCTGGCTAGCGACTGCAGATGTTGAGCACGGTGATCTGGTGTGGATACATGACTGAGCGCCTTCAGCTAAGTGAATCCGTTAAAACTAGTGTGGTCAGCATCCAATGTGGAAGACTTACAGAGCTATTGATCTTGGAGATTTATTTACCACTACACTATCAGTACAATGAACATACAACTGAACAGTGAGAAAGGAGTAAAACAAATAAAATAATGTGAAACAGTCACGCTTATAAAAGAAATATACTTTCATGATTGATAATTCAGTAAAGACGGGTCACACCAAGGTTAAACTGCGTTATAGACCATAACTGTTAACTGTCAAGGTGATCTGACTGTGATGACAACTTTAAAGAATGAGTGTTTTAACTAATATAGTGTAGTTGGGTTTTGAGACAAATCACATCATTAAAGGAGTCACTGGTTAAACATCAAATCGTAAGTGTGACTGACAGTCAATTACACACACTTACAATTAGTTACTAAGTTGTATCATTTATCCATACAACTAGAACAACAATTAAGACAGAATAACATGAATTCATTTCATTTCATGAGTTCTCATCAGCTGCTTACAACCCTATATGTATTGCATAATACAAAATCGTAAACATTGGTGGTTGAAAAACTGTGTGACAACGATTACCAGTATTATGTATATGTGAACAAATTTAATTTCATGATTGCCGTACAAAGGGTGATTCAGTAATTACTCGCTCATATGAAGCAGGTTGTTTTGGCCGTACAAAACGAGCTCTTTCGAAGCCAATCTCCGGACACTACCTTGCCTGGCTTCAATGGGTTACAGAAGTCAGTCAAAAGCTCAATCTTTGAGCATCTTGGATCATTTCCGGCCACTCTGCTTCACCAGAAGCCTCCTTCAAAATGATACTGATGCATCAAATACATTATTTGCATACTTTGCTTTAACTGTCCTTTACATATTTCACGGTTCTTCCAATTCTGTTATTATTTCAGTTACACTCTGTCTCCCTCCCTGTTCTCTTCAATTTAACATTTTGCTGGCAAGCATTCCAAATCCAATTGCTGTTAAGTACTATTTATATCTGTCAGCATAAGTAGCGTACACCACAGTACAATCAGCTAATGAGAAACTACGAAATTGTCATTTTCCTCTTATATGAATCCATAAAGGGGATTAATTGTATAGAATTCAGTCATATATTTGATTAAAACACGAGCAGTGATACTATAAACTTATTAGGTATCCGAATTTACAGCTTCGTTGCTTAGTTCATACTTAATAAAAACATAGTTTTCATTTCTAATGATATCAGCTAATAAACAGCAATTTAATGATTTCTTAATCTTAAGTTTTCCTCTTCTTTTCAGATATCTTTAACCATCAGATGGGAATTACAAGATAGTTCAAATGAAGATATAGTTTGCGTTGAATTCCCTGTTCAACTTATATAAAGTACAATGTATAATGTAATTCATTCATTAGTTTAGTGTATAACAAACCATTTATCTTATTTTGCAATAAATTATGACAATGAGAAAAAAGGGACAATCATAAATTTCTGAAGACTTATTTTTCATTTTTATTTATCAGGACAATTCATTGTTTGTTTATTTTTAATAAAAAAAAAGACAGACAATAATAACTATTTCTTACTGATTTCATCTTTGATGCATTTTGTTTGATTGATTAGTAAAACTTTTTCTGATCAGAGAAGAGTTTAGTGGAGATTGTAGTAATTTAGTAGTTGAAGTATTGAGTCAACTGAAGCTAGACCAAACATGGAAAATCTAGAGGCACCAAAAGGCCGTTTCATCCTAGTATGGGACTCCTCAGCAGTGCACATTCACGTAACCTCTGGCTTCAATTGACTCATAAATTCAACTAGTAAATTACTACAATCTCCACAAAACCCCCTTCTGACAATAATCATCATATGCTCACTAGTGACTGTCTCGAAAAGATATTTCCTTGAGATATAGTGATAAGCCGTGACGAGTGGAGTTTAACCAGGTCTGTTGTGAGATAGTAACTGACTGAAGACAATGGTGGAGGTTGGGGCAGTTTCGTGGATTGGTTGAAGTTAGATATTAACACTGATGGATTCCGTATAGAGGTTAAGCGTTGGTGTGCGAGACCGACAGTTCCTGTGTTCGGATCTCGTGGGTTGAGATCGTGGATGCGCACTGCTGAGGAGTCTCATACTAGAGTAAAACGGCCTCCAGTTTTTCCATGGTTGTCTAGCTTTAATTGACTCGTGAATTCAACTGTTAAAAATTTTTCTATTATTAATACATAAATAATGGATTAATATTGTTTTATCAGAATGGGTTTTGTGGAGATTTTTAGAAATTTCACAGGTTGAAATCATTAGTCTATTCTGGTTAGCGTATTTTTTTAGCGAAGTTGTTTCCTATGGCAATACAATGAACAAGTTAGATGCAACCAAACTATTTGAACCTCGCAGATCACCTAGCTCTTCTATCACACACACACGCCAAGAAATGCAGGTGATGACAACTAGTGTAGCAGCAGCCTCTGCATCACTAAGCCTCAACATACATAAGGCAAGAACCAAGATCCTCAAATACAACACGGAGAACATCAACCCAATCACACTTGATGAGGAAACTCTGGGAGATGTGGGATGTCCCAGATATCTGGACAGCAGCGTCATTGATTAACAAGAAGCATCCTATAGAGACGTTAAGGCGAGGGTTGACAAAACAAGATAGTTCTAGTTTACTGGGCTGAAACTCGGAAAGCCACCAAAACCATCATCAAAGATGTACAAGTATTTATAAACGATTATCTACACAATATACTCAATGTTGATTGACCTGATACTATCAACGACAACCCACTGTGTGAGAGGACAGACCGGCTTCGAATTGAAGAGGAAATTAGGAAAAGACTCTGGAAGGTGGATAAGCGATACATTGTTGACACTATCAAACTGCATCACGAAGTATTCACCAACATGAAATCATGAAGGGAAATTGAGAAGAGGAATAAGAACGAACACATTACGTCGGGAATTCTAAGCAGATATGGCAAGAATGAATAGCATCTAGAAAGGATTATCGGGGACAGATTCATCTGGAAAATGCTAGTGGTTGGCCTATTCTCTTCGATTAGGGGTTAAGTGGCGTAATTAAGTGAAAATAAACATCAAATTTTAATTATACAAAGTTTGTATTTAAATAAAATGTTAAAATAACATTCATTTATTCATCTATCGGTACAGTTCATAGTCATTGTTATTCGTTATATGAACTGTAAATATGCATCACTCAGATGTCATCTAAATCAATGTCATATTTTATACATGCCTATTATAATCATATACTGTATAATGTTTGTGTATTGTTTGTCTCAGTTAAGAAATAAATCAATAATACCTAAATAAGGGAAAATCAATCAGTGAGTTTCGAAGTCATTTATTTCCAACTGAATTATATTGTATATATGTATCTGTGTATATGTGTATGTAATTAACCATTAACCATTTTTTGAACAATAGCACCAGGGAAACTGTAAAGAAATAAGAAGACAATTAAACAAACCAAGAATATGACAAAGATTTTGATCAATATCCACTTTAAACGATATTTGACTAAGTAACGAAGAGTATTCAATGGTCCAAGGAATTTCATAAATGATGCATCTGGTCGACTAGATATAAAATAAAATGAAAACAATGATTAATATTTAATTTTGTTAAAATCAATACAAATTGAATACCATGATCGGACCTAAATTATGGATACACTGAAAACTATAAAAAAACTGTTCCAGTTTAGTACAAGACTATTTACCATTACTCATTCACAATCCCACAAGAGATCAAACCCATAACCTTTAGTCTCATGTATAGACGCTTAATTTTTAAACCACTAAGATGAAATTCCATGTCTGTCAGTCAGTCAGTCAGTAACAACGTAGAACTTCGTACGTACGTACATCAGTTTGAGTTGCCATACCAAATTAGCACAGAGATGCAGTTGTCGATTCGAATCCCGTAGTGGTAGAGGTACTATTAATTATATTCGAAAATTAATTAATTTAATCAAAACAGTTTGCCCTATTCAGAAGTAGTTAGATAATTAAACCGGTTTATAATATTTTGAAAAAAACATTCACATGCATCATTCTATAATTCAATTGTGGATGTCATAAATTTGGCAATAAACTAGAACTTAAAAGATAGACGATTTTGTGAAACAAATAGGACTATTATCCCTATCACTATTGTTTGCATGGATACAATTAAAGTGATCAACATCTTGTCATCAATATGGTAACAAGTTTTTAAAAAAAAATTTGAAAATATTCGATATGAAATTTTTCCACTTGTAAAATATTGTGTATTTTTGTAGTTAGAGTATGAGTCAGTCAGTCAGCTACAACGTAGGACCAGGCACATATATGCATCGGTCCAAGTTGCCGTACCTCATTAGCACAACAAGATGGACACCGGATTCATGAAAGTGGTTAATTAAGTTGTGGTAATATATAAAAGAAAGATTGCATATAAGTACATAGTACAGGAAGAAAGAATTAGTTCGTAGAAAGAAAGATATGAAGCAATTTTAATCTCTTAGTTTAAGGGAAGACAGGGAGTGTATACACCGACGCCATTGTGACCGATTCTGAGCCATGTCACCAAGAGTCTCCAACCATTGATTACGATAGTCACGCGGACCCCAACCAAGTAGTCTGCATTTCCCAACATGGCTCAGACTAGAAGTTAGTGTCGAGTATGAACAATAGGAAGCGACATCAGTTACTATGTTAAGCAATTTAGTCGTCTGGTATATTTGTTATTTTTGGTCGACGAATTCTATGTATATTGACTGAACGATTTAGATGTGTGTTTTTTAAACGACTAAGATCGTGGTGCCTACTAGACGGTCAGCTATAAGCATCAATGATTCGATGTAGTTTATTAAATAACAATGAGGTTTCATTATTGAAGATGATTCACCAAAAGTATTTGATTTTCAGTGATTTTAAACGACTAGTCGTTTGTGATGGGATTTACAAGCGAGAGAGAAAAATCAAAGTTGTATGAAAAGTTTCAGATTGGTTGAGTCATACTGATTGGCTAGACCAGTATAAGTATTTCATGTGCTTTGATTAACAGGATCGTGAATATGTAGAGGCTAATTTCCCCTATATCTGACTCCAATAAATAGTATCCCGTTAACTGAGTATTTAATTCAGGCTAAATCTCCTAGTAGAATTATGGATTTACTCGAGATTATTCAAAAACCTGAACACCAGTTTATAGAGATAGTTTATTGTTAAAGATGGATAAAATCCGCAAGCGTACAGGAAGCAAGCACACAGGGAAACCAAGTGAGTATGTGTTTGTGTGTGTGTTAAAAATTCATATATTTATGAGTGTTAATTGGTTGTGGATAAATTATTGATTGTCTGTGTATTACAACCAATGGGAGAATAGATTAAAGATTGATGTGCAACCACTTGCTCAATCAGACTCACTCAGAAAATTACATAGTGGGTTAAGTGCCTATATTACAGTGAGCAGATAAATAATACAGTAGTTGAATGAGCTAACTACAAATACTCACACCTGTGGAGTTCATCCGGTGCTTCCAGGTTAGGGTTGGGAATTGTATTTTAATATTTAAAAGATTTATTATCAGTATTTTTGACTTCATGTGACTAATTCCATTGCTCAATTATAAATAAACATATTTCTTCAAAGTTCTATCCGTATAATTCACTTAATGTTAGAAGTGATATAAATCTTATAGTTTACATTACGCATTGACATTAGCTGATGATAAATATATTTTTGTGATGTCCCAATGAGTAGCAAAATGTATTTCTGAGGTTTTGTCAATTTATGTAAGCCACTTCTTCAGAGTAGTTAGCCACTGAAAATCGGGGAACACTGGACAGCTGCTTTTTCTTGGTGTAGAACTCTTATACAGCTTATCTCGATGAGCAGGTCACTGAAGATAAGTTTGTTATTTAAACTATAAGATTCAATATTCTTCGCAAATTTATATGCTAAAATTAGTCGTGTACTCACAAATTGCCGGAGTTTTTTTGACAAGTCGTGACTAGTGAGATACGAGCGTGGTATTGGATCCTAACTCATTGATTTAAAGAAGTAGATTTCATCACAACTGATTGATCACTGGGTGGTGATCCATGTCATGTGTGTCAAGTCATTATTTAGCGCAGATCGAATGTTATCGACCATGGTGCAATGTGGCCACCAGTCTAGGTGACTCGACATTGCGGGCACTATATATTGAGATTTAGATGGTGGTTGGAAGTAGTCGACAGGTTACCCTGGACCCGGGTTTCGTGCTACTTGGCACTCGTCAGCGAGGTGTACCTGTACCTATAATCCAGGGTTTCCTGTCGACTACCTCCAACCACCATCTAATCTCAAGTAGATTTCGTCTCCAGGTCTGATAGTCCTGGGATCAGTCTTTAGTAGGTTTGCGAATGCACACTGTTGAATAGCCTTATACCAATATAATGCCATTATCCAATACTTCTTGGTTTGCAGTGGCAGTCTAACTAAGGTCATTTAGCTACATAACCCATAAAATCCAACAATCTCGACAAATCCTTATGTTAAGTATATGATATTGTCTACCAATCAGTAAGCCTCCAAATGCCCTGGTACGGCCGAGAGTGGGGAGAGTCCGCTCTCCCTCTCGAAACACTCTCACACGGCCACGCGTATACAGACTCTGCCAGGAAAGTCCTACTCACTGCCTTCTTGTGGCATTACTGTTGTTTACGAAAATGAGAGGACGAAAAGAGAATGTCCGGCGCTTTAACCGGATACCAAACCAATGGTGCACATGGGCTCCAGTATACTGAGGGAACAAATGGCGTATGAACCAATCGTTGGTCACCGGCTACCATGGGACTGCATCTCCTTACGATGCTCCACTGCCTTGTGGATCAGACTTTAAGGTCAAAGGCTCGGGGTGTGGCCCTATAAGATAACCACCTGCTTTGGTCTGGGCACCCGGAAAGTAATGGAAACTACTTTACTTGCTTCAACTAACAATCAAATGATTCAAATTATTATTATTATTATTATTATTACTATTATTATTATTATTATTATTATTATTATTATTATTATTTACCACATTATTCACCCTCTTTTATACTTATACAGCGGCTCGTCTTTGGTGGAAATTCGATTGTATCTAAACGTTCTCGAGTCACTGTCCGGTTGAAAATTGTATGTTACCACCGAATATGAGTACTGAAGCAGTTTTTCTGAAACCACGTGCACCATTCAAACTGGCTGCCTTCAACGTTCGCACACTTATGCAGGTAGGACAACAGATAGGGCTGGCTATGTCTTTGGAAAGTCTTAATATCGATGTTTGTTGTCTATCCGAGACCCGTATCCAAGACTCTGGTGAAGTACTACAAATTCGCTCTCCATCTGTCGCTTCGAAAAGCTTGTTTTACGTGCGCTTATCCGGGGACCCTGTGGCATCTTCGTCTGGTCTCGCTGGCGTTGGTGTCGCACTAAGTGCTAGAGCTGAGGCAGCACTAGTCGATTGGATCCCCATTAACAGTCGGTTGTGTGCTGTTAGATTAGAAAGTTCCATCAAAGTGAGAAGAAATCGGCGCGAGAAACGATGTCTTTTCGTCATCTCCGCCTATGCCCCGACAGATTGCAGCCCGGATGCAATCAAGGATGAGTTTTACCACCAGTTAACTGTTCTTCTCCAGAAAGTGCGTTCGACAGATATTGTAGTACTAGCCGGAGACTTGAATGCTCAGGTCGGGCGTCTAGGCACAGAAGAGAGTCGTTTAGGTGGCCGATGGGGACTCGTTGGTCGCAGGTCAGATAACGGGGACCGTCTACTGCAACTGTGCACAGACCACAACCTGTTTCTGGCTAGCACTAACTTTCGGCACAGTCATCGCCGATGTGCCACCTGGCGTCCTCCCTCTGCATCTCAAGCCTGGACTCAGATTGATCACATCGCGATCAGCTACCGCTGGCGTGGTTGTGTACAAGACTGCCTCTCCTTTTGGAGTACCTATCTGGACTCTGACCATGCCTTGGTCTGCGCCAATCTTGCCTTACTTTTCAGTGGACAACGAAGTGACCGCCACCAGCGGATTGATGTTAGCAAGCTGGTTGCAACTTCTGTTGCAAGTAAGTATCGAACCGAGCTAGCCTCTAGGCTAGCTACCACTCCACCGAAAAGTATAGATGAGCATTGGTTGCAATTGCATGACGCCATGAAAATGGCGGGAACAGTCAGTTGTGGGTTTGCGAAACGTCCCGCTTTAAGCACTGGGTTTCTTCTGGTTCCTTACAACTCATTGAAGCCCGTCGGTCTACTCCGGGTGACCGTGAGTTTGACCATAAACGAAGGATGTTACGTAAGGAAATTGGGCAAAGCTTGCGTAAGGACCGAGAAGCCTGGTGGTCGATGCGTGCTAATGAGCTGGAAGCAGCAGCTGCATCTGGTAACTACCGGAAGCTCTTCCAGCTCATCCGAGCCACTGGCAGCAAGAAGTCTGGTGTGAGTGAAACAATCTGCGAGGATGATGGGATGCCAATCACTAACATCCATCGACGTCTTGGACGATGGGCAGAATTTTTCGAAGGGCAGTTCAACTGGCCTGCTGCTCCGGCAACATCGGTCAGACTGTCCTGCCCTCCATGGCCGGTGACGACTGATCCACCAAATGAGGAGGAAGTCCGCAAGGAACTCCAACTCTTGAAGCGTTACAAATCACCTGGCCCAGATGACTTACCTCCGGCTCTTTTTAAAGATGGTGGTGACTTTTTGACTAAGGAATTGACGACGTTGTTTACAAAGGTTTGGGAACTAGAGTGTGTACCAACGTCATGGAATGAGTCGATAGTTGTCCCTATCTTTAAAAAGGGTTCACGTCGTTCCTGTAACAACTATCGGGGGATAAGTCTACTTCCGATTGCGTCCAAGCTATTGGCTTCCGTCATACTTCGTAGGTTGTTCAAAACCCGAGAAAGATTGACTCGCGAGGAGCAGGCTGGGTTTCGTTCTGGTCGAGGATGTATTGATCATATCTTCACCCTCCGCCAAATGTTAGAACACCGCCATACTTATCAAAGGCCAACAATCGTAGTGTTTCTTGACATCAGGGCTGCCTTCGATTCGTTGGACAGGACTGTTCTCTGGGATTGTCTATTGAAGAAGGGTGTGCCTGAGAAGTTTATTAACATCCTAAAAGCCCTATATAAAACACCTCAGGCAGAGTGAGGGCATACAACCACCTCTCTCCATTGTTCCATTCGAGCAGTGGGGTTAGGCAGGGTTGCCCAATCTCACCATTCCTCTTCAACTTTGCCATCGATGACATTCTGGAAACAGCTCTGATGAATGTAAGTAATGGTGGTGTGGATCTGTTGCCTGGAGAAAGACTTCTCGACCTTGAGTATGCGGACGATATTGTCTTACTGTGCGATAATGCCCAAGGCATGCAATCCGCACTTAATCAGTTGGCAATCAGTGTCCGTAGGTATGGTATGTGCTTTGCACCTTCGAAGTGCAAAGTACTTCTACAAGACTGGCAGGATTCTAATCCTGTACTCACCCTGGATGGTGAGCAGATAGACGTAGTTGAGAAGTTCGTGTATCTGGGTAGCTGCATAAGTGCTGGTGGGGGTGTGAGTGATGAGATCAATGCACGAATAGTGAAAGCCAGAGCGGCTTATGCCAATCTGGGCCACCTTTGGCGCCTTCGTGATGTTAGTCTGGCTGTAAAAGGTCGGATCTACAACGCGTCGGTGAGAGCAGTTTTGCTCTATGCTTGTGAAACCTGGCCTCTCCGAGTTGAGGACGTTAGACGACTCTCTGTGTTCGATCATCGCTGTCTCCGAAGGATTGCTGACATTCAGTGGCAACACCATGTCAGTAATGCAGAGGTTCGGCATCGTGTGTTCGGGCACAGAGATGATAATCAATTGGTGTCACCATCTTGAAACACCGACTTCGGTGGCTTGGACATGTTCTCCGAATGTCGTCCCAGAGAATTCCACGTCGTGCATTATTTGCCGACTCTGGGACTGGTTGGAAGAAGCGGAGAGGTGGTCAGTGCATGACATGGTGTCGTGGCATGAAAGAAAGCCAGTGGCTATCCTGTTGTATCCTTCTTTTACTTTCTTCATAGAAAGTGGTTGTGTCTTCCTTAACTGAAAGATTTCTTCTGATTGTACCTTTTCGTTCCCTCATTATTGCTATTATTATTACTACACTACCTTACACCAATCTCTTCGTTATTGTTCTCTTTTTTTTACGCTCCTTTTTTTTCTCACCGAATTCTCATTGTTTTGTGTGGCGCATATATATTGGCGCTCTCTTGTACCAATATTTATGTGTTCAAATAAAATAAATAAATAAATAAATAAACCACTCAGTAATCAGTCTGTGTAAACATCTCAATCATATAAATAGTCAATTACAACTGGAACATATCAGCGATATCGTCTCTGACTAAGATATTGATTGACGTCGATTTTAATCCTACACTGAATATCAGTTGTCATAAGAATAAAAATACAATTTCTACATGATAATAAATTTGTATGAAACATTGATCCACCGTTGTAAAACATCCATCAACCTAATAATAATAGTAATCATTATTTGTATAATTAAAAATAACTTACATTGGTAATTATTTATGTTACCATGGTAACACATATACATTAATAAATCAGCAGACCAGCAACTATATTTAATGCATATAATCATCAAATCAAATATGTATAATTGTGCATTTCATTGTTTGTGACTTAATAATTTAACTTAGATGGATTGATATTAACTAAAATGAGTATTTGTATAGCATGAATAATACATCATGAATTCATACATGTATACACATGTGTTAGAGACAGATTTTTATATTAGATACATCACTTCATTATAGAGATGATTGGAATTATATAATGAAAGTTTAGTACATGATAATTTAATTATATATGAAGTTGTTTTGAATGATCGATTAGTTTTAAATTTTACATGAGACGAATTCAATGATCAATTCAATCTACTGATTAATTGAATTTTAATAGTTGAATTCATGAGTCGATCGAAACTAGATCACCATGGAAAAGTTGGAAGCACCAGAAGGTCGTTTCATCCTAGTATGGAACTCCTCAGCAGTGCACATTCACGATCCCACTTCATGAGATTCAAACCCAGGACCAATGAATCTCGTACGCGAACACGTAACCTCTGGCTTCAATTGACTCATAAATTCAACTAGTAAATTACTACAATCTCCACAAAACCCCCTTCTGACAATAATCATCATATGCTCACTAGTGACCGTCTCGAAAAGGTATTTCCTTGAGATATAGTGATAAGCCGTGACGAGTGGAGTTTAACCAGGTCTGTTGTGAGATAGTAACTGACTGAAGACAATGGTGGAGGGTGGGGCAATTTCGTGGATTGGTTGAAGTTAGATATTAACACTGATGGATTCCGTGTAGAGGTTAAGCGTTGGTGTGTGAGACCGACAGTTCCTGTGTTCGGATCTCGTGGGTTGGAATCGTGGACGCGCACTGCTGAGGAGTCTCATACTAGAGTAAAACGGCCTCCAGTTTTTCCATGATAGTTTAGCTTTCATTGACTAATGAATTCAACTATTATAATTACTAAAATCTCTACATAACCCTATTCTGATAATAGTTGAATCGTTTCTTAATCTTGTAGAAAAAGCAGACAAAAATAAACATTCGAGTATTAATAAAACAATAACCATGAATATTACTTTATTGTGTTAGTCGTCTACAATTTATAATCTCTTTAAATATCATAATGAGTTTGATTATTTTATTTGTTTATTTATTTGAACATATAAATATTGGTACAAGAGGGCACCAAATATATATATGCTCCACACCATATTTGTGTGTGTGGGCTGTGATACTGCCCGGGTGCCCAGACCAAAGCAGATGATTTTTTCTAGGGGCCCACACCCCAAGCCTTTGACCCAAAGGTCCGATCCACAAGGCAGTAGAGCATCGTGAGGAGATGCAGTCCCATAGTAGCCGGTGACCAACGATTGGTTCATACGCCATTCGTTCCCTCAGGATACTGGAGCCCATGTGCACCATTGGTTTGATATCCGGTTAAAGCGCCGGACATTCTCTTTTCGTCCTCTCATTTTCGTAAACAATACTCCCGCCACTAGAAGGCAGTGAATAGGACTTTCCTGGCAGAGTCTGCATACGCGTGGCCATGTGAGAGTGTTTCGATAGGGAGAGCGGACTCTCCCCACTCTCGGCCATACCAGGGCATTTGGAGGCAATGAATGCGATTTTAAAGATCAACTCCTTAAAGATTGTACAAATACCATCTTGATAAGTGTCAACTAGCATGAAATCTAGATTTAGCGTTTTTTGTTAAATACCTTTGATCCAATTAACATTTTATGTGTGCTTATGAACTACTTAATGAGAACCAAAATATCATTAAAATGAATCCATTTTTATTTGGCTTAAAATAGCTAGTTGTATATAACGGTACTATAGATTAGAAAGTCAGTCCCTAGATTTGTTGTCAAGATATACCTACTTAGTAGATAATCAAAATATACTATGAAATCTCTGTCACTACCTAAACTGAAATAAAATATCGAACGAAGTAGATAGATAATACAGAAAGTTACATTATAGTTTCAGCAAAATGCTACATTATTCACTAATTGAGATGATTGAAAAATGGTTGGTATCAGGAGAGGGTTGAAGAGATCGGAAAACTCACATCTTGGTGGTGTTAAGTAACATAATTAACGATTAAAGGTAAATGAAGAAAAACGTTTTATCTATATTTATTGTCATAAACCTTGTAGGCTTCCATACATAGGACCACTTATTATTTGTTATCTGTCATTTTTCTTTATTTCCAATCAATCAACCCCTAAACCGTTTCCGGATAAATTCTATACCAGTACCAGGAAAAATATACTCATTAGGAATCAAACCTAATGTTTACTGCCTGGGAAACAATAATGTCGTTATGTAATAGACAACTGGATCACGATAAATCACTTTTTCAACGGATGATATATTACATGCGTTGCAGACGAGTACCAACTAGCATGAAGCCTAGATCCAAATTTCCTGACCACTGTCTCCAACCATCAACTCACTAGAAATTGGTCGATAGAATTCAATCAGCAGTAAAGGACTAGACTAACATGACGTAGATCAGTATTTACAAGTTGATAAATAGCTTTGTCAATAATCATTCGACATAGTTTCATTTTGTTCATTTGTTTATTGTTGTAACTTAATCAGGAAAGTGAGCCAGTCTTAATCACTGACCAAAAAATCATAGGTAAGGCTTGCACACACGTACACAAACATATATCCATAATAATGACAATAGACAATTGAAAGCAAGCGAACAATTGTAATAGATTATTCAACATACTCTGGTTTTGGCAGTCCATTGGGTTCTTCACGACCTAAACCAGCAGGATTACTTTCGGCTTCAGCACTATTCAACATTTCCAACTGACATTCAACTTTACCCTAAAGTAATACATTGAAAAGAATTGAAAGGTGTTTGATTAAAACGGTGCCAGCAATATCGACAACCGGAAAGTAAGAAGATTTACAGATAAAACCCATACTCGTTGTAGAAGCTGGTGGCTACTTGGACTCGGTAGCTATTTAGATAACGTATTGATGTTCAAAGTAAAAGCAATGGGTTAAAGTTTCAGCGTGAATATAAACACTTGGATGCACGTAGATCCAGCCGACGAGTTCCAAGTATGACGAATTGCGCATCCTAGATTCTACTGTTAAGCACTCTCTAACTTCAACTAGAACTTATGACTGGATGACTAACTATACCTAGACAGTCCTCTAAGGATGCATATAAACCAGTAGAGACTGGTCAATTTCAGTCCTTAACATCAATAACGGAGAAACGCAAACCCTTGCAAACAAAGTGTTTTATCAAAAAGGTATGTTATTGAGATTATCAAGTGTATTAAGATGAGTGGCAAACTATTGTTTCAAGTAAACAGTGAACGTATTTCAGCGATTTATTAATAGAAGACGAATGTTTAAAGGAGTGCAGGTATGCCTAGCTGACGAGTCCTAAATAGGACGAAACGCGCGTCCTGGGTTCCATTGCTAGTCACTATCCATCTTTGCCTATAAGAGTTTTGTTTTAATTTAAAAATTCATGATTTTAATGTTTTCAAGGACAAATGTACATTTTTCCGTATTCAAATTATTCTAAGCATCTTTCATCCCTACATGGTCGAAATCTCTCATCTAAAAGATGAAAAAAACAACGTAAAAATGATACTAGAAATAATGGACTATAAAAACAGATAGTTTAGTTGATTATCGAATTCCGTCGATCTCATTCAAAATTGTTGACAAAAATCCTGGAATAACACCAGTTTTCCTAATCTTCCAATCTTATTTCAGTCAATAAATGTTACAGAGTGAATTATTCATTGTGAATATATCATATGTTTATTAATTAGTTGAAATCAGTTGAGATACTTATAAAAGCCATGGTACACTGGATAGATGATACTCTTCAGTATTGACATCGTCATATAAGCTCTATAGTGACAGTGACCGGTTTCAAACCAAGGATCTTCAGGCTTCATGCTGACCGCTTCAGTTTACGACCACTAAATTGAGATTCATTTTTTGACACATAGCTAAGGTTAGTTCGTAATATTTAGATAATTATCTAATGGTTTCGTATTGTTTGAACCTATATTTAATCACGAAATAGAAATCAGGAGGGAAAGTAGAGTTATGAATAAAAAAACAACCACTTTGAAACTTGAGCAGTTATCCTCAACGGCACCGAGTGACAGTGATACAGTATCATAAACCAATTGAGTTCAAAAAACGATTATCATTGGGTCCTAACTTATCAGTTTCATGGTATCGTAAATACGTTAGAGTTATAGGTCCAATGTAAGAGGTAATATGTGTTTATAGTAAAAAGTACCAAGCTGAAATGAAGCAACATCTCAGTGATCCCTAGTTTCGTAGAATATTTAAATGTTAACTACGAAATCGTAGTTCAGAATTGCATTCAATCCACCTTCGGTAAGAGAAGCGTTTAAACCATAACATATGAATTTTAGTTTAACAAATAGACGTGTATCAATTTCTGAATTGTATTTTAATAGAATCAATATATCGATTACGAATGTCTTCAAAACAATACTCGGTATAATAGAACTACCAAGCAATTATCGTTGATATTTGATTTTATGTAAATAACCAGAAATACTAATTACATTGGTGAATATTCGTTGTGTCAATTGAATTATTCAAGACATATTTCACAAACAGTTACCGACTATTCTAGTTAGCATAGGAGCGAATGGGAAAAACACTAGAAATAGTCACGTCATGAGATATTATTAATTGTTGATGTCACTAACTATTATTTTCAACCGTCTTAATAGATACTAATGTCTTGATTTAATTCTGAGAAATGTTCGTTATCTGTAATTGAACATCTTAGGTAGTATGGTTTAAAATAGGTCTAATTATTGCTCAAGCACTTATAATTTATCCTTATTTATTATCCCGACCGTTGTTGCTACCTTGACGTGGTGGTCGGGCTTGCCTATCGTGATGAAGCAACCGAGCTATATTGGCTGGAACAACCGTTCCTCAGGGTATTACCATGTCAGACAGGCTGGTTGAACAGCGGTAAGACTAAAAGCAACAAACCCAAGTTCCGAAGGCGAAGTCGTACTGCTGACTGTACAGAGGTGTGACAGCAGTAAGGTGTTTCCTTCAGCCAACCAGCATGACGGCGATGCTGCCTTCCCATAAGGAGGGGTGGGGTTAGAAAATGCCGAATCTAAGAATGCACACCTCGCCTTATCCCACGGATATCCGGCGGTAAGGTCTCAACAAGTACGGAGCTAACACAAACATTGCCCATAAAAGGTCGTGTGTGACAGACCTCAAGCAGTTGTTCCTTGGGCACTGCGGTCACGCTCTCAGGTCACTAAGACCACCTCTAATCCAATTTCCTTTTCAGGTATCTCCAGAAGAACCCTTCCACGGTGTGGGTAACCGGGAAGTGATAACCACCCTCATACCTCTAACAGCACTGAAGACTGACTTATTTAATATGGTACCTTGTACTTGTTTTAAGTTATAGATGAGACGAGTCAACTAACTAGCTCATTGGTAAATTGATATGGGATAGAAACTGTCATACAAATTCAGAATTTCCTTAATACAACTCTACTAAACATAACAAATTCAAAACAAATAAAAATTCACATGTTACTTAAGGAATAAATCAAAACACAAATTCTTATCACTTACTTGAACGACAATTTCTTCATCTTCTTCATCAGTAACTGGCCACCAACCACGTGCAGTTCTATTCTTAAACATTGAAAATCTTGGACACTCTGGTTCTAATTGATGTAACCCACAACTTTTTGCAGTTTTCGCACATCGTGGCAAGGATGAAAGACGCATTGTCAGTGATCCTAGTAAAAGAATACCAAAAAACGTTTTTAAACAAATCATTTAAACAATTTAATCTTTAGGTGTTCATAACTTGAAATCAAGGTTATATTTATCGTAACTGTTATTATTTATGATAGTTCTAGGTTTATGAATTATTTGCTTTTACGTGATAGATTTACACAGATTATTCTGTATCTCGTTATTGAATTAAAAATAAGGACAGACTTCAGTGAAATTTCCACCCGTATGACTACAGATCGTCTTCTGTTTAAAAGAAGTTTTCAATCGTACCCATATAATCCATTAACTTTATTCACATAAATTTATCTTACCTCTAACTTCTAACCTTGACACTGACCATAGACCTGAAATCTAAATTCTAACCTCAAACCTAAACATCAACTAGCAAGGGTTTTGCTTCAAAATCGTATATAATGATTTCATAGGATAATCTCATTCTTTACAAGCACATTATTGGTACATCATCGAACTCAATAAACGTACTGTAGTTCCAACTGCATTTACCAATTCATATGTACGTGCCATAGCACATACATTGTGAGAACTGAGAGAAGAGTACGCGTTCGCATTTCTGAGCATGTTCCAAAAAACGTGATGCTGCGAGGAACTAGGGCTCTCAATAGTACAATAGCCCGGCATTTACTTGACATCGGGGATACCATCGATATTCCGCACGCTTTTAAAATTATCAGCAAACAAAGAAATACGACTGCTCTCCTTTTTTGCTGAAGCGGTCGCGATAAAAAAACTTAAACCGGATTTATGTATTCAAAAAGAGACAGTAGTAAACTTATTATTACCCTGGTAATCCATTTTTATTTTATTCATTTATTTTTAAAATATTCATTTTGTGTTATATTCCTCCCCCATTACCGAATTCTTAAACCAACTTTCCATCCACACATTTCCGCCCACTTACCCTCTTAATTCATGTTAACTTTTCAAACTCTATTCAATTATTACATAACCTATCTTATCATTGTTTTAATTCCATGAATCCTTCACTACCTTTAAAATTATCACACAATTTGTGAATCCCACTCAACCACTACACCACCTATCCTGAATCGTTTCCTTAATTCTAACACCAATTAACCTCTGACCTATTCTTACATATATATAGTTATCATTGTAAACCTTGGTCATTCCAATCTTTTACATTCACTTATATCAATTATTCCATACTATTTCTTATCTCAATGTAAAATTCTATTACATATCAGTGGTTGTAAGCAGCTGACGAGAAACCTCGAAATATTATGAATTCACCCTATTCTGCATCAACATTTGTTCTTGCTTCATTTAGATACTGTAGACAGTCAATATAGGTACTTGTATTGTGCTCCATGGTATTGAAATCATTTATTGATATCTAATTTTCACGTCTCTACAATTTATTCTAGCTAGATATCTCCTTGTTTGAAATTATTTCTTCTATTTTGTTTTAAAAATGTCCACCTCCAATAATTAGTTATTTAAAAATATTCAACAATACAGAATAGGTGGAATCTAGGACACGCATTTCGTCCTACATAGGACTCGTCAGCTGGATATACCTGCATACTAGAGTTAATATTCACACTGAGATCCGAAACCAGTACTGTTCGTTACAAACACTAACACTTCGTACATTCAAGTATTAGATCTACATAAATACTCAGTTGTGCGAAGACTATGAATTTTGATTTAATTTACAATGATTTGAATTGTCTCGTTGTTGATATTTTGAATGATGATCATTCTCGGTTGGAAATCTGCATATGATGCAAACATGCCAACCAAGGCTGATCGAACTTCAGTCAAAATATTAACAAACAAATAATCCAAACCACTAGAAACTAAATTATTTAATAATATTTAATATATGGGTGTGGATATTGTCTTATTTTCACTGAAATCATGAATCGATCTAAGTTAGATCACCATTGAAAACATGCATCACTGGATGGCCGTTTTGTCCTAGCACATGAGTTATCGGCAGTGAACGTCCACAATCCAGCATACAGGACTCAAATTCAGGACCTTCGGTTTCGCGCACGAACGAATAATCTCTAGACCACTGAGCCGGTATATATGACAATACTTTTTAATTATATGAATGTAAAATGGAGCCCTAACAATCCATCTTTTTAAACTTGAACCGTATATACAAAGCAGATATATGCTTCCAATCATTCATCTATGACCCTATCAGTTAATTTTCATAAACGGTAATTTGATTTTAATACATCTTCCTGATGTTTTCAATCTTCTTAATGTTAATTATCTGTCATTATCACTTTCACGTTTTTAATTGAATGTTAACCTTTCTCATACTCGTCAAGTGAACAATTAATCATCTCACATTTTATTTCATCTTATTATCTCTCTTCACTTCTCTTTATATTACGTAACTTTCCTTGACACATAATATGATGTAATGTTTCTTCTATCTTTCAATGGATTATTTTATTTGTAAATTAACTGTAAATACGATCTCTCAGATTGAGTAAATGATATAATCTTCTAAAATGAACTCATTGAGAAAAGATTCTCGTGCCTGGTGCGAGACTGATAGGTTCTGGGTTCGAATCTCTCTGGGGGCAGGATCGTGGATGCGCACTGCTGAGGAGTCCCATACTAGGACGAAACGACCGTCCAGTACTTCCAGGTTTTCCATGGTGGTCTAGCTTCAATTGACTCATGATTTCAATCAGTGAAATTTCTAAAATCTCCACAAAACCCATTTTGATAGTGTCTTTAATTGTCTGAACAAAATGATGACGTTGTTTGTTCATTAAGTTAACCAATAACTGTTCTACATACTTGATATGACACAATAGAATAGGTATTATGAAGTGAATGATGATAGTTCTTTTTAATACCAAGAATTAAATAGTTTGGAACTCTTGAGTCGTGTTCATGAATGATCTAAGTTAGTTGAAGGTTGTCATAAAACATTGACTTATTAGCTCATAGACGTTATAGTCATTATGAAATTATGATGGTCTTGAGTTTAAGCTTTTATGAGAGTAAGCTACTGAAATGTCTCTAAATAAAATGAAAAGTTATTGAATGCTTCCCCTTTTTTTAAAGGTTTTAAAGTTAAAGTTAGTTTCCCGACAATAGTTATATCCGAACGGAAAAGTTTGTCCAGTATTTCATTGTTAAAATTCTTCAAAAACTTTGATATCTGTCGAACGAATCCTCTGGATCTTTGTACTTCTATCAAAATAAATATGAGGAATTATGAAGCATCCTGTCATGTATAATGGATTACAGTACTCCATAAATCAGAAATATTTACAATTGCACAAGAAGGTGGTTATCAGAACTCAGTAGCTATGTGGATAATGCGATGGCGTTTAAACAGAACAGTACTGGGTTCGAGTCCAGGGGTGAACGTCAACTCTGGTATGCAGGTACATCTAGCTGACGAGACCCAAACAGGACGAAACGCGCGTCCTGGATTCTACTGCTAGCCATTAAAAGGCTTGTGACTTAAGGCAATATCGAGGCGATCCGCACAGGACGCACGTATGCTAACAAGAGACCGATCAATTGCAGTTCTAAATTGGAAGATACAAGTAAAACAACAGCAGGTGAATTTAATATTTACAATGTTTTAATAAGCGATAAGAATAAGATTTCATTCACTGCCATGTATAACTATATATTAAAATGAATGTGGTCGGTAGGAAACCCTAACATATAAACATATTACCCTCCATGTCAGACAGTCTGAATGGTCTACGTTTAATTAAGGTAAAGATGATCGTTGAATGAACTGGTATACAGTTTATCTGAGTTTATAATTCGTCATAGAAGATTCCCATAAAATCGTCTTTACTAGTGACAAAATTTGATATAAATACCTTAAACTTTCTGTGAAGGCCTTGTCGAACGAAATATACTAAGTTGAATATGAGACAGAAACTCAGTGATAACATTCGATGCGAATTTCACTATTTTCTAAATCAACCGTAATTGGTGATGTGAAACCATGAGTTTCCATTTATTGGCTTAAAAGTAATGTACAAATCAGGACACCTAAATATCATGGTTTCAAACGTATATGTAGTACATACTACTGATTCTTATTACATTAGATTACTAATATACTTTTATCATTACAAAACTTGACCTAATGTAAATGAAATTAAATCCATTGTGAAATAACTTACCAATAAAATTATCTCTTGTAATAATATCAGCATCCCATACTTGTAATGTCAATTCACAATTAGCTTTAATCATATGTGGTTCAATATCGAATGTTCCTTTAATTGGATAAATTATTCTATCTTCTGCTTTAATATAATCAAATGGAAATATAAAACGCCAATTGAAATTTCCTTCACCAGATAATGATCTAAAGTCGATGATAAGAAATGAATAGAAGATTTATAGTTGAGTTTTTGAAGTAATCAACTGTCAAACAATATATAGCAGATTTATGCCTTGATTTTCGAAAAGGAATATGTTAGGAGTGAATTAAAATGTAGGCTGAGATTGATTCATTCATATCCTTCAAACATATTCTGACATTTGAGATGGTGGAGAAGATTTGTAGCTCAGGTGGATGATTTTGATGGAGTTTTGTTCTCTTAGCTGGATGACCAAACTATTCTGACATAAATGGTACTGATGCTCTTAAGGATTATACTTACATGGTTGATTGTAAACTTAAAATTTACGATGGTTTTATTCATTAAATGAAATTAATGAGAAACCATTGAAAAAACGGGAAGCGCTTGATAGTCATTTCGTCATGGTTCGCTAGTCATAAATAATGTACAGATGTTACTCAGAATCGAATTGAGGTAATTTTAAGGTTCTGAAGAAAACAACAACAGTGGTATTATTTTGTTCCGTACTATTTGAGTATGAGAATTTGTGGAGATTGTAGTATTTTCAAAGTTAAATTTGAGTGTCCCGCGTGTAAGATCATAGATACCCACTGCTGAGGAGTCCCATACTAGGGAGAAACGGCTTTCTTTTGTTTCCAGTTTCTCAACGGTGGTCTAACTTAGATTGGCTAGTGAATTAAACTTTGAAAATTTGTACTTCTTATTTCTTTCTTCAATTGACACTTACATAATGATAATTACAGAACAGTATCATCATCATCACTAATGACAATAATAATAATGCTAGTTACGTTTTTAAATCTTTTTATTTACCAAAAAAGCGGTTAGACTATAGTTTATGGACTATCTTTGACCTTGAGAATGTTCACCCAGTAACGAGAATTAAGTAAGGGTTATAAACCAATGCGATGAATTAGAATTATAATTTACAGTTGATAATTAGGGTTAAGAAAATTAGATTTCGGGGTTTTATCACGAACTGACATCAGCTGAAATGTCAAGACGCTATTTAGTCAATTGGATGAATGAATTTCACACCAAAATCCAAGACCTGTTACCTTATACCTGATTGGATTATCCATAAATTATAGTCTAGCCAAAAAGGTTTAAAACAGGAAGGAAATAGTTTTACACCATTTCTCACTGGTCAATAGTCATATAACTAATTTTAGTTCATAATAATAATTTGAATTAAATAAGCTAAGAATAACACATAATAATATTAGGTCACGTAATAGTAACAAGTATCATGTCTAGTCCTTAGTGTTGATAATAGAGTACTCTAATCTAAATGATATGTTAATTGCTCGCGCGCGAGACCAGTAGGTCCTGGGTTCGAATCTCGCAGGGGACAAGGTTGTGGGTGCGCATTGTTGAGGAGTCCCGTAATGGGACGAAACGGCCGTCCAGTGCTTCAAGGTTTTCCATGGTGGTTTAGCTTCAACTGACTCATGATCTCAACTATTGAAATTACTACAATCTCTACAAAACACCCTCTTCTGATACTAATCAACATATGCTCACTAGTGACTGGCTTCAAGATGCGTGTCCTGGAGTTCTAGTGAGGAGGAGTGACCAGTGAAGTTCAATTGGGTCAGTTGTGAGATAGTAACTCACTGGTGACAATGGTGGATGTGTCGCTGAATTTCGTGGATTAGTTGAAGTTACGCATTAACACCGTTGGATGACAGCCAGCTCAGTGGTCTAGTGGTTAAGTGCTTGCACGCGAAGCCAGTAGGTCCTGGGTTCGAACCCTGCAGGGGGCGAGGTCGTGCTACTGAGGAGTCCCACAATAGGACGAAACGGCCGTTCAGTCCTTTCAGGTTTTCCATGAAGGTCCAGCTTCAACTGACTCATGATCTTAACCAATTAAATGATATGTCTTGGTTGGATATTTAATTCAGTGTTTAATATTCTAAGGTTGGTTACTGACCTACAGGGAGTATTATTTCTCACAAGAATCTAAATATGTTTATATATTTAAGTCTAAAGTCCAACTGTCTCACAACATATAACAATATTATTTCCAATCAAATCATAAAGTAAAGTAACTGTAAAATATACAAAACTGTCTCTGTTACCATTTCGTCAATCAATTTTTGTATGATAGGCTGAAAGATTCTAAACATATCATATGTATGTGTAAAAACCAAACACCTCATTCCCGGCCTCAAGGTCAAATGGTAGGTAACATATCACAAACAAGGTGGTAGGTCATTTGAGGAAATCGATTATACATTTAGTCATGGTCACAGACCATATATACGTTAACCAGTTACAAGTGAATAAATGTGTGAATAGCTGTGATTCCTGTACATTATTCCTTCGGTTTTTCACTCTAGTCGATTATGAGTCCTTTCTCTTGAGTTATTAGTTAAGCAAGAATATAGGAGGCGAATAAATAGTGTAGCTCAATCGAACGCCGAAGGTCATAACCTTACATTTTCATCAACAGGGCACTTATCAAACTGTCCTTCCATAGTAACTTAGTGTACTCTAAATTCGAAGCTTTCTTTAAGTTCACTATCTTTGGTAATTTCTTCAGATACTGACAATCAACTATAAATGTCTAACATACTTTTCAATCAAAGATTGTCACAAACATTTATGCTGAAATGTTAGATATAATGATCTTAGTTCATATTTTACTTGTACAGATGGAGTTATGGGCGAGATTATAATTTAGGAACGAACCAATCAGATATAAGATAACGAGTCATGAATTTTGGCTCGAAATTCATCTATACATTTAGCTAAATAGAGTTTTGGCATTATAGTCGATGTCAGTTGTGGTGTAAATCCTAAATTTAATTTTTAACTCTCATTTAGTCCTAATCAGTTAATGTCCACTCTCAAGATTATTTCAGTGTCGCTCAAAAGTCGTCTATAAATTATAGTCTCACTGAGTTATGAAATGAAGTCGTAAAAGAATTTATAATCACCAACATTGTACCTCTGTTATTTTTTTGAATTTGAATTTTTGAGAGAATTGAAATCTCTTAAGAATATCGAGAGTGTAAAAACCTCAAGTACCAAGTAGTGATACAGGCAACATAAGAATACTCAACTATCTATAAATATTCCACTAACCTATAATGAACATCAGTTTTTTGATCATCAATTCCAACACCTTTTACCCATCCTTTAACATAAATATCAGAACTTCTTTCAGAAGAGAATATTGAAGTGTCAGTGAGTTTACCTGGAAATTTTGAAGAAAAAAAAACCAAAGCAAAGATGCAATAAAATTTGAGAAAAAATTCCATTCTTAACTTAGTGAATATGAGATGAACACACAAATGAGAAGTATTGTTTTTAATTGAATTTTCATCAGGCTTACATTTAGAAGTATTTTTATGGATAATATGACAACAGTATAAAGCAATCAAGTCAATTTGTAAATTTATGATAATAATGAAACATTGTATAACTAATCATGTTGATTGAGTGATTTAAATATGAGGCGCTAGATAAGAGACCTTAAAGTCCTGAGTTCGATCTCAGATGCGGTAATCAGTAAGTATTGCTTATGAGTTCCATACTAGGATGAAATGGCTATTCAGTGTGTTTCTTCGTTTTTAGTGATTATATTACTAAAATCAGTCTTTGATTGAAATCATGAACCATCATTGAAAATCTGAAAACACTGGACGACCGTTTCGTCCTACCGTGGGACTCCTCAGCAGTGCGCATCCACGATTCTGCTCGTGGCCTTCGAACCCAGGGCCTTCAGTCTCGCGCGCAAATGCTTAACCTACTGGACCACTGAGCCGGCATCCAATGGTGTTAATGTCTAACCTCAAACAATCCAATCAATCTATAATATAAACGATGAAATACAGTAATCTTTGTAAACCGTACAGTAATTATTATACAACAATAAGTGGAAGGTACAAATCGATATTAACATGACAAATATAACTATGGTAATTGTAGCAAAACAATTTCAACAAGCATAATATATGAAATGTGGTTAGCAATGGGAACTAGAATATGCGTTTCATCCTATTTGAGACTTGTCAGCTGGATGTACCTGCAGTGAAAAATGGCTATATTCAGGCAATCTGTACAAGACTCATCTACTTCCAGTTCAAATATCAACAACGAGATAATACAATCCATCTCAAATTGAATTGAAATTTGAGTCAATGTTACAACATAACAAGTAGTTCAAAATCTGAAAATTAAAATAGCGGTCATTCGTGGCAAACGTTGCAAACTACGAAACTCACCTGTCTCAATAAACATATGGCACTAATAATAATTATGTGATTAAAGTTTATCAGGCATCACTCATTTACCCACTTAAGGTATTGAGATTTAGTTTTGAAATATCTCAAGCTGCTTGAAGTTACACCTGTGAACTATTGAGTGCAGGCTCAATAATTTGGTGGTTAAGTGCTCACGGTGAGACCTGGATCCCCGGAGACTCCATGAATGGATGGTTACCACGGAGGTGTCTAATATTAGAACGGAACGGTTTCCAATGGCTGTCTAAGGTCATTTTGTGAAGTAAACTATGAAACTTTTTGATGGAGTTTTATTCCCTGAGCTGGATGGTTTGGTCGTGGAGCTTCTGAAAGCCATCATCAGCACAAACTTCACGTAGAGGTGAAATGTTCTAATTCCTCCACATATGGCTGACACCTTGTCCTGTAGACCTCGATCCCGATTAGTTAACCAATCAGAATAACGATGAAAGCTCTACGAATAAACCATCTGGCTCAGAGAGCAAAACTCCATCAAAATCACCCACCTGAGCTACAAATCTTCCCCACCACCATGAAACTTTGTTTATGTTCATTTATGTCTGTTTTATCTACATTCACATATATGAAAAAAACCCATGAAATAATCAATTCATCTCATTCATAGTCTCTATCTATCATAACTTTTCGATACTGGACATGATGTCAGAGTGTTTATTACCAATAAATGTGCTATACTCTAAATCATTTCATTACGAAACATGCTACTACAGTCATAGGCCATGTTGTCATTAAACATCAGTGTAACTATCCCTGTCTTATTTAAAACGATATTAATAAAGATTATCTTAGTTTAATTAACTAATATAAAATAATTTACATCAGCTGTATTCCACACAATAACACGTAATTCATATCCAGCTGGTACACGTGGTGAAATATTTATAGCCGGTGGTGGAACAGCAACTTCTCTTTCAAACATATCAATCCACATTTGTAGTCGACCTTGAATTAAACCTGGATTATCGGGATGTTTTAAAGAACGTGTTTCCACATGTTCACTAACTAATTTCACATCTTTGTTTGTAATCAATGACCAATTATGTAATGCTTCTAAGGCCAATGGTTCTACTGATTTAACAGTTATACCTATAAAATTCAAGAAAATAGACTTAATAGTTAAAGAATTATCAAAGGTGATAAGTAGTATAGAGTACACTCTAGTTGCAAACTATTAAATTACGTAATGTTTTTAGTAAAATGAAAAAAACAAATCGTTGGTCTAAATGATACTCAATAATTGGGTTCTTTTATAAATAAAGTTAAGTACACGGATATAATTTAAGTGTTCTTCAACTGCATTAAGAAAGAGATTAATCCATACATGAAACTTGACAAAATTTCTGTCTAGTTATTCAACAACAAATGCAGGAGAGGATGACCAGTGTAGCAGCAGCCTCAGCAGCAGTAGGTCCCAACATACACAAAGGGAAAAGCAAGATTCTCCGATACAATACAGTATGCACCAATCCAGTCACAATTGACGGAGATGATTTGGAAGATGTAAAAACCTCTACACATTTGGGCAGCATCATTGATGAACATGGTGGATCTGATTCAAATATGAAGGCGCTGATCGGTAAAGCAAGATCAGTATATTTACAACTGAACAACATCTGAATCTCAAAACAACTGCCACCCAACACCAAGGTCAGGCTTTTCAATACAAATGTCAAGACAGTTCTACTGCATGGGGTGGGAATCTGCAGAACTACGAAAGCCATCATCCAGAAGATACAGGTGTTTATTAACAGTTGTCTACGCAAAACAAACCAGATCCCAGCGGAGGAAGAAATCGGGAAGAGTGGCTGGAAGTGGATAGGACACACATTGAGGAAAGCACCCAACTGCGTCACAAGACAAGCCCTCACATGGAATCCTCAAGGCCAAAGGAGAAGAGGAATACCAAATAACACATTACGCCGAGAAATGGAGACAGCCATGAGAAGAATGAACAAAAATTGGATAAAATTAGAAAGGAAGGCGTAGGACAGAGTGGTATGTAGAATGCTGGTCGGCGGCCTATGCTCCATTGGGAGTAACAGGAGCAAGTAAGTAAGCATTCATTTTTGATCTGGACAAACGTTTTTCTGTAAGAAGTTGACTTGGTGTTGTTTTACTTATACCTTCCCATTGTTATTTAGGATTGCAACTGATCAGTATCTTGTTGGCACATGGGTATTAGGACTCTGTAGCTATGTGGATAACGTGATGGCGTTTGAAGCGAATAATACTGGGTTCGAGCCCTGGAATGAATGTCAACTCTGAGATGCAGGTACATCCAGTTGACTAGTCCCAAATAGAATGAAATGCAAGTCATGGATTCTACTGCTAGCTACTATCAATCTTTGCTCAATAAGTTTCAGTAAATTCCAATACTCAGTGTGTTAACTGTCTTCTCTGAGCATTTTGGAAAGATCCATAAATTCTGATGAATTTTTTATAAAGCTCGGTTTGTGTATTGTAATTAGTGTGAATATATAACTTGATTGGTGTTTCCATTTTTTCATCGGTTAATGGTTTTCATAATTAAAAGTATTGTAGTTTAATAATTTTTCTAGTCATTACCATTGTGATATGTACTACTTATGTCGACATACATAAGTAGTATGTAACACCAATCATACATGAAATGCTTGTCAAAAGAAGGTTGAGAAGATTGAACTGAAGAAAACAGTAAGAGGAACATAAAGCAAGTGGGAATTGGCAGAATTATGAAGGATGTAAAGGACAATTGATGGTTGATGTGCGAATAAAATATTTAATGTATGGTTTTCACATTTTACCAAAGTACTAAACAATAAAATGGCTTTCTCCACCTAAGTATTCGTTTACATCATGAATTTTCAGTATTTAAACATTACGTGAGTGGAGTCATAAATTAACACACTCAGTATGTAGTTATGGCCCCTAATTCATAAATAAGGCGGATGAATTTTATGGGAGGTCTCAGATGTTAACGAGAATCCACGAAGAATTTTTACGTAAAAAGGGATCTTCTTAGACTAAACAACTAAAACCCTATTAATGTTATTTTACAATGATCAACGTAATGTATATATACTGACAGACAGAAGTGTACTACGTAGGATCTAAAACTACCTTAAACGTATTTACGCCTCTTAATATATCTCATTCCACTAATGAAATTATAGGAATATTAAGTGTTTAGTCATCATTAATTCCTGAGCCTCGTCATTCAACTTCCTTTCCAGGAGATATTTAACGTTGATACCGTTCCCAATGAACTAAAAACAGTCGAACATACGACACAACCTGGTACATGTATAACGATAAACTTATCATAGTAATAATCGCTGTTATTCTTTTGTGTTCTCTGTTTCCGTTTTCTTTTCTCGTAATTATTTCTACCAATTTCAATGTTTACTGTTAGGTCAGTGAAATAACATTGACCACAACTCAGATTTTTCTAAGCCTCAAGGCCAACACTAGTCAACCGTCAGCATTCATGTAAAGATTTCAAATGAAAATTTGAAGTGACTTGAGTAAACTTTTCTAATTTCTCATTGACGTGATTACACGAAGTCATTCATTAGTTGGTTGATAGCCTGTATTTTGTAATAGGATAGGATGGAAACCATGTTATTGCCAATATTCACTTTACTAAATGATTGTATTGTAATAATGGGTTTATCAGTAACTAGTTTAAAAACACATTTGTAGAACATGACCGTTTTCTCAATTATTTTCGTCATTTTGATCATTGAACACGGATTATTCATTTCAAAGTAGTTACGATTAAGCTTAACGCTACTTGTTAGTAACATAAAATTTAAAGCTAAAATAATTTCCAACCTACCAGTTTCATTTCGAATTTCTGTATTAGCAAAAAATGATTCATTGCCTATGGTGATTTTATTCTCTAATATATTATAAACAGGCTGCTCAATACCATATTTTTCACATAGCTTAGCTAATATTTCCGTCGGTTGTTGACTGTCTTTCCACTGACAATAGCCATGACTAAAATTTTCAAAGAATAGTATAAGGTAAGGTATCACAAAAATCTGAAGAGCTTATTGAGAAACACTGATTTTCGATTTAAATTTCACTAATAGACTAGGTCTGATGTATTAACGACTGAAACGGGTCAGTAGTTTCGTCTGAATTTGTCGGAAACAGTAAATGATCTTAAGATAGAGGAAGTCTGTGGTTTGCGTCTATCGGTTTTTGAATGTGTGGTTCACGTGAAGGCGTTGTCTGTCTTTATTGATATGTATAATTTCAATATCTAACCCCTACAGCTTAACACAACCATATAAAATTAGTCTAACTTGATGTGTTACTCTTTAATCATTAAGTGAATTACGTACCTACGTCTTCATTGTATTTTTAAAGCGTTAATGCCACTGAGAAACCCTAGCGGTCAAAATCGGTAAATTCTTAGCATTTTATTTTCATAATAATACTGTATTTCCAGGAATCTTGAGTCTCATAAATATTAACTGTGTTAAAGTATTTATACATATTAAACAACGTATTTGATGTGAATGATGTTCAGTGTTTGGAGGTAGTCTGTAGGAAATCCTGGAAGTGGGTTTCATGCTAGTCGATATTCGCCAGCAAGTATACGTGAAATTCGAACTCATATTACCCAACTCGACAATCTGAAATTTCATCACCCAGCTATTCCGGAAGTAATTAACCTTCTGTTAAAATAAAATATTTACATTTGACTAACCACTAAATGAACTCCGCCTGGAGCCCCTCCGGAGGCTACTGCCGGTCCTAAACTCGGATAAAAGAGGAAGGTTGGTCCTGAGGTTAACAACCCCATCCCGTAGAAAACTAACTCGCTAAAAAAACGCTAACCAGAAATCACTAAATGGCGACCAGTGTTGTGTTTTCCCAACTCCCATTTAGAAATAGATATTCACTATGTGCATGTTATAATGTAATTATGCTGAGAATTCCACATTGTACTAGAGATAAAATACTGAATGGAGCGATTGTTGTTACTATTATTGTTCTTATCAATGTTTTTATTGTTACAGTTATTTTAGTTAATAAATATGTGCAGTTCAGTAACAGCTTACTACTTCGTGTATTCAGCTTTTGATCTATAATTTTGTTTGAGAAGTAGTGATATCAGCTATTTATTAATCACCTAAACGCATCTCCAAACACTACCTTGCGCGGCTTTTAAAGGAGAATACAAAACAGTTACCATTTCAGTACAAGAGCATCTAATCAACTCTGAATACATCGTTCCAAAGGAGTCTTCCTTCAAGATAATCTACGCAATCAAAGGAACTAGATAGAATGAAGGTCGAATCAAAAACTTATGCACTGCTGAGGCGTTGGCGATCCACCAATTCAAGCCCGAATTCTTTGCAACCTCTCATACTTCCTTGGCCCTAATTCTCTTCTGTAGTATGCCTTGGTCTTGCTTTATTTTAAATTATTGTTTTGTAACCTTAAACCAAATTTAATTATTATTATGATTTTATGTTCTGCATTTTTCTTTGAATCTGTCAAGTGGACAATTATCTTTCATAATTCTGACCCGTAAATTATTTTCATCCTTCCATTCTTCTCTAACCCCTCGATCATTGGGTAACCTCACTTGGTAATTGGAGTCTCGAACCAACTTATGATGCAATCTTTTCTATCCTTCTATAGACTCATATATTAACCCTACAACAATAAATACTAATGTACAGCTTAACTAAATGATTTCGTCAAAATGAGAGTTTTCTTTGCTGAATTCTATTCATTTTTACTCAATGACAAAATGGGTTATTTTAACTAATTGTAGAAAGTTAAAGATTAATTAATTATTTAATACCTGAATTCATGAGTCGATTAAAGCTCGACCATCATGGAAAACGTGGAAGTACCGGACAGCCGTTTCGTCCTACTATGGAACACTTCATCAGTAAACATTCACGATCGCACTCGCGGAATTCGTACCCAGGACCCTTGGTTTCGTTGAAGAGTCCCATACTAAGGACGAAACGACCTTCCAGTACTTCCATGGCGGTCTAGCTTTAATCGACTCATAAATTCAAATATTAAATTAATACACTCTCCATAAAACCCCCTTTCTGATAACAAATCATTGTTAAACTAATAATAAGTTTATATCACATTATAAATGAAAACTAATATTTATAAAAGAAAGAGAACTTACGCATAATATTTAGGCATTAATCCACAAGTAGCACGATGAGCACTATGGAAACGATTTTCAATATCAATATGTGTTTCTCCAATCAATGTATCGGCTCCAACCCTTTCATGATCCATCATCTTAGTCAAGAACAAAAAGAAAACATTTGTCATAAGTTTCGATTTTATTATCCGATCAGTAATAAACTTTCATTTCTCATCAACATGAATTATAGATTGAATGAATTGAAGTAGAAAGAAAGATGGATCTTATTTTAAAATGATCTCTTATTAAAGTCTATCCTAAAAAAAGGAAACATATCTCAAGCGAATAAGATGCTGATCATTTGGAGCAAACGTTTGAGTTGATAATGCTGTCTAGAAAGACAATGAAAGCTCTAAGATTAAACCACCTAGCTCAAAGAGGGCATTTTCACCAAAACAGGAACACAATAAATGCTTCATAGCAACTTAAAAATCTAAACTTGTTATACAGAGTATTATAATCAATAATCATGGTTGTTGGGGGTGTCCCAAAATATCCTTTTGTTCAAATCCTTAGAGGAGAAAAAACGCCAGGGAATGGTTTATTCAATCAATGTTGAATAGAATCTTCTCAGAAATCTCTAGAAAATACAGAATCACATGCCACGATTTCGATTGGTTATTTACCCTTAATACTACCATATCAAGTATGGTCCTAGAAATTATCAGAAGCTTAAGATCGTGTGTAACTTTATAAATACCATCGTTCTTCTATACATCAACTAACCTTGAAGTAAAGCTTTTACTCGAAATTCATGCCGTTTTTTCTAATGTTCCAGCTGGAGTGTAGGAGTAGTTGGAGTGATCGAAGTTGACTAGAGCCACAGTTTATTTATATCGGTAGCAAGGCTTATAAACAATAACCATAGTACACAAATGTAAATAATAATAATAATGAATAATTCATATCAATTCACCTGTATACTAAGTAAAGAATCCATTGGTAAATGTGCTACAAATTCATAATATTTTCCAAATACCGGATTTAATGTTTTCGGTTTATAATCATCACGATCATTAATAACACATTTACCCAATGATACAATCAAATATGGATCAGATTTGCCATTTGGATCGGTTGGATGTAATTTAATTGCCTTATTAAAAAAAATTTTAAAAAAACTTTGAAAACAACAGAGTTGAAATAGAAATATTTGAATGTATAATCAGTGATCTAGAGGTTAAGTGCTCGTGCGCGAGACCGTTAGGTCCTGGGTTCGAGTCTGGCGAGGCGTGATCGTGGATGCGCACTGCTGAGGAGTCCCACAATAGGACGAAGTGACTGTCCAGCACTCCCAGGTTTTCTATAGTGGTTTAACTTCGATTGACTCATGATCTCAACCATTGAAATTGGTATGATTAATTCGTTTAAACAAGAGAGAATATATATGTATTTAATCAAATATTGTTATATACACGTTGGAAATCTTACGATTAGCTTAAATTTAACTGCTATTTGATATTTAGGTTATTGAATTATATTAGTGATAAGCATTGATATTGTATGATGAAGCTACAGTCTAAACAACCATATATCTTCTAGATAAATATATTTTATGTAATTGTAGCTAGTGTGGAAAGTGAGAGTGGATAGTTGTTGGCTAGACAAACTTTCACGGAGATCAATGCTGAAGATATGACATCTTAGTTGATATTGGGAATCAAAAGTACATTCTAGACTATGAAGGTTGGTTGTTATCAAACAAAAGATATTAGCTTCGAAATGATGACAATATTAACAAATTTAATCCTATTTGAAAGATAAATGAACTAGTTATATTTAGTAACCGAGAGAAGAAAATGATGCATATAGAAGGAATTGAATCCATATCACTCAGTGACAGTTAGAGATGTTATTACTGACACTAATGAATCATTTATCCTATAGCAGATCAATCATGACTGTAATAGATCAAGTAGTGATGTCCCTAACTGTCAACACGATTTCATCCACTATTTCGAGATAAAATATCTATGCCTATTATTGCGCTGAAATATATAAATTGCTCAATAATACACTATCAAAAAGATATTGAAGTACATAATCCACGTTACTAATAAATAATTGCAGTAGTAATAAGTATTCGGATTTTAGAGAACCGGAGTTTTATTTTCAAAAGAAATTTGTATATTTGCTTCTAATACCGTGAACAGCTTTACATTTAATATACCAATAGTTATCATATGCTCACTAGTGACGGTCTCCAAGAGGTATTTCCTGGAGTTATAGCGAGAAACAATGTCCAGTGAAGTTCATTTGGGTCTCTTGTGAAATAATAACTCACTGGTGATAATGGTGGATGTGTCGCTCAATTTCGTGGGTTAGTTGGAGTTAAACATTAACACCGTTGAATGGCAGCTCAGTGATCTAGTGTTTAAGCGCTCGTGCGAGAGAATGATAGGTCCTGGGTTTGGATCTCGCGGGGTGAGACGAGTCTCGTACCAGGATGGGACGGCCATCCAATGATCCCGGGTTTTCTGTCGTGGTCTAGCTTCGAATGACATATGAATTCAACTATTAAAATAGTCATTTTATTTATAAGAAAATCTGATTTGATCAATATACATGCAACTTCCTTCTTCGTATTTTCACAGATTTGTTCCTTTTTATTCACATATTATACTCATTACTATTCACGTATCTGTTCATTATTATTATTATTATTCTTATTCTTCTTCTTATTATTATTATAAGCTTCATTCAACATTATAGTTTTGGTACAATATAGAATTCTCAGCACAGAGTATTTCGACAAGTCTCCTTTCCTTAATTTTTCATCTATCCTGACGATAAACATAGAATGACCACCAGCTAGATGTTAGCAGTTTAGGAAATGACATCTGAATAATGTTCATTCTTTCAATGCATATTGCCAGTAATCACGATGTCTCTGATTGTACCTCTTTAGTAACTTGTACAAAAGAAGGTCATAAACTATTCCCAAACGCGCCTTGAATAGGTTATGCGATTAATAAACATAATGATGTGTTAAAACAAACAAACGAAACAACTTATTCACATATCTAGATGACAGAAACAGGTATAGCCCAGATATTCAAGGAGGCCGCCAATATCTGATATGATGTATGGTTCAATTATTATTTCTCTTAACCTATACTTACTTACTTACTTACGCCTGTTACCCACAATGGAGCATAGGCCACCGACCAACATTCTCTAACCCACTCCGTCCTGGGCTTTCCTTTCCAATTCTATCCAATTTTTGTTCATTTTTCTCATGTCTGTCTCTTAATCTATGGTATCTCTATATTTATTTTGATGATATCTCTCATAATTTATTCCATTTACTATTTCATACTAAACAAGTCATCATTGATAATTTTATTCACTTGTGATAACAGTCCTGTAGCTAAGTAAATAAGTGGATAACGCGATAGCGTTTGAAGTGAACGGTGCTGAGTTCGAGTCCCAGAGTGAACATCAACTCTAAGATACAGGTTCGTCCAGCTGACAAGTCCCAAATAGGATGGGACGCGTGTCCTGGATTCCACTGCTAGCCCTTATCCATCTTTGCTCAGAATCCTGTTTTTATATGTTGTCATTTTAAATGATGTATCCACCTTAAACTTGAATTCCTTTATGGAATATTAGTTTGCGTTTACAACACTGTAAAGCTGGATAAGAATTTATTTTTACAAAAACTTTTTTTCATTCCATCTACATATTTCTCAATAGTTGAAATCATGAGTCAATTGAAGCTCGATTACCATGAAAAACCTAGAAGCACTGGAAGGCCGTTTCGTCCTAGTATGGGACTCCTCATATTTCTGTTTTAATGACATTGAAACTTCTTTTAAAAAGTTTAAGATATATTGTAATCAACGGATTGTGGAAATCATACATTGAATACTTCATTTGCGAATCCTCCATCAATTGTCTCAATCTTCATCGTTGCTATTACAATTACTGTTTGTTCCCATTCTCTTCAATTCGATCTCCTTAACTTTCTGTTGACAAGTGTTCCACTTCTGACTAGTGTTACATACTACTTATATCGACAGATATAAGTAGCATACACACAATATTACTGTATATATTATAATACTATGATTATGTTAAGAATTTAAAATGATATGTTTCAATGGTTTTTCACACTTACTCGTATAACATATAGTCGTACAGTTAATTTGAACTTTGCTTTAATTGGCAATGTCTTATATAACTTTAATTGTGACATTTCAGTTGGTAAAGGTTCATCATCATTCACCGGATATATGACTAAATTACCCTGAACATTGAAAATCAAATAAATGTAAATATTACGAATAAGAAATCCATACAATACATAAACAATGATCAGTGAAATATCTTGAACTTAACCCTGTACAACTTCATTTATCAATTTATATAAGTAGAATTATTGTTTATACAAAATTGTCATTTCGCCTGTTTTTACAGTTTTACTAGTTCTGATGGTTAGTCTACATCACAAACAGGCCATGACTGAATAGTGATTGAGAATCTGAAAGTATTGGATAGCTATTTGGTCCTAGTATGAGACACCTCAGAAGTAGACATCCACGATCACGCTCGAAAGTAAACCTTGGCAACTCAAGTCTTGCAATGAGTGTTTGATGGTTAGACCAATGATTTCGAATCAGATGGTTTTTTACATTTCGAACGTCAATTAATTTGTGTTAGTGTTCAGTCATTATCCGATAATATTGGTTAGTGAATAACTTAAACTGGACACTAGTGAACTACACTGGTCAAGACTCCTCAATAGAAATCCGAGAATTACTACTCTAAATTTCTTGATGTGTCAAGTATAACTTGAGAACTCAAACGCTAGAACCCTCTCAAGTCACAAATTAGAAGATAGAAGACAAGTGAAAGGAACGTTATTCCAAACAATGTCAATTATAGTACAAAACTGTTAGGTATTTATAGTTTTTAGTAAAAACGAAATCAGCATTATAGTTATCCAATCCACATACAAGGGGTTATTAGCATTCGTCTAATAGGAAAGCTACACGCAGGGATTCTGAGATATTCTTCCAAAAGACGATTAGACGGAATGTCTTCGGCTCTTTCTGAGCTTCTTAGAGCTTACTCGAGTTCGCCCATAGACCATCCTCACAATAATATTTTGTTGAATATAACATAAACTCTTTAAGTAATATTTCTTCCGTTTATCAATGTTATTAACTATGGTTTGATTACCCAACAGTATGTAAACCTTTAGAACGTTTTAATACGAACCAGTGAATCTATGCTCCATATTTTCATCGGTCTTAACAACACCATGAAAGAAAATCACCTTAAGGTCACCTATTTAGGATCTTTAAAGGTCTTGAAGGGCTTCAAGTGTTGCTGAATAAGTTGATATAATTAGTATAGGTAATGGTCAATTTAGTCATTTACATATCTAACATTCTTAGTAATTGGATTTGTTTATCTATTGGACAGACTATGTAAGCTTTAAATAATTTTAATTTCACAAAATGTTATAAATATACAAACAAGCTTTTTCAAATTAAAACACTTATTCTACTCACAATTCTGAGGAATGACAGATTAACAGTTTGTTATCCACTAAAACTTACTTGCTTTATAGCATCTAAACAATAAATTGATGAAAACGGGTTATGAAATTCAATTCGAAGTGAGAACCGGACTCACAACAAGGCTACCTACTCTCCCCCTTTCTCTTTCTTATAGTGGTTGATTGGATTATGAAGACCTCCATATTTGACAGGAAGCACGGAATACAATTGAAAGGTTGTATGCAACTAGACTATTTGGACTTCGCAGATCACCAAGCTCTTCGATTCAATACACATACACTAACGAATGCAGGTCAAGATTAACAATGTAGCAGCAGCAGCCTCTACAACAGTAGGCTTCAACATACACAAAGGAAAACACAACATCATCAAATTCAACACAGAGAACACCAACGCAAGCACACTTGATAAAGAAATTCTGGAACAGATGGAAACTTTCATATACCTGGACAGCAGAATCATCGATAAACGAGGAGGATCTGATATAGACATAAAATCAAGGATTACCATTGCAAGGACAGCATTCCTGCAGTTGAAGAACATATAGGACTCAAAACAATTGTCTGTCAACCAATATCAGATTCAGAATCTTCATTACGAACTCAAGACAGTCCTACTGTATGGAGCTGAAACTAGGAGAACTACCACATTCATCATCAAAAAAGTACAAGTATATCTAAACAATTATCTTTGCAAGATATTGAACGTCCGTTGTTGGCCGAATGCCATCAACAACAGCCTACTGTGGAAGAGAACAAACCAGCTTCCAGCTGAAGAGAAAATTAGGAAGAGACATTGAAAGTGAATAGGACACACATTGAGGAAATCACCAAACTGGATCACGAAGCAAGCGCTAACTTGGAATCATAAAGGGAAACAGAAACGAGGAAGGCCAAAGAGCACACTGCTTTGGGAATCAGAAACAGACACGAAAAGGATCAGTAGCAACTGGAATGGATTGTCGAGAATGCTGATAGTCGGTCTATGCTCCTCCATGAAGGGTAACAGACGTAAGAAATTAAGTAAGTAATTAAGTAATTCTGACGTACTGTTTACTCGCACTAAAAAATGTTACCTTGAAAAATCCTGTAATACGACTTTCAGATGCATGATCTTCCAATTGTTTTCCTTTGTAAAACGGAAGATTTAGAAAAGGTGAATTAAAACCATTGAAATCTGGAACTTCTTCAAGTGCCACTGGATACACCTTATTTTTCAAGTAAAAAAATAAGAGAATGAAAAAAAAAATTTTCCATATTTCATTAAATTAGCAGAATATTAATTTTTGTTTGAAAGTGGAATAGGAATTTAATTTTGAAGCAAGTGAATAATTTTCGGTTGGTCAGGTCTTGTTAGCTAGATGATTTTATGATAACTGCTCACTGCATTTGACCTGTGAAGGGGTAGTGGGTGTTCACTGCTAAGGTGTTCCATACCAGGACGAAATAACTGTCCAGTATTACATGGTTTCCGGTAGTACTCCATCTGAGATCAATGTGTGGTGAATATGACATGCAGATTGTAAAATGGTTTAGTAAACCGCATTTCTAAAGAATTTATCTAGAATCATAACGAAAGGTTCGCAAGTAATCCATTCAGTCTAATGGGTGTAACACCAGAAAAATTATCAAATCCTGGTCAATAATACTGAAAGTTTACAGCATCTATCAAACCGGTAAGATGTATGGATATGGTGCTATTTTAAGGTTATATATCTCTTCAAAACACTGGTTCGACGAGTGATGTTGAAGTTAGACATGAAATACTAAGCAAGAATGATAAATCCACTGATGATACTAGAAATTTCCGTCTAATAAGATAGTCCGGGTTTGTCTCGCTTTCTCATTCATTACCTATTCCGATAAACTATGGTGCCTGGAAATATATATTTGTTTAAAGTGTTTTCTGAAATGCGGCTATTCGAGATGTTATCAGTATAATAATCATTATCTAGTCCTAAAGACATCGAGTGTTATGTTCACCTGGTGTTGTTTCACTTGCATCTTCCCACTGTCATTTAGGATTGCAAATGATCAGTCTCATGTTGGCATACATACATCCTGTACGGATTGCCTCGATATAGCCTTAATTAATAAGGTTTTTAAGCAAAGATGGATAGTGGCTAGCAGTGGGATCCAGAACGCGCGTTTCGTCATATTTGGGACTAGTCAGCTGGATGTACCTGCATACCAGAGTTAGTGCTCACCCCTGGACTCGAACTCAGTACCGTTCAGCTCCAAACCCCATCGCGTTATCCACTTAGCTACTGAGTCCTGATAGCTACCTGCTTGTGCAACGGGGAGTGAACATTAACTCTAAGGTGCAAGTACATCCAGCTGGCTAGTCCTGGATTCCACTGCTAGCCACTATCCATCTTTGATTGAGTGTTACGTTTCATAATTAACAACAGTGTTGTAGTGACCTACTTTTACCAACAGAACACGATTGGTTTAATGGAAACAGTTATTATTATAACCAACTGTACCAGTGATTGTTTCGCCGTGCTTGTTTGTTTAACTGTACCAAAATACATACATTCTTCCTTTGATTGTGACCTGGGACGGATTCGGCTACGCTGAGTAACCACACCTGTACTCCTTTGGCACGATCTCGGTATTCTTTCGATACCACGAGATCGCCAACAAATATATCTCGCTACAACCTCCAATCGCCTTATTATATCTGGTATGCAACTTTCTTGTAGTGGTGATCATAGTGAACCACGACTAGACGCCACACTACAGTGTTATAGAAACAATCGTACACAATCTCCATTTTTATACTTCAATAAATTGCACTTCGACTTCAGTACTGTTGTCACTTTACATTTGGCAACGAACGTATTGATTTTTGTCAGCTTAAGTCTTTTATGAGTATTATGATGATATGCAACAGTTTTAGTTCATACGAAAGTAATCTCTTCTCAATTCATGTCACCTATCAATGTATCATTGACTTGAAATCTGTTAATCATCCAAAGTTAAGTAAGAAACTTATTTCAGTTCTATATCCTGGACTACATGAATTTTCCATTATTTTAAACATAATGAACGTATTCGAGTACATTTTCATCATAATCTTATCGACATTAAAAAAACAAACTTACCAGTATTGTTTCTACCCAACTTTGATCTTCATGAGTTTCAACATCATAGTTTAAATCAATAAATTCTCTTAAAAATAATCCTTTCGAATCGATCTAAGAATATAAAACAATAAACTAGTCTAAATGCATGTACATGCAACTGTGTAAAGTCGTTAAGTACACCAAACATCAAGATCTGACATAATTTGTAAATTGCATACGAAAATTGAACTATTATAAGTAACTATTTTTTACTAATTAAAATATCTTATCCTTGAGTGCAGGATTGTTGATGGGCAATATTGAGGAGTTCCATACTTGCTGAAGACAATAGAAGATGGTCACACAATATCGTTAGACGCTAACTCCGTTGCATGTCGTCTCAGTGTTTAAGAGTCCAAGTGTTCGCGTACGAAACTGAAGATCACATATTCGATTCCTACGTGTTGAGTCATGAATCCTTACTGTGAAGGAGTCCCATATAGTTGAACAAAACGGCCATCCAATGCTTCCAGATTTTCAGTGGTGGTCTAACTTATATTGGTTCAAGATTTCAGTAAAACTCAGCAAGCCCCTTAGCCCTACACTGACGAATTTCTGATGATCTGAAAATTTGAACTATGGTGTTTACACGAAAAATGTAGAATGAATTGTGGAAAGTATATCACAGTCACTTACTATATTAATTAATGGGTGAATTTGGGGATATTTTTGGTAGGTAAACAAGTTCTGAATTCCATGAGAATAAGCTTATTTATTTACATATAAAGCTGTTTAATTTAGTTAGCCGAATTACATAGACTAGTGGGCATACTGAAACTTGGTCGATACAGTTTTATCTGTACTAAAGATAAGACATAAATGGCATAACACTTGACCAACTATCTACGGAAAAAGATCAAGAATTGACAGAAATGACTGTTGCCAAAAACCCAAACAATCAAGTTTGAGTTAATGAACGAAACCAAGTTGACAAAATTATGTGAGGCCCGACCATGGGAATGAATAATAGCCCATTTAAGATTCAGACACACTAAATGTATGTTCTTAAGAAAGTATATGTTCTGTCCAACTTTGAGAAGCATGTCAAGAAGTCATTTAAAATAGTTTGCAATTTTATCATATAGACACCATTTTGAAAGAAAAACTTTGTTGGAATTGATTAGAAAAGAATGTACTGAACAGAAATGATAATAATTGGATGAATAGTGCCGAAGCATAACTTTGAAACTGTTATATAAATTATTATTAGTATACTCTTAGGATATTGTATTTTTATATTCTCCTACTTCTAAGCATCCATTTGGCCCATAAATCGTTGTTTTATTCTGCGAGTGCATTTTGTGCTTGTTTTGATAGCATCAATGCAACTCCTTGTGTATGTGCAGCATTTTCTTCTTCATGGCCAGAGTATAACAGAAGCTCCTTCGAAGCTAGTCGTTGATGTTCAACTTGCATCCAATGTGTCTCACTGGTCTCAAGCACCTTCAGGTTGTATCTCATCATTTCTGCAGCAATTTGAGAGACTCTCACGGTCTCCTACATTGTACGAGCAATCCACGTATCTAAGTAAACGGTTGCTCTGGTTGTCAAAAAAGGCATCAGCCTCGTGGCTTCTGAAGGAACTCGGCTTTCATCATGAGGCGTCATAACTCTTCTAAGTGAAGACCTTCTGACTCTCACGGCAGAGTTTAAGTGGTTTGAATATTTTTTTCTGGTTAGCGTTTTTTGAGCGAGTTGGTTTCCTACAGGATGGGGTCGCTAACCCCATGTCCAACCCACCTCGTCATCCGGGTTTGGAACCGGCAGCAGCCCCAGAGCGGCTCCAGACGAAGTTTTTATTCTACGAGATTTATCATTAATTATTTTTTTATTACTCCGGTTTGTATTAATTATGACTAAGTTATGCACACACTGTAATTCTCAAATTGTATTCCTGTGTGGTAAGACATTTGAAGCATATTATTGTATGAGTCTTGAGTTATAATTGAGTATAATATATTAGAGAACTAATCGACTTTCTATGTTCGTCTTTTGACTAGAGACTAAGTTAAAAGTATCTCGAAGAGTAATATGTGTTCACGTCTTTATTATTATTATTATTCATTGGTTTCTATGTCGTTCGGTTAATAAGTAACTGGTCCTACTAACACTATAATCAAACTAATCAAATAGTCAGACTAAAATGATCATACGTTTATTTTCTTATCCTCGTTGCCTGATTACACCTGAGACACAATATAACCAAGTATCTGTTTACATTCCTGACATCATAACAAATATTATCGATCATTCAACATGGAACATAAAGTTATATAACATAGTAACAAACAAACAGGCATTCAAATCTGTTTTCTTTAACAAAAAAAAAGTATCCCTTACAAATCTTGCTTTAATTTTAGCTTTTAAATTTTTTTTGTTTTTTTTTCTTTTTTCAATTCTAGCTCTACGTTTTGCAATCTCCAATTGACGTTTTTGTAAAGCGGTTAATTTTTTCTTTTCAGCTTTATGAGTTCGTTGCCAACATTTCTTTTTAATTTATAATTTAAATGATTTAATTTTGTACCAGTACCAGTTGTCATATCAATTTCCTCTATGAAATGTTTAATAGAAGACAAAAAAAGAAAAGAGAATGAAATGAATTTAGATTGATAAGAAATACTTTTTTTAATATCTGTTGACATGTATTAGGTTCTATGGTGTGTGTGTGTGTGCTACTCATATCGACATAAGTAGTATATGATGTTAGTCAGCAACAGAATGTCTGGCAGGGGAGAGACAAGAGGATTGAACAGTAAAGAATAGCAACAGAACGTAATTTGTATGAAAATGCAGAGACAATGAAGTCTGTTTAATTTTGAGACAAGTGATGGGGATTTTGCAAATTGAGCACTTACTATACGATTGTTAGAATTTATTAACAAGCTACTAATATGTCCCGATAAGAATAGTGTATGGTGACTTTTGGGATTCATTTATCGATTAATACTATGTGTATATCAACAAGGGCGGCCTACTTGAGCATCTGGGCTACCTGTTCCTGCCATCTAGATATTTCAACAAGTTATCTATTTTTGTTTGTTTTAATATATCATTATGTTTATTAATCACATGACCTATTCTGCTGCGTTTCTGAAAAGTGTACAACCTTTCCTTGTCAAAATTAAAAAAAAAAACTCAATACGAGCCAACGTGGTTGCTGGTAATATACAGCAAAAAGGATGCACATTATTCAGATGTTCATTTACTGAACTGCTAACATCTAAGTGGCGATCACTCAATATTTATCGTCAGGACCGACCAAGAAGAAAGAAACGGAAACTTGTTGAAATACTTTGTGCTGATAATTCTATATTGTACCAAAAATATAATATTGAATAAAGCTGAAAATAATAATAATAATACTTCTATCGTATAATTGTTAAGTAACTAAACTATTCATATTCATGTCCCTCTTATTATGATCTTTATTTTGACCTATGAGCTATTATTATACGATTTACCATTCTTGAATTATACCCTGTCTATCAATTACTATCTCTCTTATTCACAGCCACATTTGGCCAGATCTTGTACAAATGTTGTTTCCTATTTTATGATACGATGTGGTCTGTCTGGTTGGTATATTAACCGAGTATGTTTGAAATAAATGATTCATATCGCAGAGTCTGAGTATGGTGTTCTGGACTCAACTGGCTGAGCTAGGCGGAAATCAGGACCAATCAAGACTCTAGAGTGCTCTCACGTGTTTTACGCGTCTTTGGTCCAATCGATAAGTCACTGCTCTCTAATTGACAGTATCATCACGTTATACATTAACAGGGCACATAGGCTACAAGTTATAACAGATACCGAACCCAGGACATATCAGTCTCGCGTGTGAGCGCATAACCTCTAGACCACTGAATCGGCATCCAACGAAGTTAACGTCTAACTTCAACCAATGCACGAAATTGAGCGGCACAAACACTATTGTCTTTAGTGAGTTGCCATCTCACAACAGAACTGTTTGAAGTCCAATGGTCATAGCTTCTCACTAGAACTTCAGGAAATACTTCTTGGAGACCGTCACTAGTAAGCATATGATGATTATTATCAGAAGGGATTTTTTTGATCGATTAGTTATGATCTTTACAGCTATATGCTTTCATTATTATAGCTAGATGGATGAAAACTTACTTGATTTGAAGGTGGATTACATCATTAGCTTATATCACTGAAAACTATAGAACATTGTTGAAAACGAGCACATTACAATGAAGTATACGTTTGTTCATGAATATTTTGTGATTCTTACAGTTAGTTTTAACTTCTGGAAAACAATATTGAATGTTTTTTTCCAATCAAGGGTTGTTTTACGTATGGTGTTATTATCCATTGAATAAATGCTGTGGTTTATAGCTTAATACATAAACACACACTACATTTTCAGATAATGTACATGAGAAGCTTGAGACAATTATCTAATTTTAAACATAACTGACTTTAACTGAAAGTTAACTGAGAACTATAGGGTACTAATAAAGCGTCTGTAATTAATATGAACCAGTTGTTCTGTTCTGTATGATGTTCAATGAATTGTTTTACTGTCCATTAAGAGATTAATGGCTATTACTGATTCGATAAGTTACTGAACTTCAAGTTTCTTGAACCAGTTCAGTAGTGAACAATAAAAAAATATCTTAAAAGCCTAGCATAAACTATTCAACTGAGGAGAATCCTTTTCAAAAAGTTGATAAGTCTTGCTAATTGAACGCTATGTTCGGTTCCTAAGCTATTCTCGTAACCCCTAAGCTAAAATTACACAGCGACCTGAACACGAGAGAAAAGGCGCAATTAAACGAGAAGCACTGTACTCCAAAGGTTCGTTCTAGTTCAGAAAATATAGGGTTTTTATAATATTTTAGATATCCTTGGGTTTCCTCAAGATTCTGGAATGCTATTAAACATAGTATCAGTATAGTAATCAGCCAATCAGAAACTCTACATGTGGCTTTTCACTTTCTTGATGTTTCTGGCTAAACTTCAAGTGAACCCTGATTGAATAAAATGCTTCTTAGTGTTTCCTGAACCTTTTTTGTCTTCAGCAAGAAGTTTTCTGGATCATCTTAACAAAAGTTTACCGATCAAAAAATACCCTGATGCTATGCTAAGAATAATTTTTTTCTGGTTAGCGCCTTTTTAGCGACATTTGAATTGAAAATCCTGACCAACCAACACCAAGGTCAGGATTTTCAATACAAATGTCAAAACAGTTCTACTGTATGGGGCAGAAACCTGGAGAACAACGAAAGCCATCATCCAGAAAATACAGGTGTTTATTAACAGTTGTCTACGCAAAATACTTCGGATCCGTTGACCAGACACTATTAACAACAACCAACTGCCGGAGAGGAAAAACCAGAATCTAGCGGAGGAAGAAATTAGGAAGAAGCTCTGGAAGTGGATAGGACATACATTGAGGAAAGTACCCAACTGTGTCACAATGCAAGCCCTCATATGGAATCCTCAAGGCCAAAGGAAAAGAGGAAGATCAAAGAACACATTGCGCCGGGAAATGGAGGTGTACATGAGAAAAATGAACAAGAATTGGATGGAATTAGAAAAGAAGGCCCAGGACAGAGTGAGTTGGAGAATGCTGGTCGGCGGCTATGCTCCATTGGGAGTAACAGGCGTAAGTAAGAAAGTAAGTATGCTAAGAGTTTTCTTATTGAGATATGTATAATTGATTTGATTCTTTTAATTTCCGATAGAATATTTTCACTTTAATACAAATCATAATAATAATAAAGTAAAACCTTTATCTTTCACTCAGATAGTCAAATAAATTAAAAAGCTATTCTACAATAATCATAAATTGGTAACAAACCTTCTGAGTCTTTCTCTGATTTTACATCAATTTTCTCTAGTTTCTCTTCAATATCACTATCTTCTGATTCAGTTAATGGATTAACTTCACCCTAGAATAAATCAATAAAGAATTCTAATTACATTGAATAAGTCATGTATTTATGTTTGATATAAATCAAAGTGATAGAAATTGTTAACACGGAATTAAGATATCATTGGATATAGAAGGTTATTTTCTATGAATAATAAATATCTCGCGAGTGGGATCGTGGATGTGCATTGCTGAAGAGTCCCACAATAGGACGAAACGGCCGTCTAGTACTTCTAGGTTTTCAATGGTGGTCTAACATCAATCGGTTCGTGATCTCAATCAAAACTTAACAATCTCCAAAGCCCCTAAACTGATAATTACTATTAGTTATACGACATGACATAAGCGAAGATAGATGATGGCTAGCAGTGGAATCCAGGATCACGTTTTGTCCTATTTAGGACTCGTCAACTGGATGTACCTGTATTCCAAAGTTGATGTTCATATCCAGCTAACGAGTCCCAAATAGGACGCGTTTTGGATTCTACTACTATCCACTAACCACCTTTGCTTATAAAGCTTGTGACAGTCCGCACAGGATGCACATATACCAACAAGAGACTGATCAGTTGTAGTCCTACACAACAATGGGAACATACAAGCAAACAATATTAAGTTTCTGAAACTAATTACCATTGAACCCTAAGGGTAATTTTTAATTATGAAATATTACGACTCTTCTAAAACGAACAGGAATTAATACAAATCTAATAGTTCGAGAACAGGCAACTATGATGCTTCAGTAATTATATCCTTAATGAGACATAAGAAGAAGATAGGGGTAAAGAACAGTCTCGATATTCAAGTTATAATTGTCGTAGGATAGCATTGTATATATAGTAGCAAAACATGACTTTGGGGCACAAGTAAATTATCAAGATAGAAGTGATAACAACTAATCAAATAAAAAAAACAGTAAGGTAAAAGAAAATATAAATTAGAAAAAAATGTTATTGCGTTAATCGTTACAAGAAATAAGAATAAAGTTCTTTAGCAAAACTGGGTAACTTGTGACCTTAGCAACAATAAATATGGATCAATAATAGCAAAAGTCAAATGAGCCTCATTTCTATGGATATTAACATTATTATTAATAATATATATTACAATTAATCAAAAAATGTAACGTCTTTGTTTTAACTACATTTATCAACTGAAACGAATGTCACGGAACTTAGCTTTGATTGTTCCTACTATTCGGACAATGTAAGCATATAAGAACAATGTTAATCATTCCTTACATAGTGTGTAATAATACACGGAGCTAATTCCATTGTATATACTACTAAGCAAGTTTATCTTCGAATTTATGGTTGAGCAATGGTTAGAGAAGAGCTGTAAGTAGTTACCACGCCACTTTTAAATTGATCCATTAAGTTTTATTTAAATTATTTCATTCTTTAACACTAGGCATTGTAGTATATTGATAATTATGTCACAGGAAATAGTCCGTAGAGATTAAACTGAGATGAAACTCACCTTATATCGAGAATCATCGAAATTTGTTTCACCACTTCGTATAGTAACATAGAATCGAGTCCACCAGTCAGCTGTAGCTAATTGTTCAGGTGTCGGTCCAGAGTGTGTTGTAACAAGATGAGCCTAGAATATGAATCGATTAAAATTAATAAGTGAAAGACGTTGATACTAAATATTAGTAAGCAATATAATAATGAATATAACCCTATTTAATATATACATAATCATATAGTAATAATGGCTTTTTGTATATCAGTTCTAGGTTGACTATCTCTAAGCTCATTGGGGGGAAACATGGATTACAGTGGCTTCAGTAATATGCAAAACACGAACTGGTAAACCATGTGGTAAATTTGGTGAAATATGGTGGATAACTTTAAAAGCTTTATTCAATTCAACTTGATGACTTGTATCCACCAAGTGAGCGAGAATAGAACTCTTAATTATTCTTACCTGTCCTTTGCTCAACCAAGACGGATGGTGTTCTGTTATACGATAACGGACTTGCCGAATTGCACGCCCTATATAACTGGCTCCACAGCAGCAGTTGAATTGGTAAAATACACGTGGATGTGGCGAATTCAGGCAATCTGTCTTTATTAACCGTTCTTATTATGAGGCGATTGTAGAAGATAGATGAATATTACTCATAAGAATATAATTTCTGTTACAATATCATGTAAACAATTGATTAAAATAAGCTATTAAAAATATATACAAGTTGAAAATCTTATTTAGATCTTGGAAGAATGAATTTCATTGAACAATAAAGACATTTGGCCGCCTGCTTGAATATCTGGGTAACCCGTTCCTGTTATCTAGATGTTTCAACATGTTATTTACCCTTTTTTTGTTTCAATACATCATTATGTCTATTAATCGTATAACCCATTCAGGTGCGTTTATGAAAATCTTACGACCTTTCGCTGTACAAGTTACAGAAAAGTATAATCAGAAACATCGTAGTGACTGACAATATGCTTAGAAAAGAATGAACATTATTCAGATGTCAATTCCTGAACTGCTAACATGTAACTGGTGATCACTCAAAATTTATCGTCAGGATAAATAAAAGAATAAAGAAAGGAAATTTGTTGAAATACTTTTTGCTAAGAATTCTATATTGTACCAAAAATATAATATTGAATAAACCTATTAATAATAATCAAGTATATAATAGACTGTTATTACTATACTATTATACTGCGTCACAAGGCAAGCCCTTACATGGAATCCTCAAGGCCAAAAGAAAACAAGAACGCCATAGAACATATTACGCCGAGAGAAGGAGACAGACATGAGAAAAATGAACAAAAATTGGATAGAACTAGAAAGAAATGAGTGAGACAGAGTGGGATGGAGAATCCTGGTCGGCCGCCTATGCTCCGTTGTGAGTAACAGGCGTAAGGAAGGAAGGAAGGAAGGAAGGAACAGAGAAATTAATACCATTATTATTGCATTGAATTAAAATTTTATACCTTTCCAGGTAATGCATCTGTTGGCTTTTTATCAATATTAATTTGACCAAAATTATCACCATCCATAGATACTAAATCTAAATCACCAGCATTATCTGGAAGTTTATAATGTAAATTATATTTTTGAAAATTTGGATTCATATCAGCTAATAATTCTACTGATGATAAACCAGTTTCCATTGATTTTTTACTTTCTAAATCATTATCATTTAATTTCATTGAAGTTGGTCCATTGTTGTTGTTGCTGCTGCTGGTATGGAAGGGTTTGTTAACATTTCTAGACTTGGTCCATCTTCATTAAAATAATCAGTTTTATCAAAGTTAAAATTTAATTTCCTTGGACTATCTGATTCACTATCCATATATATTGTACTTGCACTATCAGATGATTGATCTATAAAAGATATTTAATGAAAAGAAAATAACCATAAGTTGTTTTATTATAATTCTATTGTTAAACATTAAAACAATTGTCATTTAAATGGAACGAGATTTTTGTTTAAATCTATAGTATGATATGTTTGAGAAGCTGTGACCAATGGAGCTTGATCTGTATCAGGTAGAAACAGGTATCTACCTCAGTACATTGGTTGAGGTTAGACATTAACACCGCTGGATGCCCATTCAGTGATCTAGAGGTTAAGTGTTTGCATGCGGGACTGAAGGGAATGGGTTCGAATCCCGCTGGCAGGATCGTAGATGAGCATTGTTGAGGAGTTCCACAATAGGACGAAACGGCCATCCAGTGCCTCCGAGTTTTTAATGGTGGTCTAACATCAATCGGATCATAATCTCAATCAAAAACATAATAATCTCCATAACCCTATACTGATATTTTATTATAATTTATGACCTTAACCACAATTCTGCTAAAGAACACACTGCGTCGGGAAGCGGAGACAGACATGAAAAAGATAAATAGCAACTGGATACAACTGGAAAAGATTACTCAGGACAGAGTTGGATGGAGAGTGCTGGTAAGAGGCCTATGCTTTTCGATGAGGGATAACAGGCGTAATTAAGTAGGTAATTAACAAAAATGTAATAGATTTCTCGTAATTATTATCGGATAATTTTTTGACATAACCCAAAATATCTGGGAGTTTTCAAATAGGCAAAATCAGAATTCTTAATAAAGACGAATGTTATTGATTATTATAGTTGAAATATTAAGATAAGTTGAGTAATTAGTGTGATTAGCCAAGAAAATCCATTTTGTTAGTGATTGACAAAATAGTCAGTCACGATAAACAATGGTTGAAATGACGTAGAATAATGTTTTTAGTGGCCCTAAATCTGACTCTAGTTCGATTGTATGTTGATTGCTACCAAAATGTCTGTTACTGAAATATACATGTCGCCAAACCTCGTATATAATCATCAGGTTAAATGGTGTTGGTGAATAACGGAACTAAATAAGTCAAATACGAGAATGGATTTCTTAATGCGTATACTTCGTACAATCGTTGATCTAGACAAACAATCGAAGAAACAAAGCGAAATGAGGCGCAATGAAGAAGGCGAGTAAGTCAACTCAATTTAACCAAGTGTAACTCGACATTTATAGTCAGATAAAAGAGGTTACATATATGTGATGAAAAGGATAAGAAGCGCACACACATACACACATCTAAAAAACAGTCAAGGCTGATAAATAAATAATAAACAATGTCAAAACGTGACTCAAGAAGAATGAATAAATTGGCTTGTCTGGAAGCTAGAATTAGCTATGTGCGTTTAACGTAGCAATCGATACATGTGTAGTGACCTACTTTTGTCAAGAGAACGCGATGGGTTTAATGAAAACAATCATTATTACAACCAGTTGTACCAGTGATTGTTTTACTGTGCTTGTTTGTTTAACTGTGCTAAAGACAGCCATATTACTGCTCCATTATCCTTCCATTGATTGTGACCTTGCACGGGTTCGGTTACGCTCGGTAACCACGCTTGTACACCTTTGGCACGATCTTGGTATCCTTTCGATACCACGAGATCGCCAACAAATACATCTCGACTACAGCCATCAACTGCCTTCTGATATTTGGCTTACTGGGGATTTTATCGGTTAACTGGCACGTAGTCTTCTTGTAGTGTTGTTCATAGTGAATCGCGACTCGACTCCACGCTACACATGTTTGCCATTTCTTATGATAACTTACCAAAACCAATACAAATGGCTTATTTATAAAATACTAGTTTACAATCTAACGTAAGATGATTTTATCCACACGAGATGCAACGTTTTCATATACGACTATAATATATACTTACACAGAGCTTAGATCTAGGCTTGTCTAATGAATATATTATCGCACTTTTTAGAATTTACTACCTGTTCCTAACTAATGGGCATTTGGTTTCCAATATGAAGCATAGATTAAATACTTATCATAAGTTCTATTTACAGTAAATTTTACTTTCCATGAAATATTGTATTTACAAAATCTAACCAGTCTAACAGATTGCATTCATTTGTTACTTTGATATCTCTTTTTAAAAGTACAGCATAGAAACAAATCGGATACTATGTGTGACAAACTTAACTTTCAATAGATATATTTTTCATGCAATTTAAATAAACAGAAGGGGTTTTGGGGAGATTTTTGGAAATTTCAGTGGTTGAAATCATGAGTCAATTGAAGCTAGACCACCATGGAAAACCTGGAAGCACTGGATGGCCGTTTCTTCCTAGTACGGGACTCCTCAGCAGTGAGCACCAACGACCTCTCACCCTGCGAGGTTCGAACCCAGGACCTGCTGGTTTCGCGCGCGAGCACTTAACCACCAGACCACTGAGCCGGCATCCGACGGTGTTAACCAGGTCGGTTGTGAATATCAACTCATTGAAGACAATAGTGTACGATGGCGCAACTTCGTGGATTGGTTGAAGTTAGACATTAACACCGTTGAATGCCGGCTCAGTGGTCCAGTGGTTAAGTGCTCGCGCGCGAAACCAGTAGGTCCTGGGTTCGAACCTCGCGATGCGGGATCATGGATATGCACTGTTGAGTAGTCCCATACTAGGAAGAAACGGTCGTCCAGAGCTTCCAGGTTTTCCATGGTGGTCTAGCTTCAACTGACTCGTGGTTTCAACCAGTGCAATTTAAATAAAGCCAAGACAAATATTGAAGCAGAATAATATGAATTCATTGTATATCATGGTTCCTCGTCAGCTGTTTACAACCATTGATATGTATTAGAATTTAACATTGAGGTAAGAAATCGTATGAAGCAATTGACATAATTGAATGTAAAGAATTGGAATGATCAAGGTTATCAATAATAACTATATATATGTGTAAGAACAGGTCAGAGGTTATTTGGTGTTAGAATCAAGGAAACAATTAAGGATGGGTGGTGTAATAGTCGAGTAAAGTTCAAAGATAGATAAGATAAATTGTGTCATAATTTAGAGGTAATGAAGGAATCATGGAATTATTAACGAATACAAGTAACAAAGAACAATTACTAACATAAATTATAAGTTTATATACTATAACTTACTATCATTATCAAACACTAAATAATCACGTGCATTAGAAATTGTATGACTTCCAATTGTGATCTTTGTACCAAGTATACGATTATCAAAACATGTAAAAACTAAAGGTGGCCAGTAACGTTCATCTACGGGTAAATACTAAGAGAAGAGATTGATAAAAAGAAAAGTCAATAGAACTCAAGTAAAATAATATGTAACAAATATTTTGGTGAGACTATAATTTATGGACGACCTTTGAGCGATGCCAGACTAACGTTGAGAGTATTCACCTAATAACTAGGACCAAATAAGGATTAGAAACCTGTGTTGTGAGGAATTACAATTAGGATTTACAGTTGATGGTTGAGGTTAAAAATTAGATTTTAGGGTGTTTCATCATGAACTGACATCAGCTATAATGCCTTGACTCTATTAAGCCAAATGGGTGAATGAATTTCGCGCCAAAATCGGAGACCTTTTATCTTGATTGGTTTTCCATAAATTATAGACTCGCTATATATTTTCCAAAAAAATACATAAATTTTTGAATGAAATCTGTATATTTTAAACTTACAATATCCATCGCTTTCAATGGGGTCTCGAAAAGTGGCATTTTAGATAAATCATTGATGATTTCAGATTCTAATTTATGTCCACCAATTTCAACGACTACACGTGGTCTTTTCACTGGTAATAAATGTTGACGCACCATACCCCATACACTCCAAAACATCTAAATGAAAACAAAATAAGATGATATACATTATTCGGATAAGACTAATCAACTAATCATAAATAAGTAAATTAAATCATATCCTAATCGTGACATGAGATTAATAAGTGAACCTGACATCTTGCCCTACTCATTGCCTTCTCAAGGTAGGGGTGTTGTTTACATAATTAAGAGGACAAAAGGCGAATGTCTGGAGCGTTGCCTGGGTTGGTGGATACGGAGAGTACACCTGGGGGAGTTGAAAAGCCCCGATTCCAAACCACTGGTGCACATGAGCTCCAGTATACTGAAGGAACGAATGGCGTATGAATCGATCGTCGGTCACCGGCTACCATGGGACTGCATCTCCTTACGTTGCTCCACTGCCTTGTGGATCAGACCTGTAGGTCGAAGGCTCCGGTTGTGGCCCCCTAAGAAAACCACCTGCCTCAGTTTAGGCACCCGAACATTATCACAGCCCACACACAAATCAAATGACTTGTGTAGCGCATGTGTATTCGGTTCCACTTTGTACCAATATTTATGTGTTCAGATAAATAAATGAAAATAAAATCTTGCCCAACATAATTCCAAGTAGAATAGTTTCGTATGAAGATATCAGTAGGTAGTTGAATTCCTTTTCTTTATTTTTTAAAATGTTCGCACACTTATTGACAATGGAATAGATCAAATTTTCAAAATAGACATGTGTTTAAATCACTATTTTAACTTAATCAACTTATAAAGCATATCCAAATTAATAGTTTTGCTAACTGAGATATTTTATGAAACTGTTTCTAGTTCATTCTCTCAATACGGAGCTTGAACGTGGAGAACTACCATAAGCATCATCAAAAAGTATTTATAGATAGTTGTCTACGAAAGATACTCAAAATACCATCAGTAAAAGCCTTTTGCAGGAGAAGATAAACCAGCCTTCAAGTGAAGAGGAAATTAGGAAAATATATTAGAAGTGGATAGAACATACATTACGGAAATCATCAAACTTCATCACGAGACAAGTGCTAACTTGGGATCCTGAAAGGAAACGGAAAAGAGGATGGCCTAAGAACATACTATGTCAGGAATTGGAAGCAGACATGAAAAGAACGAAAGCAACTTGAAAAGATTGCCCAGGACAGAGTTGGATGAAGAGTACTGGTGGTCAATCTACACTCCTCGACGAGGGATAGCAAGCGTAAATTGGTAAGTAAGTCGTTTTATAATCAAATATGTTACCATTGTATTATCCAAACAAACACTGTCACTGTGATATATGATAATATACGATTTTATATCTTATGGATCACATTTAAATACTTCTTTCTGATAAGTCCTGATTAACACAAAATCTAAATCTGTAGGACCCTGCCGATCAACATGATGAATTAAAAATTCTCTATATCATAAATGAGAGCTCAAAACTTTGATAGCAAAAGCTTTTGAAAAGCATAACAAATTTCATTACTTATTCTTGATGAAGTTTTGTTCTCTGAGCTGGATGGTTTGGTTGTGAAACTTCTTCTGAACGACATCATCAACACAAACTTTAGATAGAAGTGAAGTGTTCGAATTTCTCTACATGTGATTCACAGCTTGTTTTGTAGATCTTGATATTTAGCTCAGAGAACAAAATTCCATCAAAAATTATTCACCTGAACTAGTAGTAGAATCTAGTACATAGATTTGATTCTATTTGAACTCATCAACTGGATGTAATTACATACTAGTGATCACGTTTACAGATGAACTTAAACTCTGTAACTTTCACTGCAAATGTCAACACATTATCCAATTAACACTTATCTTGGATACTGAGGCTGTATCTAAGCAATCTATAGAGAATCCACATATATCAATAAAAATTGATTATGATTCAGTCCTGATTATTTACAATGGAATAATTTAAATCTTTACTAATAATCATGTAAATAAGCAATGATGGATAATAGCTAGCAGTGGAATCCAGGACGCGCGTTTCGTTCTATTTTGGACTCGTCAGCTCGATGTACCTGTATCGCAGAGTTGATGTTCACTCTGGGACTCGAATCCAGTACCATTCGCTTCAAACGCCATCGCGTTATCCATTTAGCTACTGAGTCCATCATTGCTTACAAAAAGCTTGTGAATTAAGGCAATATCGAGGAATACGCACAGTATGCACATATGCCGATAACAGACTGATCAATTGAAGTTTTAAACCTCAATGGGAAGATACAAGTCAAATAATACCAAGTGAATCATGTAAATAGATATAAAATAATTAAAGAAAGTGTAAACATACAACTTCCATTCTAAATCGTTGTAAAGGTGGTCTAATATTATCTGGTATTCGATAATCCCCTTTTCGTCTAACTAAAACAAGTTTTGGTGGTGCCATACCAATTTGATTTGTTTTCTTCTTGCATTATTTATTTGAATATCATTAGAATTATCTAATAATAAGACAGAATCAGCATCAAATATTAAATCATCAAATTCATCAACTGTATCCAATTCATTATCATTATCATCATCATCTGAGTCTTTATTTAAATCATCTTCATCATCTAAGTACATTCCTGGAATACTTTTTAATATAACACGATCATCAAATTCTTTTGTGTATGCAGCTAATTCTTCAAAAGTAGGTAAATTTTCATATGGCACTTGAGGATCATCCTTGAATATACACAGTTATGTACCAAAAAAAGAATGAAAGTTATAAAAATGATAATGAAAGAGAAATTAACAATAAGCATAGGTTTGGTATTTCAAATACTATTCATCAATCTGTTCCGGGATACAGATTAAATGATTGAGTGACACGTAAAATTTTGAAATCAAAACATGGAACTTATTTACAATACGGTACTACTATTAATGACAACCTAACTATTACAAGTATAGGGGTTGTGGAGATTATTAATTTTTTGATTGAGATCATGAACCGATTAATGTTAGGCCACCTTTAGAAACCTGGAAGCACTGGACAGCCGTTTCGTCCTATTGTGGGGCTCTTCAGCAGTGCGCATCCACGATCCCACACCCCGCGGGATTCGAACCCAGGGCCTTCAGTCTCGCGCTCGAACGCTTAATCTACTGGAGTATCGAGCCGGCATACAATGGTGATAGTGTCTAACATCGATCAATCCACGAAAGTGCGCGACCAACTTCCATTGTACTGAGGTAGATACCTGTCTCTACCCGGCATGGATTAGCTCCACTGGTCACGGCTCCTCACTAGAACTCCGACGATTCCCTCAAATCCCGCGAGCGGGATCGTGGATGCGCACTGCTGAAGAGCCCCACAATAGGACGAAACGGCTGTCCAGTGCTTCCAGGTTTGCAACGGTGGTCTAACATCAATCGGTTCATGATCTCAATCAAGGACTAACTATTACAGTTTGTAAACCTTGATTCGTTAGATATCTTATACATTAAGATGCATCAAGATTATTTTTGAAGAACTCGCACTTCCTGGAATAATTATGTATGAATGATGTACAAAAGCATACCATAAACTAAGAATAGCCAGTAGTTATGTTAATTTAACAACGGGGTATCCAAGAAATTGGAACGAGAAATATGTATATAGAATATAGAGACTGTTACAAGTCAACAAGGGTTAAATGAATAGAACAGATATAAATATGACTTTTTGGAACCTTATTAGAGTACAGTTGCAATAATAACTAGGAAAAAAAAGTCATGAATCTTTTCAAAGATCTAATAGAGAGATGAACTGAAGCCTGGAAAATGATCGGGATTGACACTAGTTACTGAATATTAGTAAGTAATAGAATTAGTAAACCAGAAAGAACTAAACTAAGAACAAAGTGGTGAGGAGTAATTTGGAATTAATAGTTATCCTATTACAAAATGTTTTCACCATGAACTCGCCACATCTAAATGAAACATTGAAAACCGAGGGATACGAGACAATCGTTTTGTAAAGTGTTGAATAACTCAGAAGTATGAAACCATAATCCCACACTGGGAGTATAATACAAGACCTTCTTAGTTTCATGTTGAGCACAATGCTATTAGGTTCGTGAATCAAAATCAAGATGCCATGGATAAGCCAATGTCAGCTGAATTTAATATAGCGTTCAATTCCTATTCAATCTAAATGACGGGTTACTGTTGTAGATTTCAAACTGATTGAGTGAGTTGATTATAACTTTCTAGATTAGATTCTATGTGATAGTATTAGTATGTCATGACGACGCATGATCCATGATCTTTAAAGGTATTAATCCAGATCGATAAGAACGAACCAACCAATAACATCTGAGATAAACTTCTATCAATCAGATTCAGTTAAATCTCAAACCGGACATTCCTTTTTTAACTGTACGTTAAGAAATCACACCATTTTTATGGATGAGCTGGTTTAATCGCGAAGTTTTCATTGCGATTTTCGAATAATTTTTTCAGTGGCTAACTCATGTAGAAGTGATCTTTCTAGTTGTTCCGCAAGCGTTGTATCAATTTACTTGAATGATCTCGTTTATATTTTCTTCTCTGGACTCACTTTGTATCCACAGATAATGTTGTGTCAAATAAACTATTGTTTGATTCGTAATCTGGTTCTATACCTTTAGGCACATATGCTGTATCTAACACAACGTGACTTCAATCTATTAATAGTGTATAGTACAAGTATGCAGTTTAGTGATTGTATAATCCCATACCTCAGGTCGTATTATTGTTTTATGATATAACATCATGATAAACGGAAAATGTTTAGTTTTGCCGTCATTTTAGGAACTCGTATAATTTACTTAAAAAGTAATCTGTTACATCAAATTGTGTAGATAAAACAATGTAGACTTCTTGACTTTCTGAGAGTTAGGTAACATCAAGTTTCATTAAACAGTGTGACGACGGATCACGGGTGAACGCGAAGAAGCTGTAGGAGGCTCAGAAGGAGCCGAAGATATTCCACTCAATCACCTTTTGGAAAATTATTCTAGAATTCCTACGTTTAGCTTCCCGATTGGACAATGCTAATAACTCCCTGTGTGCGGATTGGAGGACTGTAATTATGATTTCGTTCTTACTAAAAACTATAAACACCTGACAATTTTGTACTATAATTGACACTGTCTGGGAATAATATTACTTTCATTAGTCTTCTCTCTTCTCATTGTGACTTGGAAGGGTTCTGGCGTTCTAGTGCTCATGTTATACGCGGTATATCAAGAATAACCTTCTAGATATAACAGACAGTCATTAAGAAAAGTAAATTTTCGTTTATTTTTCAAATGAAAAAAAGCATTAAGCACTGAAGTTGGCGCCGTGACCTTGAAATCTCTTAAATGCTTCTGACTGACTCGTCCATAAATTAAAGTCTCGCCAAAAAGTCTATAAAATTACCTGAATTAGATCAAAAGCAGCAAGTAATTCTCCACCAGGAGTTTGTCCTCGAAATATTGGCCACCATTGTAAACGTGGTGGTTTATACTTTTCACCATCCAAAGTAACATTTACTTCACAAAAACAACGTCCCATAAATTCTAAATCATTCTTATAAAATGAATGAAAAATAAAAAGATTTGAAAAATAACATGCTACTTATAATTTTTTGAGTGAGTAGTTCATATCATCTATGATATTAAAACGAGACTTGAGGTATAATTAACTAAGAGCAAGTATTCAAGTAGTTTACTGTGTATTCGTTAACTGAGGATAATCAAGAAACTTATGTATTTAAGGATTTTTTATTCGTAATCGATCCGGAGACTATTTGTGTTTTGTATGACCTTTGCTTACACTACAAACAATCAATGCACTAACCATTATACTACATTCAACTTATGATCACTTGTTTCCGTAAATTCTCCCTTCCCCAAACAATGTCCGATTAGAATCCTAAAAGCCATATTATTAGGTCTTAAAACGTTTAATTTTCGAGTCATGATCTACATAATTAATAAGTTGTTGGGGACGTTAGATCCCCAGAACTCACTTGGGAAAGAAACTAATTTTGTAATTCTACTTATAAAATTTGAATTTCTTTGTTTTCGCACCAAAGGCGCTCTTATCACCTTCATGTCGTATTTCCCACTGGGAAATGTCTTAAATACTATTGATCCGTTGCGTGTTTTAGTATGCTATTTGGTAACTCTTCCTAAGGACGGTTTTGTACTATATATATACGTTTTGAATTGTGTTTGTTGTTATCGCTCGTTTCTGGCTGGTTGCAGAATATACCTCCCCATTCCAAGCTTGGACTTCTCCCTCTAGTAAGCGGGGCTGGGACGCATCAAATAGCTAACTTACTGGTCTTTGGTCACCGAGTCTTGTTCTCGTTCGCAGATTAAGTGAACTCGTGATAGCTTCAACCCTAGCAAAAGTAGAATCCGAGGACTCGGTGCATGACTTGTTTGTTTTCTAAGTGGTTATATAACTTGGACACTTTTGATGAAACTAAATCATATATATATATATATAAAGGTTATTGAGTGCAATTTATGAACCGTAAATATATATCGTAACAATTCAGAGTTGAAAGATAACTTACAATTAGGACTAATATAATAATATCATGAAAAACAACTCAATTGTATTGGTTGTTCGAATTTTCCCATTGATGTTTAGGACTGTAAATGTGCATCCTGAGTGGATCACCTCAATACTGGTATCAAATTACAAGCATTATAAGCAGAGATGGATGATGGTTAGCGGAAGAATGAATATTTTGTTGTACTTGGAACTCGTCATTTGGATGTACCTACATCCCAGAGTTTATGTTCAGCCTGGGACCGGACCTAGCACCGTTCACTTCAAAAGCTATCACGTTATCCACTTAGCTAATTGGTCCTAGACGAACGTCAACTCTGGGATGCAGGCAAATCCAGTTGACGAGTTCCAAATAGGACGAAACTCGCGTCCTGGATTCCACTGCTAGCCACCATCCACCTCTGATCATAAAACAACTAATAAAAATATAAAAACCAGTCAATGAATAGATACACACATTTATTGTTGTTTATATTACCATACCTCATCCTAACAATTTCCCCGATACAACACACTTATGCTTTTGTGGAAACTTTTGTTTTCATTCTAGTTCTTTTCTAAACCTGTTAGCGATTGCTGTTATTAAGATGCGTCATTCTATGTATTATGTCACTTCAGTTAGCTTACCAAGTATTTTTTTATAGGGAAAATAGTAAAGAATAGAATATCCACAATAGAAGTTAGATGTTTTCTTCAAAAGACCGACTTTATTATGACTGTGATCAACAATTTTCACGTAAACAACCGAATCATAATACTACTAATGTTACAGTCTAATAGGTGGCAATGAAATTGAAGAGGCTCATTTTATCCCACTAGAGATCTATCAGCAGGATCAACATCCATCCTACTATCAAGCTCTATATTAAGATTCGAATATTTTATTCATCATTTCAAAATATACTTGTATTTTATATATTGAATTACATAATCATGTTAGTAGTTAAAGAAAACTTCAAAACGAAATTGTTTTAAGCCATTTAAGCTTACTCCTGGATCAATATCAAATATTTCTACAATAACCTCTTGAAGATTTTGTTTTACTGATTGAGCGTTTTGATAAAATGTTACTTGTTTATATAAGACAACATCCCACATTGGACTCATAGTTTGATATAATGCTTGTGTTTGAAGAACATGTGGTCCAATAAGAACTCTTGCCATTGGATCTGACATACCAGATGAATCAGAGGCTATTAGATCACGTGCAATGAATATATAACATCTGAACTGAAAACGACTACTTTCTATAGGAAAAAAATAATCATCAAATAAAAGAAATTCAATAAATGATCAACTGGAATGATGTATCTAGATACTTTTTAAATGATACCTGGTAACAAAATTTATTATAATGATGATGAGTCAAATCATTGAAATAAAAACATCCGGTAAACCATCTTGTGGCTAAAACAAACAATAAAAACAAATCAGTAATCAATATAAATCAAATGAAATCATTTGACTAATAAACATTGAAATGATCTGATCACTTAAAATGGTGCTCATCTTTTGCAAAATATCTTCAGTAGTAAACAAGGGCTCAAATTAGTGAGCATTACATTTGAGAACTGAAACAATAAAGGAAGAATCACACTGGCCTAGCTTCAATTGACACATGATCTCAACTATTGAAATTACTACAATCTCCGCAAAACCACCTTCTGATACTAATCAACATATGCTCACTAGTGACTGGCTTCAACAGGTATATCCTGGAGTTCTAGTGAGGAGCAGTGACCAGTGGAGTTCAATTGAGTCACTTGTGAGATAGTAGCCCACGAACGACAATGTTGGACGTGTCGCTGAATTTCATGGATTAGTTGAAGTTAGACATTAACACCATTGGATGCCGTCTCAGTAGTTTAGTGGTTAAGACTGATAAACACTGGGTTCGAATTTTGTGAGATGGATCGTGGATGTGCACTTCTGTGGAGTCCCACAATCGGACGAAACGGTCGTCTAGTACTTCCAGATTTCCCATAGTGGTCTAGCAGCTTCAATTGACTCATGATCTCAACTATGAGAATCGCTAATGTTTTATAACACTTATTGATCTGAATAGTATCGTTGCACTTATGCTTGAATTTAATTTAATGGGATCATTTATTTGAGTATCTGATCTAATTTTTATTGATCACAGCTAAATGAATATATGAACAGCTGTGTTCTATATCAATCGCTTATGAAAATACAATATATGGATCGAAACGTTAAATATAGAATAAGTTTCTTGAAATTTTGGCTAAGTTATGTTAATGGGTAATAGCAAGTATAGAACCTTGATGATTAAATTAAGTTAAATACAGATCGTTTTGATTTTCTGTGACAGACTTTGAATATTCGATGTTGAAAGTTAATATACAAGATTAGTCGACATATGATATTTGTACGAGTTTTGATAGAGTTTTTTCTCCGAGCTAAATGGTTTGGTCGTAGAGCTTTCATTGTTCTTTGAACGACATCATCAGTACAAACTCGGGTAGAAGTCTTCTACCACTACCGAATCATCCATCCATTCATAAAAATCATCTACCTGAGCTACAATTCTTCATCATCATCTCATTTGTACGAATTACTAAATTTCAGCGTAAGACTAGAATATATGAAGGAAATTGAGTGACTCTGAAAAGGAACTTTACAAATTAAATCACATTTTGTAACGAATCAGAGAAAGTGTAATGAAAATGACTACTTATTTATTGGTAGGAAATAATGGAAAACAAATGAGATCAAAACATACATACATTCCAACAATTGTTACTGGTTGAAAAAGAAGAAAATTTGTCCGTTTAACTAAAAAGCTTTTTACCTATTCATTTCAATTGACCATTTATTCCATTATTATACATTCTATTTCTAGTGATTTTCTCATCAGTTGTAACAATCCTAACTACCTAGTTCGTAGAAAGTTTGTTTTCATCAAAACCCTCTAAGTACATGTTATAACTAAACAGTTGTAAAAGCATCTCCATAGGTTACTAGTCTTAAGATGGTAGAAGTACCAATTGTCTGAGAGCTACTTTCAAATAACTAAGACAAAATATGCTCAATATAGATTTCTTATACTTAAGAAGTTGTGATCCAAATGTAATGTTATCATTTTTATCTTGACATTTCACTGAACTTCTTTATCACTATCATCATTTAAAACACAATTCTATAAAGAGTAATGAGTAAAGCTTATAATCATGTATTAAATTAATAAGTCGAATAACAACCTATGAAAAAACAATCATACGATCATTCTGATCCTATAATAACCATTAATCTTTCAGTTTTATTCATTATACAAATTAATAGGTGAAAGCTTTGAGATGGATAATCTCTTTTCAATTATCGTAATAATTGAGAAAAATTTGAACGTCTAGTAGATGACATTTTGAATTCCTACATTCTTTGACTTGAATAGTCTAATTTCGAAGTTGTTATAGTTGTTTCAGATAAAGTTCCATCATATTGATACAAATATGTCTTGCTTAATAAATATAATAGATTAATGGAAGAATATTTTTCATTTACTGTTCAGGTGCCCAAACCGAAGCATGTGGTTTTCTTAGGGGGCCACATCCGGAGCCTTTGACCTATATATCTGATCCATAAGGCAGTGGAGCATCGTGAGGAGATGCAGTCCTATGGGAGCCGGTGACCAACAATAGGTTCATACGCCATTTGTTCCTTCAGGATGCTCGAGTCCATATGCACCATTGGTTTGGAATCAGGGTTTTTCAACTCCCCTAAGTGGATCCTCCATATTCACCAACCCTGCTAAAGCGCAGGACATTCGCTTTTCGTCCTCTCAACTTCGTAAACAACAGTAATGCCGTGAGAAGGTAGTGAGTAGGACTTCGCTGGCAGTGGTTGTATGTACATGGTCATATGAGAGTATTTCGAGAAGGAGAGTCATCTCTCCTCCCTCTCGACCGTATCAGGGCATTTGGAAGCCCTCATTAAATGATATCAACTGATACTTTATTTAAGTTGATAAATTCAGCTTCATCTAAAGTGATGAAATTAAACAATCCTGTAAAGAAACACCATACTCATTGAACGAGTAAGCAGATATCTTAACGCAATAGCTCAATGAATAACATGTTACGTTTTGAAGAGAAAAATGCTAGGTTCCGATTCCCTATAGGGAACATCAACATTACAATACAAACATATCCTACTGCCAAATATCAAGTGGGGTGAAATCCACATCTTGGATTCCGCTGTCAGCTACAATCTAACCTTATTAAAACGACATATAGATACAATCTTCTCAGGATGGAAATATGTCATTAGATACTGGTTAAAAGCCAAGATTATTCACAACAATGAAGAAACTTATACCATTAAATATAATATACATAATTTGTTATTTTTTACCTAGATAAATTAATTCATTTGGTGGTTTTGGTGTTTTAAATATATTCTTATCATATCCACCAGGTAAACCAAATGTGTAAGCAGTAAAATCTTTAATTAAACCAAGCCATAAATACACACGTATTTGACTTTGAATTCTCCATCCTTTAGGTCCAACACCCTCACGACCTTGTTTCTAAAATGAAGGAAATATTAACTAATATAAGTAAAGATAAAATTTTATTAAATACCTAGTGTACTTACTCACTTACGCCTGTGACTCACAACTACAACTCCTTCGTTTCTAGTTCTATTCAATTGTCATTTATTCTTCTAATGTCTGTCTTCATTTCTCAAAGTAATGTGTTCGCTGGTCTTCCTCTCCTCATTTGGCTTTGAAGATTCCATGCGAGGGCTTGACTTGTGATGAAATCCGGTACTTTCCTTAATGTGTGTCCCATCCACTTCCAGCACTTCTTCCTAATTTCTTCGTAAGCTGGAATCTGGTTTGTTCTTTCCCACAGTTGGTTGTTCGTAATAGTGTCCGGCCAACGGATCCGAAGTATTTTGTGTAGACAACTGTTAATAAACACTTGTATCTTCTGGATGATGGCTTTCGTATTTCTCCAAGTTTCCGCCACATACAGTAGAACTGTTTTGACATTTGTATTGAAAATTCTGACCTTGGTGTTGGTCGATAGTTGCTCCTGCTTTGCCGATCCGCGCCTTTACATCTGTATCAGATCCACCGTGTTCATCAATGATGCTGCCCAGATATGTAAAGGTCTTTACATGTTCCAAATCTTCTCCGTCAAATGTGATCCGATTGTTGCATACTGTGTTGTGTCCGAGAGTCTTTGTTTTCCCTTTGTGTATGTTGAGACCTACTGCTGCTGAGGCTGCTGCTCCGCCTGTTGCCCTTCTAAGGCTACTGCCGGTCCCAAGCCCGGATAAAGGAGGAGGGTTGAGCATAGGGTTAGTGAACACATCCTGTAGAAAACTAACTAGCTAAAAAGAACGCTAACCAGAAAATTATTCAAATACCTATTGTCCTCATCAATAAATCAATATAATCATCCTAAGAGTCTGTTGTCATCTTAGATCTTTCACTTGTAATTAACATTAGGTTATGAGTTAGTTTGTTACTATGTAAGCTTTGTATTTGTTTTTTATTACTATATTTATAGCCGTTACCTTGAGTGGTTCTTTAAATATTTAAAAAGAAAAAAATTCTGTAAATAGTAAAATAACATTTGTATTTTAATTCTTTACACGTTGAATATTTAAAAGTTACCTTTCTAGAGTTATACTATATAGTTCACCTGTTAATTGAACTTTGTTATTCTGATAAATAGTTATTGGCTATCTATAAGATTTTGAAAGGATATTACATGTTAAGAACACTTAGATATAAAAAATAGGTCAACTAGACAGATTAAAAGGTGGTGGAACACATACCCAAATGGCTGCTGGTTATAAGGCTGGTTATAAGCTTGATCTCATGTCAGCATTTGTAGTGTTGTACAAAAGCCATCAAGGGCGTATACTAAGGCTTATTGAAGCCTTGACTATACGGAAACTGAAACCCTCATTGTGTGTTCAAAAACAATCTGTTCATACCCTTAACCTACCCTGGTAATATTGATTTATTTTCCAGAGTAGTTATCACATTATTTTGTGTACTTTATTATCTTTTTTCTTTGTTAAGGTCTACCTTTAATCTGTCTAGTTGACCTATTTTTTATATATGTGTTCTTAACATGTACATGTGTGATCAGATTGTTCAAAATGTATTGCGCAAATGTATCACACAGTTTCGATAACCTTCGTCTTCTCATTGCATTATCGAAATTTATCAGAGGGACTAATTATAAGAAGGAGGTTTTGTGGAGATTTTAGTTATTTAATACTTGAATTCATGAGTCAATTAAAGCTAGACCATCATGCAAAACCTGGAAGCACTGTACGGATGTTTTTTTTCCAGTAAGGAACTCCTTGGTAATGCTCACCCACAAGCCCGCTCGCACGATTCGAACCCAGGACCTACCTGTCTTGCGTGCGAACGCCTAACCTCTTGAACACTGAACTGGCTGTCTACTACTTCCAGATTTTTCATGATGGTCTAGCCTTAATTGACTCATGAATTCAACTATTAAAAGGACTAGTTGTTTTAAACACTGATAGTTCTTACTTAAAATGTATGCCACTTATCATTATATATAAGTAGATCTGGAAGTTGACATAGTCAAATCAGCAATATTTTTTTTAAATCCGTCATTATTATGTTTAGTATGTCATTATGTAAAGTCAGTAAATGATGAGCAATACTAAAAAAAGAAAGCCCAACTTGTTAAATGAACCACAGTTTGAAGTGAATAGGGTAAACACATATGTGCGCTCTAATTAATACTATTATTATTATTATTATTATTATTATTATTAAGAAACAGTATGATTACTTTCGATTAATATAAGTAGTTCGATACGGTTTACATTAAACCATGTTTCTGGATTAACTTTGTACAAACAAGTGAATATTTGAACTCATTAGGACTTGGATTTAATGTCTGGATGATTTTCATATGAACTCTTAATCTATTCACTAATAGAAAATGGAGAGAGAAAAAAATTGATTTCCTATTTACATTTTAATATTACATACACGTAAGTATAAAGTTGCCATTTGTCCACTCCATTTGCCTCTTTCACAATCTACAGCTGAATAATATATATCTCGTGCTGGAATTCTAACAAAACCAACTCTTTGATGTTCCAATATCATTGAAATAAAAACATCCGGTAAACCATCTTGTGGCTAAAACAAACAATAAAAACAAATCAGTAATCAATATAAATCAAATTGAAATCCATTTGACTAATAAACATTGAAATGATCTGATCACTTAAAATGGTGCTCATCTTTTGCAAAATATCTTCAGTAGTAAACAAGGGCTCAAATTAGTGAGCATTACATTTGAGAACTGAAACAATAAAGGAATAATCACGGTGGCCTAACTTCAATTGACACATGATCTCAACTATTGAAATTACTACAATCTCCGCAAAACCACCTTCTGATACTAATCAACATATGCTCACTGGTGACTGGCTTCAACAGGTATATCCTGGAGTTCTAGTGAGGAGCAGTGACCAGTGGAGTTCAATTGAGTCACTTGTGAGATAGTAACCCACGAACGACAATGTTGAACGTGTCGCTGAATTTCATGGATTAGTTGAAGTTAGACATTAACACCATTGGATGCCGTCTCAGTAGTTAGTGGTTAAGACTGATAAACACTGGGTTCGAATTTTGTGAGATGGGATCGTGAATGTGCACTTCTGTGGAGTCCCACAATCGGACGAAACGTCGTCTAGTACTTCCAGATTTTCCATAGTGGTCTAGCAGCTTCAATTGACTCATGATCTCAACTATTGAGAATCGCTACTCTTTTATAATACTTATTGATCTGAATAGTATCGTTAGCACTTATGCTTCGATTTAACTATAATGGGATTATTTATTTGAGTATCTGATCTCATTTTTATTGATCATATCTAAGTTATTACACCTTAGTGATCTCAATGTGAAACGTTCAATCCCTGAATAATTTTTAAAAAAGTAAAATGTAAAATGAAGTCCATGTCTACTCAATAATTATTATTTCTCATGGTACAGATAATTGAATTCCATCTTTTCTGTTTCTATTGTTTGGATTGGTCTATATGTTTAGGGCTTCAGCTGTCACTTTGTTAGTATGAATCAAAACGTTTTGGAAGGAATTTTTATGCCTTTGAAATCAATTCTATGCCAAAACTCCTTTAAACGTAATAACATCGTTGAGTTGTTTCTTTAGGTTTTCTTAGGATTTTAGAATGTACTTCAGGAAAAGTTTGTGTTCCTTCATCCTTACATTCGGTTGCCGTGATATCTTACCTACGTATATAGCATTAGAGCGGCTACATCGACCACATATACACTATATAAATCTTCATCCTTTGATACTGAGTCTTTACCACTTAATGATTTAGGGTTTAGAATGATTTTTTTTCGAAAAAAAATACGCTTATTTTATGATGGTTTAGGATCTTTCTGGTATCATCCGAAGTTCCTTTACAATATAGGATCATCAATGTGTTAACCCAATCTTCAGGTTTTCTTTTTTCTCCCATTTGTGTTTTCCTTCTGAATTATTCTTTCTTCAAAAAGTTCCCTAGATAATTATTTTTCATTTCATTGGATATAGAGAAATTCAAATCATTTTCCTAATCATTCGGTTCTGTGAAGAGTTCCCGAACTGTGTTTATTAAACTCTTAACCACTGTCACTTTTGTAGATAGGACATGTACTGACTTATAATCTAGATATTTCGCAGCATATATTGGATTTCGGAATATATTTATTTTTAAGCAATCATTCTGCTTCCTTTCAACTGAATAGTCAGGAAAAAGTAATTTGTAGTTACTGAATTCGATCTCTTTACTAAACCTGATGCTATCAAATATACTGATGACATTTCTAAAAAGTTTGCCACAGCCATCTTGCTTTAGAATTTTCCTTCTTAATGTCTTACATAAATTTGGCATCCAACTTCGACAAAACTATTCGTTCAAATGTAGACGAAAAGTTTTACAAATATCTTCTCTGGTTTAAAACAGTAGATGTTTTTCTTCCATCCCTATAAATTTCGATTTAGGTTGTTAGTTGACATCTTTATTTTCATCTATACACTGTCTCCTGTTGTTGTGTTAGATAACAGTCATATATGTATTGTGGTGTGTGCTACTAATGTCGACAGACATAAGTAGTATGTATCATCAATCGAAAGTAAAATGACTGGAGGCAGAAGGTTAAGAAGATCGAAGAAAAGAGAACGAGAACAGTGAATGATTGATGTGGAAACGAAAGAACAATAAAGTGTGAGACGATTTATTGACATTTTGCAAATGAATTATTTATTTTACTAAGATGTTCTGTAATGTCCTCACTTGTGTTCTCATTCACTACAGTATCTCTGTAGATCAAAACGTAAAAGTATTCTGTTCAGTGATTAATTATCTGTATAATTTGAAGTTGTTCTTTTAACTTTTATCACAATCGAATCATGTTCAAAAGAATCAATGAAAATATATTCTGTGTTTTCACAATTGATTGATCACTGGGTGGCGATTAATGTCATGCGTGTCTAGTCCTTATTATTAGTGCAGATCGAATGCTATCGATCATGTTGCAATGTGGCCACCAGTCTAGGTGACTCGACACTGCGGGTACTATATATTGAGATTAGATGGTGGTTGGAGGTAGTCGACAGGAAACCTTAGACCCAGGTTTCCTGTCGACTACCTCCAACCACCATCTGATCTGTGTTTTCTTGAGATGTAAGCTTTATGATGGAGTTTTTTTCTCTGAGCACAAACTTTAAGTAGACGTATGTGCTGATGATATTGTTCAGAAGAACGATGAAAGCTCCATAACCAAACCATCCAGCTTAATGAAAAACACTCTATCAAAATCATCTACCTAAGCTACAAATCTTCTCCATCATCTCAGATGTAAGCTATATATTGACTTGATTGTTTATTCTCATATAAACAATGTTTTAGGTAGCCGTATTTTAATTTCCAAACACACCAGAATCTATCATAATAAATTAGATTTAAAATCTTTGAACTTTACAAAGTTCCCATGATGTGTTACTAGAACAATTCAAAATCATTTCCAAAATGAAATCAATAGATGAGAAACATACACAATTACTTAAATTACACAAACGTTTGTGTAATGCATTGGCATCTTTAATTTTTTCACCCAATGTATTTCTGTGTATATGTTTTGATAAATGAATCATTAACATAGCCATTCTTCTTAAATCACGACGTATTCTACGTGAATATTCTCGATCAAGTAATGTTGTACTGGCAGTATCACGACATGATTTAATTGATTCTTGAGCTAAACTGAATTTTTTTGCCATTGTCAAAAAAACTGTACGTAGGTAATTTTTAGCTTCGGTTATCTTCCTTCTAATAAACAAGTGCTTAACACGTTGTATTTGATAATACTAGTTGTTATGATAAAGAAGAAAAAAAGAACGGAAATGGGAAAAATATCAGACAACTTAAACAAACGGTTTGTTTCTCTTTTAATTTTTCACTACTGAGTTATTATAATCAGTAGTTTATTACAAACAGTTAACAACTTAATAGACTTATTCAATCAATCACTTACCTACTTGTCTTCTATATTACATGAACTCATTTAATCTAAGTCAAGAACTATTTGGATTGCTTAATGTCAGTTTGACCAACTTGGTCACATCAATATTTCATCAAATTAATTATTCAACCATAACAGTTGTAGTTATTAGTAAACTTTAAAATGCAGATGAAGACAACTAGTGTAGCAGCAGCTACTGGAACAGTAGGAAAAAGCAACATCTTCAAATACAACACAGAGAACACCAACCCCATCACACTTGATGGAGAAACTCTCGAAGATATGGAATCTTCCAAATACCTGGGAAGTATCATCGATGAACGTTGAGGAACCAATGCAAACATGAATGAGAGGATTGCTAATGCAAAGACAACATTCCTAAATTTGAACAACATATAGAACTCAAAAGAACTTTCTGTAAACCAATTTTAAAGTCACAATCTTCAATACGAACGTCAAGACAGTCCTAATGTACTGAGCTGAAACTTGGATAACTAACACAAACCATCATCAAAGAATTACATGTATTTATGAACAAATGTCTACGCAAGATACTGAATGTCCGTTGTTGGCCGGATACCATCAGCAACAGCCGACTATGGGAGAGAACAAACTAGGTTCTAACTGAAGAGAAAATTAAGAAAAAAACGTTGGGATTGGATAGGACACATATTGAGGAAATCACCAAACTGTATCGTGAGGCGAGCCCTATCTTGTAATTGTGAAGGGAAACGGAAAGGTAGAAGACTAAAGACCACACTACTTTGGGAATCGGAAACAGACATAAAAAGGATGAACAGCGACTGGAAAGAATTGTACATGACGGAGTTGAATGAAGTGTGCTGATGGTCATCCTATGCTTCTACCTGAGGAGTAACAGGCGTTAGTAAGTTTTTTCTTATTTCGAATATACCTGGATCATAGTATGAGTAGATCCTAGATCTCACTATTCACAGGACTATAGTGATCACAACAATCGCTTTTTATGTAACAAGTAATAGTTATTCTAAAATGCTCACTAGGACACATATACATTCATTTCATCAGACTTAAAAACAAAGTACTTTAAATTTTAATCAAAATTTCATAATATCTTAATGTTCTATAATACATATATACAAATTGCGTAATTTGTAATCTAAAGAATTTCCCTATCAGTGCTAGTTCGTTTGTAAGATAACTACGAGTATGTAGGTTTCATACGTGTCGTTTAACATTAAGTGAATTGAACCACCTAATACATTTGTTATTAAAAAGTTTCTTACTCAAATTCAATATAGAAATGATTAATTGTTATGTCCCGATAAGCATAATGAATGGTAACTTTTGGGATCCATTTGTGGACCAATACTATGCGTATATTTTTTATCGTATAATTGTTAAGTAATAAAACTATTCATATTCATGTCCCTCTTATTATCAGCTTTATTTTGACCTATGAACTATTATTATACGACTTACCATTCTTGAGTTATGCCCTGTCTATTAATAACTACCTCCCACGCTCACAGCCAATTTTGGATAAATCTTGTACAAATGTTGTTTCCTATTTTATTGGTACGATGTGGTCTGTCTGGTTGATATATAAATACCGTGTGCTCGAAATAAATTATTCTTATCACAGAGGCTGAGATTGGTGTTCTGGACTTAACTGGTTGGGCTAAGCAGGAAGCAGGACCGATAAGTACTCTAGACTGCTTGTACGGGTTTACTCGTCACTGGTCCGATCGATAATTCACTGTTCTCTAATCCGCGATATCATTACGTTATACATTAACAGGGCCCACAGGCCACAAGTTATAAAATTAATCTAGTGAAAGTATTCAGAAGAAATTTATATCATCTTCGGAGGTATCGAACAGATTACTGTAATAAACATACAGTGCTATATTGTTCGTCATTGTATTGATAGGCTTTGATAGTTCATACATATCATATGTTGCTTCAAAGTCAGGTAAAACATATGATGTCACAAGGATAAGGGAAAGACGGTATTGTGAAGATATTGCTGTGATTAAGCCAACTTATCAACTAGCCAAGGTCACTATCTACATATCTTTGGCTGGATTGATCAAATAACTTGATTTGCATAGATAATTATTCAGACGTAGATATGAAATTTACTAAGTATTTTTAGTCTTCTCACGTTTGTATAGTCGATTGGGTCAAGCCTTGTGAAGAGCTCAAATCCTGATTAATTAGGACTCATAGACCACAACAAGTACAAACCGAATTCCACCAATTTTTACATCTTAAATTCTTTCTCAATACAAAGTAACTAGATTCTTTGTTCATCTACCGATCAAGAAACTATACCCTTTTTATAAATATAACTAAGTTTTCATTGTCTTATTTACTCTACCGTCTAATTAATGTTCGGTATGTACCACTTTAATCACTTCCATTTTTCCCATAGACTTCACTGATTTACGTTTTTGAATTAATGGTAGTAATCTATATTTTAGAAATAGATTAAAGTTTACCCATCAAATAGTTAACTTATTCTAGTTTTAACTACTCCACAAGTCTGAGCTCTACAGTTAAGGGATTCATTTAGAAAAATTATCTGTAGAAGAATTAGATCCTACAATTATAGCATTCATAGCCCACCTATATCTACTCGTGTTTAGGTGCTGAAGTAACTATGTTAGTGCTCAAATACTGTCTAATAAAATATAACTACCTCTAAGCTTATTCATACTATTTAATAAATAGTTGCTTTGTTAACCTCAACGGTGTTTAAAATCAGAAGGCAAAGAGAAGTGGCAACTACAGTTTCTTAGCAGATAAAGCAGATTACAAAGCTATAACCATATCGAACAAATTTAAAGCGGAGAGGCGAATAAGTATATACGAGCAATTACACTGGCAAATTTGTAGTCAAACTGCATAAGGGCATACTAAGGTAAAGCAAAAGCTAATAATATGATTTGAGTACATATATAATAGGACGAAACGACCGTCAGTGCTTCCAGGTTTTCAATGATGCTCTAACATCAATCAGTTCATGATCTCAATCAAATTTGGGATTGGATAGAAAGTTAATTATTGTCTCTTTATGAAATCCTAATGAATAGGAGTAGTATATTATTTAAACTTGTATTAATTCATTTCAGTCAGTTATTTATTCTGAAGAACTGACTGACATTAAGTTGTAAAACATCAAAAATGCAATTTCCTATTCATTGAGATATTACTTTAGTAGCCCTATATCTGACGCCAATTGGATTGTTTCTGATTGCTATTGAGATATACATATCGTCAATCCTTGTATATTTCTTCGACCTAAACCAAATAGGAGAATAGATTTTTGAATAAGTATATTTTGTATACTCATTGTTCTGGGCAGGCAATCAGAGTGACAAGGCACAGGAAAGTAAAGAGAAGAGATTGAAGCGAAACGACCGTCGATGGAGGTGTATGAGCAAGCTCCATTTTAACAAGCGTTAATCAATATTTATAGTCACACAAAAATAAGTTACGGACATGTGATGAATGAGATAAGAAATGTACACACAAATACGCTCATATAAAAACAGTCAAGATTGATAAATGAATAATTAACAAGGTCAAAATGTGACTCAAAAGAATGGATAAATTGGCCTGTTCAGAAGCTAGAATAAGGTGTATGAGCCTAATATAGTAACTCACACTACATTACAAATACATGCAACTACACCCAGTTGACGAGCTCCAATGCGCATCCTGGATTCCACTGCTAGTTACATTTTTGATTGAGATCATGAATCGATCAATGCCAGACCATCAATAAAAGCCTGAAAGTACAAGACGGCCGTTTCGTCCTAGTATGGGACTCCCCAGCACTGCGCACCCATAATCCCACAAGAGGGATTCAAACCCAGGGCCCCAGTTTCGCATGTGAACGCCTAACCTCTAGACCACTGCTAAGGTATCCAACACTGTTAATGTCTAACTTCAATTAATCCACAAAATTGCGCGACCATCTATTATCTGAGGTAGATACCTTTCTCTACCTGACACGGTTTAGACTCCAATGGTCACAGGTTCTCACTAGAACTCCGAGAATTACCTAACCAAACTAGTCACTAGTGAGTACATGGTATTATATTAGTTAAATGTTTTTTCTTCTAATATTGGCAACTAACAATTTTCATAATATTTCAATCATTTAATTTACATTTCACTTCCACTTACCAATTCTTCACTTAATTTCTCTAAAATGTTTGGTATACACATTCTGGAACGATGATCTTCATAATAACCAGTTAAATATAAACATGGTTTTTTATTACCAAAGTTTAAATAATAATATTCTTTATCATCTGTTGTTGGATTCAGTGGTGTTGTGGTTGAATAACACCAGTCTACTCGTTCTCGTATATTATCTGTAATAAAATAGTAATAATAATAAAGTCATAGAATGATATGATGTAATTACAATTTACTATTGCAAATGAACATTACTGTAAATGTACTTGATGTTGTTTTACTTGAATCTTCCCATTGTTATTTAGGACTGCAATTGATCAGTTTCATGTCAGCATTTATGCATCCTGTGCGGATTGCCTCGATATAGCCTTAAGTCACAAGCTTTTTAAGAAACGATGGATAGTGGCTAGCAGTGGAATCCAGTTTGACGCGCGTTTCGTCCTATTCGAGACTCGTCAGCTCGATGTACCTGCATCGCAGATTTGATGTTCACTCTGGGACTCGAATCCAGTACTGTTTGCTTCAAACGCCATCGCATTATCCACTTAGCTTCTGAGTCTTCAGGCAATATCGAGGCAGTCCGCACAGGATGCACATATGCAAACAAGAGACTAATCGATTGTAGTCCTAAATAACAATAGAAAGATACAAGTAAAACAACAACAAGTGAATTTAAACTTCACCTCATTGCACAAGCAGGTGGCTATCAGGACTCAGTATCTAAGTGGATAACGTGATAGCATTGAAGAGACGGTACTGGATTTGAGTCCCAGAGTAAACATCAACTCTGAGATGCAGGTACGTCGAGCTGACTATTCCCAAATAGGATGAAACGCGAGTCCTGGATCCCACTGCTAGCCACTATCCGTCTTTACTTAAAAATACTGTAAATGACTTTTAAATAGAATCAAATCCAATTCATCTTATGAACTTTATAAATAGTTGATAAATTCATTTTTTAGAATAACATAAACTTAGTCAGTGTAGTGGTCGGTATTCAATGTAATCTTTGAACTTCCTATACAGTTCGTCCTGATAATCTTCACTAGATAATGTTCCAACGGTGTATTCATCAAAAGGCGAATATTAAGTTTATTATTGCACCGCGCACAGATAACCAAAATTACGGGTATGTTAAGCAAGCATGAAAGAGTAGTGCCGAAAATCAAGCGAGCATGGGGAAAGCGAGTGAGCGTGCGAGTCGAATTCATGGTTCAAGTCTAAGTTTACCATCAGTCGGTTTTGTCTGGGTTTTCGGAATAATGGTTGGGAATGTTTTGCAGCCACATTGATATACACGTAGATATTTATTTTTTTTATTCTAAACCGTTAAGTTTCTTTCATCATTCATGAATTACTGACCCTGTATTTCGGTATTCCTATGTTATCAGTTTTAAATGTCTTAGTAACTAAATATCAGTAAGTTTTAATTTTGATTACTCACAAGCTATTCTATATCACAAAAATCAAATAGACGCCAACCTATATCTGTCTGATTCTTTGTCAAAGTATATATTTACCAAATCAGTTTCAAAAGAAATTCATTTACTTGGTTGTGCAAGTTCTATTGTCTGTAATTCAACTCCACCTCGTTTTCCATCCAGTTGGTTACCATATAATCCTGTGAAAAGAAGATAAATTTTGAGGTTTTTACTCAAAACAATAATGGAAACAATATGAGCTAACATTTAAATGTACAACAAACAAAAAAGTGTTTATATATCGTATTCATTCAGTCTTGATCGACTCTAATCGCTCAAATAATCCTCCCGTCAATTTTGACATTGTCGTTATAAACCGTTCAAACCTATTAACTGTTATATCCCTACGAGAATAATGAATGGTAGCTGTTGGGTTCCATTTATGGATCAATACTATACATATATTCTTATTGTATAATTGTTAAGTAACTAAACTATTCATATTCATGTTCCTTTTATCATAAACTTTATTTTGACCCATAAACTATTATTATACGATTTATCATTCTTGAGTTATGCCCAGTCTATCAATCACTATCTCCCACATTCACAGCCACATTTTTGGCTTGATTTTGTACAAATGTTATTCCCTATTTTATGGTGTAATGTGGTCTGTTTGGCTTGTATATAAACCAGGTATTTTTGAAATAAATGATTCGTATATTGGAAGCTGGTATTGGTGTTCTAGATTCAACTGGAAGGACTAGGAGGCAAAGGGACTAATAAGGACTTTAGACTTCTCAACGAGTTGATGCATCATTGATTTAGCACAGTGCTCAGATTTTATGAGTCGTATATCGATTGACGAATAAGTCACATGGTAATTAGCCCGGATAAAAGTCACAACACTAATATTTTGTGTGCAACTCCTGAAGTAACTTAGTATTATGATTTTTCTATTGTGTCATCATGTTACCGACTGTTTATGAGTCTATACGCTGAAAGTTGCATTTATATACGATTGTGATGGACCAGACATCCAGCTCAGTGAACAAAACTTCATCGAAATCATCCATCTGAGCTAGAAATCTTCTCCACCATCTTAATATACGATTATGTAACTTGATGGTGAATTTGTTGAAAAGGATCCCTCTGCTAAATTTCATGTTCTTAATTCTAATTGGAAATTATTCAACCAATCAATCATTGGAAGAGGAGAAATTAATAGGCCTCGAGGTAAAATAAGAAGAAATTAACACATTCTATCCCTTTGTGTATATTTTTATACTACTTAATGATATTCAGTAACCAGTTTAGTTCTAATGAGCACATACACAAACTTGTAACATTAAATTTATTTATTATTGGATTATCATTTTACTCTTTCAGTTTTCACACAACAGTTGAGTGTCACAGAGATTATGGTATGTTATTGTAAATAACCTTTAAGGAAATATCTGTCCTTGATTACACATTGATATGGCCTATACCGTAGACGCCTGTGATAATAGTACTGTCATTGCAGATAATCTTACGCTTTTGTCTACCAGATTTTATGCGTCACTTAATCATATGGTCTGAAGATTCTATATAGTTTCAAATCGACAAATGAGATCATATAATGAAAGTATAAAATGTTACTAAACTTTAGATTTGGAGACGGCAAGGAATAATTTCAACTGTTATTATAATTATAGATAACATTTAAATTACTAGTCTGAAACCAATGGGGAATAACTTCATGGATTGTTACCATTTACAAATACACCTAGTGATAATTTTTAATCAACTTAATCCTATACCAGACAGTATTCAGTCTTGTGATAAGCTGTGGCGAAACATCCGTAACACATATCCTAATTACATTGCTTGATTCAGGCTTGTACTCTTGTCAATCGACTTACTCTTGTTACTTGATACTATGCACCTCATACTAGTACTATCCAATTACTGATTTCTATTCATCTATAAGATAAAAGCCTAGGTTTTGATCAAACGATAGATGTTCAGTGTGTTCACTAAGTTATTTCATCTTTATGAGTTCATTTATTACTATTGATGAATATTTTAAGTTTGAATAGTGCAATAAGAAGACATAGATTATCAGAACTGTGTTTATGGCACATAAAGAAAGTATCACTGAAGACCTAAGCGAAAATATGTCCTTTTATAAAAGGTATGTGAATGACATCTTAGTTATCCGTGAAAGAAAGGATGATATGAATTGCTTATTGGATAAAATTAATACTTAAAAACCACATCGATCTTTCATGTGAAGAGGAGAAGAACGACTAGCTTTTCTTCTTATAAGTAGAATAGATGGTTCAGTCGAACTATTCATTTTTTAAAAACCAACTTGGACAGGTCAGTATCCTAGTTATAATAGTTATTGCTTAGTTCAACACAAACGGGGCCTATTTAACACGATTGATCAATATTTACACAGGCAACGTTATTGATGGCGAAGTCAGTTTGTTGAACAGAACATTAATGAGAAATGGTTATCCTCCAAAATTCATAAATCGATGGAAAGGTCATCGTATAGTGAGACCTATAATATTTTTGGCACACAAAGCCTCTCAAAATCATCTTGCCATTCAGGGATGAGTCAAATAGCCTTTTATTGAAACAAAGGCTTAAACCAGTTATTAACAAACCTTACTACACTGCAAAAGTCATTATTAAAGAGACAAAAACAGTTCCATGATTTACCAAAAACCTAAAAGATATGAAAACGATCGCGTCACATCCCACTGTTTTTACCAATTTAAATATGTGTGTGGTCACATATACATAGGGAGGAGAAATCGTGATCTCCAAATTAGGGTATCTTGAACATGTACCTAAATTGTTACTAAGACAATCAATATCAAATGTCCCAATAAGAGTAGATGATAAACATCCATTATCCTCTCTTGCTAAACATATAGTTGAAACAGGTCATAAGATTGATCTTTACTCAACTTTTGTGATTTCGTACAAAAGTGTTAAAGGGAGTATATTGTATTTTTAATCCCCCCTCCCACCATGTATTCAAAAATAGTTTGTTCTCATCTGAAACCTATCCTGGTAGTATTAGTTTTTTATCTGGCATGCAGAAAACATGACATGTAAAGAGATATAGCTTGAGATGTAGCTTGAGAAGATTTCTAGCTCAGTGAATGATTTTGATAAAGTTTTATTCTACCTAAAGTTTATACTGATGATATCGTTCAACAGAACCATCTAGCTAAAAGAATAAAACTTCATATTAAGAAGTGTCTTATTGAAACTCTTCCACTGATGATAATATTTACAGAATATTAAAAGAACAAAAACAATAATAAAATCAATAAAAATATCAATATTATCTTACCAAAACTGATTTCATAAGAGATTGGTTTATTCTTAACACCAAGTTTTTTCTCAATTACACTTGCTTCAGAGAAACAAGCAAATAAAAAGTATAAACTTTTTTTCCCAGCTACAGTCTATAAAAGTGAAATAAAGAGGGGGGGTCTTTTAAATTATATACACCTATATCTTTTTTAATTTTACAGAACCATACTACTCATTTGAAATAGAACAAGAACAACACAAAGTTGATTCATTGTATTTGACGGTTTCTTATCCATTGTAATTAATTATTCAACAAGGACATAGAGAATGATTATTGTTAGGCTTACTAAACATGCTTCTAGAATTCTAGAGACCTAAAAGGTGATAAACTATTTATCAGTGAAATTGTCAGTCATCTTTTTGATTTTAAAAACAGACAATTAACATCAGTTCTGCTTTGTGTTTACAGAGGCGATCGTTATCAAAATTTTCCAACCTGACTAATCTTATATAGAAAGAAAGTGTACTTAGCCATTTTATGCGTCAGAACTGAATGTAAATGAAATAATCTTTTTAATTTATTTTAACATTTATCGTCTTTTAATTTCCATCTCTTACGTAATCTCTTCATTACAATAACTTACTTACCTATGACTGTAACAATTGATGGAATAGCATAGGCCACCCCCCAGGATTCTATATCGAACTCTGTCCCTGGAAGATTATAATAATTAGTAGCTAGAAAATCGTCTATTCTACTCTGCATTACTACTTCAAACACATAACTTCACTTGTTGAAATCATGAGTCAATTTAAGCTAGACCACCATGGAAAACCTGGAAGTACTGGACGGCCGTTTCGTCCTAGTATGGGACTCCTCAATAGTGCGCATCCACGATCCCGTCCCCCGCGAGATTCGAACCCATTTACAGTAGATTAAACAATACCCTTCTTTATAAAACATTAATTATAACAGGCAGACGTACTATCATAAGTTGAAGAATTAAAATGGTCGAATTTCATAAAATGAGTATAGTTGTAATGCTAAGCAATCCTATATAGTATATTCTGAATTCCGGATAAGCCAATCTACTCATTCTTCTTGAGTCACATGTTGACCTTGTTAATTATTCACTTATCAAGCTTGAAATTTTTCATATGAGCCCATGTGTGTACATTGATTTTCCCACTCATCATATGCCGGTAACTTATTTTCGTCTGACAATAAATATTGATTAACGCTTGATTAAACTGAATTGGCTAACACGCCTTCGCCACCGCGAAGTAGTAGCCCGAGATCTGACTACAGGTAGGTCGTTCGAAATATACAAGTCGCCAATACTCGTATATAACCATTGACTTAAATCGCGTTGGTAACTGAGCTAAATAAGTCAAATACGATAATTGATTTTTGAATACGTATATTTCGTACAATCGTTGATCGTAAAGCGAAGCAAAAGGAAATGACGCGCACTGCGGAAGGCAAGTGAACCAACTCAATTAAGCTTGAATCGATATTTATAGTCAGACCAAAATAATTTACAGACATGTAATGAGTCGTATAAGAAATGCACAAACATACGCTCATATAAAAGTAGTAAAGGTTGATAAGCAAATAAGTGACAAGGTCAAAATGTAGCTTGAGAAGAATGGATAAACTGGCTTGTCCGGAAGCCAGAATAACCTATATGGGCTTGACACAGGGCCAGCCACTACACAAACATGGAGGACCATATCATAAAACTTATGCATTCAGTTAGTGCCTTCACGTTGTTTCTTATGTGTAATAGGGTATAAGCATGTGTTCAGGTGTTCTGTAAATATCTTCATATAAATACCTCGAAAAGTATCTTTTCTTCAACTAATCTATCAATCAAACACGACTGAGACATTCTGTTTACAGTGACTAAGATATGTATTCATTTCCTGTATAACCTCAAATTACCTCTGAAACAGGACTTGCAACAACTTTACTAGTACCAATTCGAACTACATCTTCATCTTCCATTGATCGTATAGCTAGAAGTAGTCGACCACGATAGGCAACTCCTTCTCCAAGTGCTTGATTTAATTCTACTTCTGGCTGTAACATTTGTGCATATGTATAGATTCGTGGAGTTCCATAAAGATTAATCCAAGATGGTCCAAAATGTGGAAAATTACCTAAGAAATAAATATGATTAAGTATCTTATTTCACAATTAAATAATTTTAATAGTTGAGATCATGAGTTAATTGAGGCTAGACCACCATGGGAAACCTGGAGGCACTGGACGACCGTTTTGCACGCGAGACTGATAGGTCTGGAGTTCGAATCCCGCGAGGCGAGGTCGTGAATGTGCACTGCTGAGAGGTCCCACAGTAAGACGAAACGGCCGTCCAGTGCTTCCGGATTTTTTATGGTGATCTAGCTTCAATTGACTCACGATTTCAACTATTAAAATTGCTATAATTCCCACGAAACCCCTCGTGAAATTAAATAACTGTTGAGAAACTATAGAATAGCACAATATTTACAAAGATATTCTTACGATGTAAAACACAATAGAGGTCATGAAATACATGTTATGTCATGGGAAGATTTCTTTAGAAAGGCACATTTCAGCGAACAATAATTGACCATTTTTATTCGTACTGTTGTTATTATTTGTCATTAGAGAATCTGTTGTTCATTATTTATCTCATTTTTAGGTTAAGCAGCTATACAGAAATGTATATTTCTCATGAATGATTGATTACGACGTGCGCTTTACAAACAAGAAGTTTAGTCCTCTTTCATGGATAATATATTTAAGTTCTTCTGTGGAGGTATCGGTGATCCACTGCTATTAGGTATGGAAGTCCGTTAAGCGAAAGCTTCTTCTATTCCATCCAAAACCATTCGAATCATTTGATATAGTTAATGAGTTTGGTTTATCATTGTAAAATTAACTTGAGGGCACTAGAAATTATTTCTGGCTTCGTTCAGTTTGAACAGAGGTTTAGTGTTCGCGTGAGAAACTGGAGGCCTTTGGTTCGAATCTCGAGAGACGGGATCGTAGATACGCAAAGCTGAGGAGTCCCATAATAGGACGAAACGGCCGTCTACTGCTTCTAGGTTTTCAACTGTGGTCTAACATCAATCGGTTTATGATCGCAATCAAAAGATTTGAATTAAATGGACAATTGAATTGTTATTGCTAAATTCGAATAACTAGTATCGAAAGAAAATAATAAATAAATAATTTTCAGGTCTAAATTTCCCTACGACACTATTATAGTGATATCATTTCAGGCTCTATATATTTGTGACTGTTGTGATTCACCACACTGAACATATTCATCACATACATGTTTGAATAATTTCAATCTCTTAAAAGGATATCTGTAAAGAAAACTATTCTTCAACATCCAACATTTACTCAATAGCTGGACAAAATGACATAATAAATGAATATTGATAGTGTTGGGGAAATCTCAGTCATATGTTACAGTTTACTACAAATCTGATCAATTCTCTTAGAACATATTTCTATTTATTAACCTCTCTGTAGTTAGTCTTTGATCAAAAATAATAATTACTGATCATCTTTTTTTAAAATATTTTTACTGATGACCAAATTATAAATAATCATTTTCAAAGTAAATACATTAACAGTTGAGATGGATAGTGGCTACCAGTGGAATCAAGAAGTGAGTCTTATTTGAGATAAACGGAATACACCCATTATGACATTAAATAAGAAAGAAAGATTAGTTCAGCGAAGAGTTCTCTTTTCGGCGAATTCATTTTCAAAGCTGTACAATCGCAAATATATATACTTATTTTTACAGGGTGATAATAATACTGATAATAAACTTATGTTATACATAGTGACGGTGAGGTTAAATAAACAAAGGTATTAGAAAAATTTTGTTTAAGACAAGGAAATTTTGATAGTTAATGGCTTAGATATTCATCGGGTAAGGGTAGCTCAGCATGATAAAATAACATAAAATGTTGAAACAGAGATGAAATGTAATCGGAATGATCGTGGAAATAAAAACAAACCGGTTGGGGGTACAAGATTTGAAGGGAAGATGGAAGGTGAAGCAGGTGGCTGTAAAAGAACAAGAGTATGAAGAAAGGGAAAAATTTTATTAATACCTTAAGACCATGGTAAAAGAAGAGGTTGTACCAGTCTCTTTTGTACACATAATTCTGGTTTTTCAAAATGTATGGCTATTGCCTCGGCGATGCAAAGAAGATGCAGTCTAATTGTCTTAGGAAGGCTTCTACTTACCTTGTAGATGACTTTGAACGCAGAGTCTGTCTTGATTGAGTGACCTGTGTTCACAAGGTGTTCGATTATAGAACTTCTTATTGAGCCGCTGCCTCCTCTTCTTAGCCAAGCCGGACAATGTTCTTGAATTCTTTTGGATAAAGTACGCATCGAACGACCTATATACCTAGCTCCACAAGAGCAGGTAAATTGGTAAATGCACATTGAGTTGGTCAGATGCGATAATTTATCTTTCAGATTATTGGTGAACAGTGATCGGCTGGAGAATAATATTCGCAATGTTGCTGCGAAGAATGTTCTTTTTAAAGAATCAGAAATTCTCCTGTTTAAGATATATGCGGCTCTATCACCTTTGAAGTCGGTGTTCATGTATAAAATTTTCTTTTCTACTGCAATTGTTTGTGGTTTTGAGACTCGTCAACTCGATGTACTTGCATCCCACAATTAATGTTCACTCCGAGACTCGAAGTGAGTACCGTTCGCTACAAACACCACTATGTTATTTACTTAGCTACTAAGTCTTGATAGCCATTAGCTTGTGCAATGGGGTGAAGTTTAAATTAATTTTGTATTATTTCTTTGAATCTTTTTATTGATGTTTAAGACTATAATTAATCAGTCTCTTATTGACATATGTACACTCTGTACGAATTGCCTCGATATTTCCTTAAGCTACCATCCATCTTTGCTGAGAATGCTTGTGATTTAAGGCAATATCAGAATAATCCGTACAGGATCCACAGTTTGAAGTATTAATCCATAGAGACTGGGTTCAAGTTGCAGTGTGAACACCAACATTCAGATACAGTTTCATCCAGCTAACAAATCCCTAATGGATCAAAATGAGCATTTGCGATTCCAATACCACTTACATACTTACTTACGCTTGTTTTTCCTCGTGGAGAAGCATAGGTCACTACTCATCAGCATTCTTCATCCAACTCTGTCCTGGACAATTGTTCCCAATTATGTTCAGTTGCTAATTTCACTACTAGCCACTTACTAAATGTATTAAAAACTATCTTTCTAATTTCTTTCGTGTTTATCATAGATTAAAAACTATTGAATATCATGAAACATTGAACGTCTATATTGTTTCTGGTCTTTGACTATCTCCAAGATGTTTATCCATTGATAAACATTATAAAATAACTAACCAAGTAAATCAATATAAACAATAGGTAATTATAAAATTCAACTTACGACCAGTAATATGGCACATAATATCACGTATATCAATTAAACGTGTAGCAATTAGTTCACCTTTTATTCCACCATTTCTAACATTAATTCTAATAGTTCGAGTAAATGTTGGAAAATAATCACAAAATTCAATTGTTTCATTCCATATTGGATTATAATTATATCGTTCTGTTTAGTTCTAGCCTATCATATTTAAAGAGGTAAAAAGAATAAATTTCATTGGAAATAAGAAATCTAATATGAATAACTATTCATCCTTTTAGAATACAGTTGTTGAATAGTTAAGAATGAATGGTCAATGAATTTAAGAGAGATATCCTGAATTTTTGTAAGCAATGATGGATAGTGGCTAGCAGTGGAATCCAGTTTGACGCGCGTTTCGTCCTATTTGGAACTCGTCGGCTGGATGCACCTGCACCTCAGGGTTGATGTTCACTCTGGTCACTTTGGTCACACGATTCCCGTTCAACTCGAGTAATCCCCAATCATTCGATGTAGATCATCTAAGTTAGTGATTTATGTAGTCATGCATAAACATTTCAAGAAGCCAGAAAAAAATATTGACTTCACTCGACTACAGTGTGTTATTCTAGTGAATTTATTATTGAGGTTAAGGTATTTAACTTTTGACCACTAAGTAACAGATTTGAACTTTGCTCACTCATTTTAATTTAAATATTAGCTCAGTATAACGAAGCCATACACACAGAAAGTGTGACGCATGACCGAGTACATAACACTATTCCTTGTTATATCAGATTCGAAATTAAACAATATGAACGAAATACATGTTTACAATTCAGTGATTTTTTTATTCAAATCGTGAATCGATGAATGTTAGACCCATATTAAAAACCTGGAAGCGTCGGACAGCTGTTTCGTCCTAATATTGGTCTCCTTAGCAGTGCGCACCCACGATCCGAACGTAGGATTCGAACCCAGGACCTTCGGTTTCATTCATTTTTATTGATGGTGAGATAATTAAAAAAATTTTGAAATCATAATCTTAAAAAAAAATCAAAACGCACTACCAGAATGATGACAATACTTACTGTATGTCCAGCATAAGAAACTTCCACGTATGAATCAAGATTTGGTGTATTTTCTCCAACGAATGCTTTTCTGATTTTATTGCTTATTTCTGTATTCATTGGAGGCAAATCTTCAGCTTGATATATACTGACTTTCATAGAGAGCATAATACGTTTTTGTGTCATACCGGTATAACGTGGTAATAGTAAATGACTAAGAAAAAAAATTGAAGAGAATACAATAGATTATTAGGAAAATGTTTATTTGGATAAACGGCGTTACTTTCTACATTAGCGAATATTTATCAACTTGATTTTGAATAGTATGAAATATTGATTGATCAAGATTGTAGATTGAAAGGATATTGGAGATTTTGGATAATGTAGCCGAATAATTGATCGTTTGCAATTTTAATCAGTCTATGAAATCATTTTAGAATAATTAACTATTCGATAAGGATACTTGAAAAAAGTATAAGTTTTCTTTGAAGCCGAAAATACTTCTTTCTATGCTTATCGACACAATCGAATCACACTTAACGAAGAAGATTTGGAACATGTGAAAACCTTTACATATCTGGGCAGCATCATTGATGAACACGGTGGATCTGATATAGATGTGAAGGCGCGGGTCAGCAAACAAGAACAGCATATTTACAACTGAAGAACATCTGGAACTCAAAACAACTGTCAACCAACACTAAAGTCAGAATTTTCAATGCAAATGTCAAAATAGTTCTACTGTATGGGGTGGAAAACCTGGAGAACTATGAAAGCCAAGATACAGCAACAACCTAATATGAGAGAGAACAAACCAGATTCCAGCTGACGAAGAAATTAGGAAGAAGCAATGGAAGTGGATAGGACACACATTGAGGAAAGCACCGAATTTCGTCACAGGTCAAGCCCTCACATGCGATCTTCAAGGCCAAATGAGGAGAGGAAGATCAAAGAACACATTATGCCGAGAAATGGAGACAGACATTATAAGAATGAATAACAATTTGATAGAACTAGAAAGGAAGGAGTAGGACAGAGTGGGTTGTAGAATGCTGGTCGACGACCTAAGGTCCATTGTGAGTAACAGGCGTAAGTAAGTAAGTGAGTAATGCTATTCGACAAGTTCAAAACTTTAGTTTTCCACGAGTTTCTGGTTAATTACTTCCAGTGATTCAGAAATGTCAGTCTTATTATAAGTGATTATTAAACTCTTACCAGTGACTAAAATAACGGTGTTATGATGCTCAACACGCTAAATTGGTGCGACTATAATTTATGGACGATCTTTGAACAATGCTAAAATGATTTTGGGATATCCACCTACTTACTTGAGTTAAATGAAGGTTATAGACTAATGTGAGTAATAAGTATTAGGATTTACAGTTGAATGTTAGAATTAGGAATTAGATTTGATGTGTTTCATTATAGTGTTAGTTGCTATGTGAAGCCCATATAGCTTATTCTATCTTCCGCAAAAACCAGTTTATTCATTCTTCTTGAGTCATAATTCTGGTTAAACATTGTTATAAGTGTGAATATGAATAGTCATATCGACTCAATAGAAAACTCAGTAAAGACTTACTTTTCAATTATTTCATCATGATCAGGTTTCTCTCTTCGAATTCTCTAAAAGTTTCGTTTTTTTATAAATAAAAAAAGAAACGAAGTTAGTTATTTCTTATATGAATTAAAATTTAATAGTACAGAATTAAATCAAACATTTTTGGTTGAGATCATGAACCGATTGATGTTAGATCATCATTGGAAATCTGGAAACACTAGACGGCCGTTCCGTCCTATTTTGGAAATCCTCAGCATTGCGCATCCACGATCTTGCTTGTGGAATTTGAACCAATGGCCTCCACGTTTTGCGCGCGAACGCTTAACCTACTGGACCACTGAGTCGGCATCCAATGGTGTTAGTGTCTAACATCGACCAGTCCACGAAATTGCGGGACCATCTTCATTGTACTGAGGTAGATACCTGTCTCTACCCGTCACGGATTAGCTTCACTGGTCACGGCTTCTCACCAGAACTCTGAGGATTCCCTCACGAAGCTAGTCGCTAGTGAGCACACATGTTAATCATCAGTTTAAAGGAACCGGCATCTAATGGTGTTAGTGTCTAGCATCAACCAGTCGACGTGAATGCGCACTGCTGAGTCCCAACGTAGGACGAAACGGCCGTCCAGTGCTTCCAGGTATCCAACTGTGGTCTAACATCAATCAGTTCATGATCTCAATCAAAAACTTAATAATCTCCACAACTCCTATACTGATAAATCAAAATTAATGATTAATTCTGTTGGGAATGTTAAACCCTCAGCAAATCACTTGGTAAGGGTCTTATTTTTGTAATTTTATTTTGAGAATTTGAATATCTCATTTTCGCGCCAAAAGCGCACACTTTTACCTTTAGTTTGTACTTTCCACTTGAAAGGACATTAAATATCATTGGTTCATTTCCTCTTTTAATACGCTATTTTGTGACATTTCCCTAGGTCATCTTCATACTTTATATATATATATGCTTGAGTTGTGTTCTTATTTGTTCGTACTTCCGGGCTACTTATGGAATATACATTTCCCTTTTCTGAAACTGGTCTTCTCCCTCTAGTTAGCAGGTCTGTGGAGGGAAGTGCAATAGTTTAGTGCGTCCTGGTTTTGCGTTACTGAACGTCATTCCGTTCGCCGGTTTTAGGTGAGATCGTAGTCTCTTCAAACATAGCACATTTACTGAGTTATTTAAATACATCAAATGTTAACTAATGTCTTAGATAACTTGCTAACATTAAAATTATGTTCACTTGGTGTTGTTTTACTTGTATCTTTCCACTGTTGTTTGGATGAGTTCCAAATTCGACGAAATGCGCGTCCATCCATCTTTTATTTAAATTATGGTTTAATGAAAGTGGTATCTGAGCCTTATTATGATCAATGATTAGTCCTTGATGGAAAAAATGTCTTTTTTAAACTCCTGACCCTCTCAGTCAATCAGAAAACAGGAATAATTAGTGAATGATTTATAATAAACAAAAAAGTATTTACATTCTAGACTTTGTTTATTATAATTTATAAATTTTTCTAACTCGGCTAAAGGATTTTATCCATTAGAGTGCTGAGTTAAGATTAGTGTATAAGGTTTAGGATTAAGATTAGAAATATTCTATGCCTAGCCTAATCTAACCATCTACCCTAACCCTTACTTTAAGATCTTAATGCAGTGACGGTTTTCTCACTACAATTATTCATCACATAGTCGATAGTCATGTATGTCATGACCTTGAAATCGCCCTCTAGATCTTGATTGATTCAGTCTTATACTATACCACTTAAAATTCCTAGGTGACATTTAAAAATCAAGCTCTATCGATAGTCTATATCTTGACAATAAACATTTTTACTGATATTTTGTAATAACTCAGCATAATTTTTTGAAGCTTTTACATTTATGAATAATACATAAATACCTAAATAAACATAAAATTACTTTAACTTGGTGTCCTTCTTCTATGACATGCATATCAAGTTTAACATAGCCCGTAGGACCTTTCCATGGATCTTTGGGGTCGATAATCACTGCCCATTTATTTAATACTGCATGATCTGTTTTAAAATATAAAGTTAAAATACAGTTGAACTTAAGAACCTTAAACATGTTTGTGAAATTCATAAAAATAACCATCTTTATCAATAGTCAGCTGGTTTTGTTTGACTTGAAGGTAAGTTTCAATAAAAGTTGACATCACTAACAGTACACAAGAAAATCAACACAAGTGTTCACTTATGGTGTGGTATTTATTGATAACGTATACCCATAACACTATATGACCGTGCTCAGGAAGTTAAGGGTCGTGGTATGATTGAGCAGACTTAGTGAATCATACTTTGATTTTAGTCGAATTACGATAGAGCTCAATTATTAAATTATACCATCAATCAGCAAGTGATTCAATGTAGTATCGTAGGCGAGACTATAATTCATGGGCGAACCAATCAGATTTACGATGATAGGTCTTAGATTTTGGGGCGAAATTCATTCAACTATTTTGCTAAATAGAGTCTTGGCATTATAGCTGATGTCGTTTCGTGATGAAAACCATAAATCTAATTCCTAACCCTAAACATCAACTGCAAATCATAATCCTTATTCTTCAAACTGCTTTATAACCCTCATTTAGCCCTAGTAAGTAGGTAGACACTCTCAACGTCACTTAAGCGTTGCTCAAAGGTCGTTCATAAATTATAGTCTCACCGTATCCTATGCTTCTTGAATTTTAGCGTTCCTTTAACTACCTCCATTTTTTGGTGTTACATACCTTTATTGTTTAACTTGTTGAGTGATTGAAGTGCATTACTTCTCAGTCAATTGGTTTCCGACTTTTAGATGCTTAATAGTGAATATAAATCAGCGGAAAATTAGTTGTCAAACCCTACTATGAATAGATTCGAGATCCATTCAGCATAGGTAAAAAAAGCAGTCACTCTATGGTTTCATTGACTTTTTGATTGAGTGGTTTTGTTCTTCTTCAATTTTACTCCCACCAATCGTGTTATAAATTTTACTACGTGCAGCTGATAAGTTAAAACATCTTCTTAGGATCGGAGCCACTGTGACGATGTCACTGAACAATAGATAGTAGCGACAAACAGCGTTTACAAACGACACGATGGATAATTAATGTAAGCTTGTGACCTACACTAACAAAGAAATTTTCGATCATCAGGAATAACTTGGATCACAACAATGATAAAAGATTTTCTTAAATCTTTTCGTTCAGATTTTTAGACTAGCTACCACCACTATTGTAGTGCACGGACAGTCAATTAAATCAAAATACCTGTCATCCCTAAATTTCATGCATAAAGATTATGCTACTTGTTCTTATGTCAAGTAAAAGGTATAAGGTACCGATGAGATCACTACCATATTACTTTATAAAGAAGCATCCTTTAAATAACAAAGATAACCGGTTGGTTCAAGTCTCATATGTTACCATAGACAACTATAAAAATTGTTTCACCTACTAAGAACTACCAATCATGGATATCGGACTCCGTAATCAAACTGTACCTTTCCATTATATGTATCTGATATTTCTCACATTCTACATTACTTTCTAATGATCATAATTCACCAGTTAACATTGATCTGCACAAATATCCATACAGTTTTATTGTTCACGGTTATTAGATTATTTTCTTTTTATAAAAATGTTACCGTAAGGATTTAAAGTATGGTTAATACTTAATAAAATTTAAGTGTAGAAAAGTTGACGAAATGAAGATACAAATAGTTTTCATAATAATCCGAAGATAAATGGACATAATTCAATCTTGTATTTGATGTATAGAGTCTCAGTCATCTTAAGTTTAAAGTTACCACTTAAAGGAAGTTGAATGTTTCTTCACAAGTTACTTTCTTTTTAATATCTATCCTGAAGTACTTTGTAATGTATTCATATGTAGTACATTTATTTTTACTGGAGTTTTGTCCTCTGAGCTGGATGGTTTGGTTGTGGAGCTTCCATCGTTCTTCTGAACGACATCATTAGCACGAACTTCAGATAGAAGTAAAGCGTTCGAATTCCTCCACATGTGGTTCACAGATTGTCCTGTACACTTCCATGTTGATTGGATCTTGTTGACCTTAAACCTATGATTGTTTACTTCTTTGTTTGGTTTTATCTCCTATTGTTTTAATTTTTGTTCCTATGTTTGTGCATAATTTTCCTGATTGGTTGATAATTTGAATCGATTTCAATGTGCTTTGTCGATTGCTGATTGACCTGAGTGTCAATACTGAGTGATCGCCAACTAGATGCTTGTAGTCCAGTTAATCGACATTTTTTTCGTTTCATATTGCCAGCAACCACATTATCTTTGATTGGGCCTTCGGTATCTTGTACAACGAAAGGTTGTACACTTTTCAGAAATGTACACTAATAGGTTATACGATTAATAGATATAATGACGTATTAAAACAAACAACTTGAAATATCTAGAAAGCAGGAACAGGTAGCCCAGAGGTTTAAGCAGACCACTTCATTCAAAATTTTGAAATACTCTAACTCTAATATTTTAATTACTGAATGATTAACTGAAAAGTTTCAAAAGTGTAAAGAAACTGAACATACCTTTTTCATTATAAACTGTTTGTACATCAGTAATAAATTCACCGATCAATTTACCAGGTAAAAGACGGGCTAATGGATGAGATCGCATATTAAATACCTAATAATAATATAAAGATATATGTTTCATTTGACTAAAATTTTACAAAATATGCTAAAAGTATATAAGTAAGGTGTATAACTAATAAATGAGTGACACTAAGCCGTTGAAATCACTGTATATTAGTTCACTAAATAGATAACTTACTTTCTAGTCGGATTTAGATTTAAATATATCACTACGTGATTATCATACTACCTATAAACTTTACCGAGTTGAGAGAGTTAAAATCCGACAAACAAAATCTTACTTTATGAACTAGGTATTCTTGTATTGTAGGGAATAAAAACAGAAGTGGGGTCAATCGAATGTATTTGACACGAAATTACAGAGCACCTCACTAAAATCTGAGAACCATATAGTAAATAGTTAATTTGAAAAATGTTAATCCGTCATCTCAAAATTAACTGTTCCTTTTGTAAATATCAGTCCATTGTCTCAGATTTCATTGTTCATGCATTTTCATACCAATCGCGTTCCGTTTCCGTCGTTTCTTGATCGATCTTCTACTGAAATACATTATATGCCTGACCACCGTTATAAACTACTTATGTGGATATAAGTAACCCACACCACAGTATCTCTGCTAATTATTGTCTGAGCTGAGGTATGAAATTTCGACACAATCAAAAATCTGATTTTTTTCCATATATCTAATAGCGAATATGTAACGCATAAATCATCACGTTGCTTAACATATTAACTACTCCACTATTCTTGCCTAAAATCCAACAACCATTTCGACGATCATGAAGTTATGATGTTTTTTTGAAACATTCGATTACATTTAAAACGACCTACTTGGTGGTTTATTTCATTTCTGAATATTTTTCACTAAACTCTACGGATCATTGTGGAACAATCAACTGAATGGACTTCATCACTCTACACCAACTTCATTGACCACGAAAAAGCATTTGATAACGTGGACAGAACAACACTTCTTCGATACTACGGAGTACCTCAGATGATAGTCAATATCATACGGAATTCCTATGATGGATTAAACTGCGAAATTGTGCATGGAGGACAATTGACAGACTCGTTCGAGGTAAAGACCGGTGTCAGGCAAGGTTGCTTACTCTCACCCTTTCTCTTTCTCCTGGTGACCGACTGGATCATGAAGATGTCAACATCTGAGGGGAAGCACGGGATAGAGTGGACATCTAGGATGCAGTTGAACGATCTAGACTACGCAGATGATCTGGCCCTCCTATCGCAGTCGCAACAACAAACGCAGGAGAAAACGACCAGTGTAGTAGCAGCCTCAACAGCAGTAGGTCTCAACATACACAAAGGGAAAAGAAAGATTCTCCGATACAACACAACATGCACCAATCCAGTCACAATTGACGGAGAAGATTTGGAAGATGTAAAAACTTTCACATATTTGGGCAGCATCATTGATGAACACACCCGATCTGATACAGATGTGAGGGCGCGTTTCGGCAGGACAAGAGCAGCATATTTACAACAGAAGAACATCTGTGATTCAAAACAAGTGTCAACCAACACCAAGGTCAGGATTTCCAATACAAATACAGTTCTACTGTATGGGGCGGAAACCTGGACAATTACGAAAGTCATCATTCAGAAGATACAAGTGTTTATTAACACTTTTCTAAGCGAAATACTTCGGATCCGTTGGTCAGACACTATTAGCAACAACCTACTGTGGGAAAGAACAAACCAGATCCCAGCGGAGGAAGAAATTAGTAAGAAGCAATAGGTGTGGATAGGACATACATTGAGGAAAGCATCCAACTGCTTCACAAGGCGAGCCCTCACATGGAATCCTCAAGGCCAAAGGAAAAGAGGAAGACCAAAGAATACGGAGATATACATGAGAAAGATGAACAAGAATTGGATGGAATTAGAAAAGAAGGCCCAAGACAGAGTGGGTTGTAGAATGCTGGTCGGCGGCCTATGCTCCGTTAGGAGTAACAGGCGCAAGTAAGTAAGTAAGTAAGTAAGTAAGTAAGTAAGTAAGTAAGTAAGTAAAACATCTTGACAAATAATAATCAGTAATGTGCCAACTTGTAATAAACTTCAATAAAAGACGTTTATGAATTCTAGTGCAAAACAGTACTATGTGGATTTATTCATCTTAAGACTAAGACATTAGTTGATCGCGATGCATCGTAGAATGAATGGGAGTGAATTGTTGATCCATTTGATTTCAACTTAACATTTCAAGGTATTGTGCTTGTGATGAAATATCATGACTGTGTACTAGATTTTATATGTATTCACGTGTCCACATTACCAAGAGAACTGAAACTAGAATGAAACAACTGTTTAGCGTTAACTAACTATCGTTGATTTTTCAAAGGATATCTATTTACTGTTAGATCTATTTTCAGATGTCTGTAATAACTGCATATCAGATATATGATGAATGATGAGATGGTGGAGAAGATTTGTAGCTGAGGTGGATGATTTTGATGGATTTTTGTTCTCTGAGCTGGATGATTTGGTCGTGGGGCTTTCATCGTTCTTCTGAACGACGACCAAACCATCCAGCTCAGAGAAAAAAGCTCCATCAATATGGTGAATTACTTAATAATAATAATAATAATAATAATAATAATAATAATAATAATAATAATAATGATAATAATAATAATAATAAAATGGTAACTTACTCGAATACGAATTATTTCTGTAAGTACACTTATTTTAGGTCGAGCAAAATCAAATGCAAAATAATTATCATAAAATGGACAATTCGTTGAGTATTTAGTAACCGTTTTTTGTACAGATTTTCCAACGGTTACAGTAATCATTGGATTGATATTAGTTCCAACTAATTTTCGAGCTTCAACTACATTGATTCCTAGCTAAAAATAATATAAATTTTAATTTTTATTATCAATTATATTACTTATTATTATTTAAAGTAGTATAAATTGGAATGAGATGATTAGGATATGAGAGGGTAGTTTCTACTAATGATTAATTGGATTAGTTTTGTAAAGAATTTGTTTCACAGGTTGAAATCATGAGTCAGTTGAAGCTAGACCATCATTGAAAACCTGGAAGCACTGAACGGCCGTTTTGTCCTAGTATGGGACTCCTCAACCAGGTCTGTTGTGAGATATCAGCTCACTGAATGGTTAAGTGCTCGCGCGAGAAGCCAGTAGGTCCTGGGTTCGAATCCCACAGGGGGCGGGTTCGTGGATGCTCACTGCTGAGGAGTCTCATACTAGGACGAAACGGCCGTCCAGTGCTTCCAGGTTTTCAATGGTGGTCTAGCTTCAACTGACTCATGATTTCAACCTGTGAAATTTACTAAAATCTCCACAAAACTCGTTCTGAAAGAATTTGTTTATCAGAATGGGTTTTGTGGGGATTTTAGAAATCTCAATTGTTGAAATCATGAGTCATTTGAAGCTAGACCACCATGGAAAACCTAGAAGCACTGGATGGCCTTTTCGTCCTACTGTGGGACTTCTCGTCAGTGCTCATCCACGATCCAGCCCCCCCCGCGAGATTCGAACGCAGGATCTATGAGTCTCGCGCACGAGCGCTTAACTATCGGAACACTGAGCCGGCATCCAACGCTGTTAGTGTCTACTTCATGATAAGTTGAAAATCCATTTTCCCTAGGGTTTATTGTGAGGCATTCATTTTTATAATAGGTAAAGTCATACATTCAGATAGGAAATAGTTACTTTTAAAGCAGCAAACAATAAGTGTTTATTATGTATTGTAATGTAATCATTTTACAAAAGTAATTGAAATTATGTCACTCAATCTGGTATCTATTATATATGTTCATTAATATTTATAGTTTAATGTCATATAATTAAGTGATAAGCTTATTAATGGAAGGAATGTTGTCATAACGTTTTAAACTGATGTTTCATTTTCGGCAGTTTAGAAATCAGAAAAGGCTAATTCTGTCGAATATATCATTAACCAATAAATGAAATCATGAATATCTACGTAAACAAGGTATACAGAATTAATCTAGAAAGGAGAGATCAAAACGATTACTTGCTTAGTCAAAGTGATGTATATGAATTGGTTAAGCTAATGTACTTTCATCAAGGATGAGTATATCCCATTGTGTTAGTATTATTGTTCAGTCTCTCATACGTATAATCATATACGCATTGCATTTTCCTATTTACATTAGTATTCTATCAGATATTGGATATACACGATTGTATAATGTTTGAGTCATAAATGAATAAAGTTGCTAACTTAGTCTTTCAACTGAATACGAGAGTGAAAGAAATCAAGGACTAATAGGCGTTAAGGTCTTTTGTGATCGATCATCGTTCACTGTCATTAGTAAAACAAATGACCATCGATCCTATAGACTATGGACGAAATAGTCAATGAGCGGGCAAAATAATTAACTGCTAGTAAAAGTTATTATTATAATCCAATTGCCCGAGTACGAAACAAGCGACATTATTTTCTTTTAAGGATATAAAAAACTCAAGCGTACTACTTAAGCCTAAACCTACACTCCCATGTAATTATTTAATATATAGTTGTCGTTAAATTATTAAAGTATAAATAATATTACCCTAAATTACTCTAGTGAGTCATTAATGATACATAAAACACAGCAGTTATATGTAGTTACATTGAATTGATTCTATTTTAAAAGAAATACATGCTCAAATCACCTGGAACTGATTTGATTTGTAGATAGTTGGACCAAGCATGGATATAATACGCGGATCTCTGTTATGTAAAAAAAAATATGACAAGATAGAAATTAATTAAGGATATGCACATATTCAGGTTTGAATTATTTTTTTTCTGGTTAACGTTTTATTAGCGAGTTAGTATTCTACAGGATGAAGTCGCTAACCCCGTGCCCAACCCTCCTCTTTTGTCGGAGCTTGGGACAGACAGTAATTTCGAGAGGCTCCAGGCGGAGCGACAACCTACCGTGGGAAAGAACAAACCAGATCCCAGCGGAGGAAGAAATTAGTAAGAAGCAATGGATGTGGATATGACATACATTAAGGAAAGCATCCAACTGCGTCACAAGGCGAGCCCTCACATGGAATCCTCAAGGCCAAAGGAGAAGAGGAATACCAAATAACACATCACGCCGAGAAATAGAGACAGACATGAAAAGGATGAACAACAATTGAATAGAACTAGAAAGGAAGGAGCAGGACAAAGTGAGTTGAAGAATGCTGGCCGATGGCCTATTCTCCATTAGGAGTAACAGGCGCAAGTAAGTAAGTGAGTAAGCAAGTAGTTACGTAAGTAAGTACCTATTCATATTATTAACGAAAAAGATCCAGTTTAAATAATCTGTACATTTGTAGATGGAGTTTGTCATAGAATGACATCAGGAGTACTAGAGGTTTCTTCCAAGCATAAAACACCGCATTAGTAAGCACTGACAGGTATTATATACTATAAATCGAATTTATCTCTATGACACCGTTTCATTTAATTATCCATCGTATAAATAGTTTTGAGAATCATATATAAAACCAGCTTATTTTTCCTCTAAGAAATGTTTGTGTTGGCGAATGTATGTTTTGTTGTGGCAGTAATAATAAATTAGCGTTTAGTATTTAAAGGACAGAAGTAGTATGAATTGAAAAGTCGTAAATATCATGGTGCTTTGGTGAAAATCAATCACAGTTGACATGTTAGATTGAGAAAAATGAAATAGCTTATATTTAATGAAACAAGGATTCTATATAACCATCTAATTATTCACTTAAACTATAATTTATTGCCGTGAATCCAAATTAGCAACAAACCGAATCAAATAATATGATCTATCTTACTTTAGATCCGGAAGCTAATTATCTTGTGGTGGATGCTACTTATGTCTACATAAGTAGTATATAACGCCGATCAAAAATGGACGGCCTGGCAACAGAAATTTGAGAAGATCGAATCGAAGAAAATGGAAACAGAGTAATATTTATGGTATTGAAGGAACGATAAGGTTTGAAACAATTGATGAAAGATTTTTAAATGAAATTTTGACCGTATGGTTTTTACATTTACCCAAAGAACTCTGTAATTTTGCATTGAAATACAAGTGATTATTCCCACTTGTGTTCTCGTTCATTACAATATTACTTAGCTGTTTAAACGATAATTATGGTTACAATGCGGTTTGTGGAGACTGTATTGATTTTAATAGTTGAACACATGAGTCGATGTAAGCTAGACAACTGTTAAAAACCTGGACGTAATGGATGGCCGTTTCATCCTAGTATGGAACTCCTCAACAGTGCGCATCCACGATCTCGCATGCGGGACTCCAACTCAGAGCCTTCGATCTCGCGCGAGAACATTAACCTCTAGATCAATGCTAGGGCATCCAACTGTGTTAATGTCTAACTTCAACTAATCCACGAAAATGAGCGCTACATCCATCATTGTCTTTTTTTGTTTAAAAAAGATTTCATTTGACCTGCCAATTTGACAGTTAATTATTAACGATTGTATCCATTGATATAAATAGAAGTCAATAATCTTTATTACGTTTTGCTAATAGAAAAAAAAACAAGCCAAAAAATATCTTGTTTATTCTAATGTAAACTTTGCTTTAAAGTATTACTGTAAATATAGTAAAGGTGACTCAATAATAAAGTACATAGGTGTTTATTTGGTTAATAAGTTACATTATATTAATAGTTAAACCTTCAAATACCTAACATTTTTAACTAGTAACTTATGATGAATTTTAATCAGAAAGGGGTTTTTTTGAATATCATAGTAATTTAATAATTGAATTCATGAGTCATTTGAAGTTAGACCATCATATAGAACCTGGAAGCACAAGACGGCCATTTCGTTTTAGTGTGGGACTCTTCAGCAGTACTCATCCAAGATCACTCCTCTCACGATTCGAACCTACGACCTATTAACTTATTATAATGAATTGAAAAATTTCGATTCGTTATTTTATTGTCAAAGATATCATTTCTAATTGGATATTTCATATTGATTAATGATTACTTTGTATTGGATTGAGCGCTTATTATAAATCCCAAATATAATAGGTGTAGCTGTATTCATTCAATTCTGACGGCCTTAAATTGCACTATTCTAGGAATTCCTAGTTAGTAAATCATTTCGACTGCTTTTATTCATCACAATTTCTTTATGTGATATTCATGAAATTCTGATGTGTGGGCAAGAATGATAATGATTGGTTGTTTGCTTAGTCAGACGTCTAGATAGTCTGATAGGAGTTATTATTATTGCGACTGTTGTTGGATTGTGTCGGCTTGTTATCGGTATTTTGGTATGGAAATATACTTACGTACTAGTCACGCTAAACACGTGTTCTTGATCTGGGTTATGTTGAAGTCCTGTAGAATCGACACTGGGATGGAATCTATTGTAGATATTCTTCTAAAGTATATTAACATCCCATTAGTAAAGATGAAGAAAATCCGAGTGTTATAACAGATTCTTTTGCACATTTCTCAATTTCGAACTTATCTGTCTATCGAATAAAACAAAACTAATCACCAGTGATTCTTATCCTATTGACGACTTAAAAATAGTTTCCTATCAGAAGGATATGAACTAGTCTTAACCAGTTAATAATTTTTTGGTTATTGTTTACTGTTTAGGAACAAACTATGGTAAACTATGACCATAGATCGCATATGTGCATCAATTAAATTTTATCAAATAGATACATCATTATGATTGAAAATGTAACGGTTGTCATTCAATTGTAAGCAAATGTTTTAAACACTATGCTGAGGAGTACTTCACGAATAAAATGCCATATAATTAGTTAACTAGCTCGTTTCAATACATAACATTTATAGTTAAAAATAAAACATTAAGACTATTCAATAAGTGATAAATGGATCCAAGCAACTACTAAATAACCAATTAGAATCGAGAATGAGAAAAAAGTGATATATTACTTTCTTTCCGGTGCAGATAATTGACTCTCTACCTCCCATTCGTCACCTCCAGCAAGAGCAAGTTCTCGATCTATTATCTGATTGAAATCATCATTCAACTCAACATATGAACTGAAATGAAAAGCATGAATCAATATAGGAAGAATTAACGTAAAATTGATTTCCCCTTAGGTTGAAGAAAGTAAAAAGCATAATATGAATTGATGTGAATTGTTTAGAAGTAATAGTTCAGAACTTTGAATAATTTTATGATAAGTATATTTGTTTTGTCATTTCTTTTTAATGCAGCGGTTCGAATTCTCAATTAATTCAAACATCACATGTCGAGGGCAACCAGTGGAGCTTTACAATAAGGATTAATTCACTATCAATACCATTGAGTCTTATCGTTCTCGATAAACATATAGTTTTGTCTGTGCTTTAGACAGATGATTAGATAACATGTGTTTATGGACTGTCAGACATATGATTCGACTTCTCCGTATAAAATTTAATCTAATCGTTTCATTCTTTCAAGTGTTGAGCAGTTGGATCATCGACCTAATTCCTATATTTAGAGTCCTCAGTTTATTATTGAGATCTCTTTGTAAGCAATTACATCAGACATGAACATAAACCACTTAAGAAGCGTTTAATTTAGAAGTTTCATGGTCTTTTAATATAGTGAAGTTGAAGTGATTATGTTTCAAAGCATCTAAGTGAATCAAACAGCTCTCTGCATTGTATACTTAGGTTGAATGATTAAAGAAACAACTAACAACGTTTAGACAATCGAGATTTTAATTAAGATCATGAGCTGATCAATATTAAACCACCAGTGAGAGCCTGGACGCACTAGGCGGCCTGGTGTGGAACACGTCAGCAGTGAGCACCCACGATCCCACACGCAGAATTCGAACCCGGGACATTTGGCCTCAATCACCTACGTTTAACCCCTAGCCCACTTAGCAGAGATCTGACGGTGTTAATGTCTGACTTCAACCAATCCACCATATTGCGCGACCATCTTCCATTATCTTCGGTGGGTATCTGCCTCATACCCAACACGATTCAACTCTACTGGTCACTGCCTCTCACTAGAATTCCGAGAATTACCTCTAACACTGATCGGTTCATGATCTCAGCTAGAACTCAACAATCTCCACAACGTCTAGACAATCTTTGGTAATGTCTGTCTAGGACAATAATAAAGTTGGTTTCTTCTTCTCTCAGAGATGTTTTAAATCATCCAACATAAATTGATATGGATCACAATAGCGAATCATCTAACTTATAAGTTAATTTACAAATTGTGGATCAAATTCCCTAACCACCACTGGAAACGTACCAATAACTATTCAGTGATTAGTTTGTGTTTAGTGACGGTCTCAAATGATAGTACAAACCATCAACAGATTGTAGATATCGTTTTCAGACAAGTACTTAAACTGTATTGATCTTTTCATGAATTATGTATAAGTGAACAGAATATCTATGAAAACACACACACACACACACACAAACACTGCTGTTTTATAATAACATTAACGATAAATTGGGATACACATTCAAAGTTTATCAAATATTTAAGTTTATCGATTAAGTATGAAATCAAGTGACAACAACAAAATCTCAGGTCATTTAATGATAATAGACATAGTAACAATTATTAGTATTATTATTAATGTAGAAACAATTTCTAAGTACAGAAGATTACACAAGGTCATGAAATCAATTTGGAAAATAAATATTGGAATCTTAAATAAAACCAACCATATTTTTTTCAAGGTCAAGGTCAAGACAGTGTACTCTGTCTGATACATTTCGAAAGTATTCAGCATAAACAGTAACTATAAAAATTGATTAATCGATGGAATATTGTTTGTTTTGTTTTTTTTTTTTTTAATATCATAAGTGTAACTTCTGTACTCTACAATTGATTGATCACTGGGTGGTGATCAATGTCATGCTTGTCTAGTCCTTATTAGTGCAGATCGAATGCTATCGATCATGTTGCAATGTGGCCACCAGTCTAGGTGACTCGACACTGCGGGCACTATATATTGAGATTTACATGCTGGTTGAAGGTAGTCAACAGGAAACCCTGGACCCGGGTTTCGTGCTATTTGGCACTCGTCAATAAGGTGTAGCTGTAATCTTGAGGGAACTGGTGCTCCCTGGCGGATTCGATATCGTGTCACTCAGCTTCACAGTCTGAGACGTTACCACTGAGCTATCCGAGCCGCGACTGTACTCTATGTTTGTTCAGAAAATGACTAATTCAAGGTTTTAATGATTGTTTAAAGATCCCCAATTATATTAAAAGATTAATATTTGAACGAAGAATATTCTCTTCAAGTTCTACAATTATACATCAAAATTAATAATCCAAATAGTAACCAGGTTTAGGGCAAAGTACATCGTTTAAAGTTAAAGCATGTGAACTGTATGATTAATATCAGAAGGGGTTTTGTAAATATTATAGTAATTTCAATGGTTCAGATCATGAGTCAGTTGAAGCTAGACCACCATGGAAAACCTGGAAGCACTGGATGTCCGTTTCTTTATATTGTGGGACTCCTCGGCAGTGAGCATCAACAATAGGACGAAACGGCCGTCCAGTACTTCCAGGTTTTCAGTGGTGGTCTAACATCAATCGGTTCATGATCTCAATAAAAACAATATTCTTTGGAAAAGCTTGAACCAGATTGCCAGACAAAACAGTGAAATTACTTCATATACTTTTGCTGAAATTTTATAAATACATTCTTTCTCTTTAAGAATATTCTTCTTTCATATAATTGTATTTCACGACTGGTTTAAGACAAATTGATGCTAGTCAGAAGAAAATGAAATGAGTACCAGATAACTGATGTATGGAACAAACTTTAATTTTATTCGAAACATGAATGGGTTTTTTTGTTTTCATAATGTTTTTGAATAATGCAACTAAATAATAGTTACTTAAGTGATGATGAAAAAAAATTATTAGTTTACAAAGTAAACAAAATGACCTACCTAAAAGGTGGAGGTTGATCTTGATGAATTTCATATTCTGCATCTTCAAGTCCATAATCTGTGTCTGCTAGCGGATAATTAGCAAGATCATCATCTAGATCACCATGTGTACTATCAGGTGATTGATAACGTAACTCAAATAATAATAATATCTAATGTAATAGTGCGAAAAGAAAAGAAATCATGATTACAATTTAAGCCCTGAATGAGTGAGTTAAGATGATACTAATTAATTACTTAGTAGTGACAAATGTAATGATTTGTAATACTTTAGTGTAACGGAGACATTAGCCAAATTAAAGTTAACATAGAGATATGTTTTGTATTTTATATGAGAGGGGCAAAATCAATCCACAAGATGAGTAAGTTAAGTTGCATAAATATTTAAGACCTTTAAGTAATTCCCCCTTATTCGATTTGTCATCACAGTTTAGATTTAAAGGATAAATAATACATAGTGAAATGGGCGATATCAGTCCCATTCATATAGTGATTAAAAGTCACTTGTTAGAACTTCACTTCAGAACTTTTGAACTTTTTGATTGTCGTCACAAATGAGTATGTGATTACTGATAGCTCAGGAGATAAGTAAAGTTCATCCAGTTTGTAGTTCATGTCGTTGGTTAAATTTAGTATGACAACCATTAAAGAAATAAGGCATTCATGCATAATGAAGAGAATGTTACATCTAGGCCACTAAATTGTACATCCAGTAGTTCCCATTTCAATTTTTTTTCTTTCTGAAGTCATCCCGTGACGGAAAATATAAGTTGACTAATACTGACATACTTGTAAATCATAAAATCAGTAGTAACTAAGTTTAAGAAGAATTCTTAACGTCCTTTCAACAAACCGTCATTAGTCGAGTCTAAATAATACTGACTGACGAGCAGTTGACTGTTCAAATAAAACAATGGTAGTATTTTTTTAAAACGTAAATATCACCAATACTTACGCCAGTTGGATGATTTGAACTATCCACAAGATTTTCTCGAAATATTGAATGTACATCTCGAGTCAGTGGATATAAATTGATTGACAGGGATCCTAGTAAACTGAGGTAAAACACAATGAACATTTAGTTGATGATCAGGTTTAATAATTAGCTTTATCACATAAATATATACAATGTTAGATGGTTGAATATAATCAATAGGAAAACCTGTTTGAAAATGACGATTCTCTGCTTGTGGTTAGAACCCATGTCACTCAACATCACATTCAGAGATGTAACTACTTAGTTATTCAGGAGATAAGTTTTTCACTTAATTCCAAGTTAGTTAGACTAGTGGCCGCATTGGGAGTTGACGGATATGATGTGATCTACACTAAGAGTCAGAGAAATATGACATGTACATTTCCGCTACTAATCATAAGTAGGTTAGTAAGAACTACGGAATCTTACACAAATTTAAAGATTTACTTTTTAATCGAAGCATAGAAATTACAAATGAAAGGTTAATTTACATACTTATGGTTGTACAACAGAACCCTATAAATTAAGAGTATCATTCCGAAGGAGGAATGCAACTGGGTAGTACTCTTGTAGTTTTGGTTGCTATATTAAGGCTACATAGCTTATACTGGCTACCGTACAAGCTAATTTATTCACTCTTCTTGATTAATATTTCGAACAGTGGTAATTATTTGTAGATTGATCTTGACTATTTTTAATGTAAGTGTATGTATGTGCATTTCTTATCTTACTCATTATATGTCTTGTAACTTATTTTGGTCTGAATATAAATATCGATTCACGATTGGCTTTATTGAGTGGGTTCACATGCCTTCTCGACTGAGTGTCGCTACGTTTTTCTCCTCTATCTCCTATTCTCTTCCATCGTTCCGTCTTCCCAATTGTCCGTATATATCAACGATTATACGAAATCAACCTATTCAAAACTTCATTCTTCCATTTGACTTATTTACTTCCGTTATTCACTAACGCGATTTAAGTCTATGATTATATACGAGGATTGACGATTTGTATATTTCGATAACTGTCATTCATGCAATCCAATGGGAGTCAGATTAAAGGCTGCCAAACTCTCATTTCATCTTATTGATATCAACTTATCATTAAAAACTAGTTTTTAAGTACATAACATTGAAGTTATTTTTTTACAATAATATGAGCTCACCTTATTTTTTAGAGTCATATTAGCCGCTTATAGTCTGAATCGAGTCTATAATTAATGCATCTACTGGAGAGAGAGTGAGTGAGAGTCACATCGCTTAGTGGGAGCAACTGGTATGAAGCAATGAGATTTTAGGTTCCAATTTAAGAAAGAAAAACATGAATATTAAGACTGATAAATCATAAATGACTTGATCATGAGGTCTTTCCCACCAAGCTTATATATACTGAGTTCGAACCCTAACGAATTTGTAGGTTGTTGAGATGCTTCATCCTAAAACAAAACAATTGTCTGGTGTTTTGAGTTTTAAATTGATTGTCAAGTTAAAATCAATCCTTGATGTAAACTATAAACGGTTCACTTGGTATTGTTTGGCTTGTGTCTTCCCATTGAAGTTTAAGACTGCAATTGATTAGTCTCTTATTGGTATATGTGCATACCGTGCGTATTCCTTGATATTGCCTCAATTCACAAGCTTTTTGTAAGCAATGATGGATAGAGGCTAGCAGTGGAATCCAGTTTGACGCGCGTTTCGTCCTATTTGGGAATAGTCAGCTGGATGTACCTGCATCTCAGAGTTGATGTTCACTTTAGTTCTCGAACCCAGTACCATTCGCTTCAAACACCATCGCGTTATCCACTCAGCTACTGAGTCCTGATGGCCACTTGCTTGTGCAATAGGGTGAATTTAAATTCACTTGGTATTGTTTGGCTTGTATCTTCCCATTGAGGTTTAAGACTGCAAGTGGCTATCAGGACTCAGTAGCTGAGTGGATAACGCGATATCGTTTGAAGCGGATGGTACTGGGTTCGAGTCCCAGAGTAGATATCAACTCTGAGGTGCAGGTACATCCAATTGATGAGTCCCAAATGGGACGAAACACGTGCGCTGAATTCCACTGCTATCCACTATCCATCATTGCTTATAAACATTCCATTTTATTGACTAACTACTCAAAACAATTTTAAAAAAAGATAATTACATTGAATACAATAGAATCTACCTATCTGGTAAACCTTTTCTTATTTGATAAGCTTTTAAAATTAATACATCTTTATCATCCAATGAACGACTAACTGGCCAACTGATGCGTTGTCCAAAATAAACACTATCATGTCCAGTAGCAATTCTTGAATTCAATTTAGCCTCTGTTTTAATTTTTTAAATAAAAAACAAAACATAGATTTGAAAATAATAAGCAAAGCAGAACAATTACCAAAGGAATAGTTTATGATTATTTCATTCGACATAACTATGACGTAATCAAATGTTAAATTGTTATGTTATAAAGAACAATAGTTAGATATACATTAGTAGTAGTATTTACCAATATTTATACGAATAGTTTGACAGAAATTGAATGTTGAATATGTAAAAGATACTCCTGGAGTTCTAGTGAGAAGTCGTTACCATTGGAGTTCAACCAGGTCTGTTGTGAGATAGGAACTCACTGAAGACAATGGTGTACGGTGGCGTAACTTCGTGGATTGGTCGAAGTTAGACATTACCACCGTTGGATACCAGCCGGCTCAGTGTTCTAGTTGGTTAAGCGCCTGACGCGAGACTGATAGGTCCTGGGTTCGAATCCTGTGGGGTGCAGGATCGTAGATGCGTACTGCTGAGGAGTCCCAAACCAGGAATAAACGGCCGTCCAGTGCTTCCAGTTTTTCCATGGTGGTCTAACTTCAATTGACTCACGATTTCAACAATTGAAAATGAAAACTTTGTTTGAAATAAACAGAGAATGTTGGTGGCTAACACAGTGGAATCTAAAACGTGAGTTACGTTTTATTTTGAGATTCGTCAGCTAAATGTAACTGTATTCCAGAGTTGATGTTCATTATATGACTCGAACCAATTACTGTTCGCTTGTTTGAAATAATATTAGCTAGTGAAATTTAAATTAATTCCGATGTTTAATTCCACCAAGCTTGTCTAAACGTTTTTAGGGTAATAATCAAATTTAGACTTCGATTATTAACTAAAGTCAGTCAGTGATGTTGACTATGAAATCCATAAAAATATCAACAAACCATTTACACTTATTAATCAGATGCTCGCTAGTAACTAATTTTGAGAGGTAATCCCGATGTTCTAGATAGAAGCCATGACTATTGGAGCTCAACCATGTCAAATGTAAGACAGTAAGGATACTAGATGATTATACAATATTATGAACTGATGAAAGTCAACTATGTGAACCACTGAATTCTGGCTCAGATGTATAGAATCTAAGCGTTCGCGCAAGAAACCAAAGGTCCTGAGTTCGATCACTGATGTCGAGGTCGTGAATGCACACTGATAAGGAATCCCTTAAATAGGGTGAAACAGTTAGTCAGTGCCTACTCGTTTATATTGGTTGTCTAACTAAGATCAGTCAGTTATATTAATAAATAAATTCAAAAAAATTTCTTTAACCCGTGTTGTAGTATACTCTTACTCTATTAGAAAACCCACAAACACCTCTGTTAATATTTCCAGTTTTGCCGTTCGAAATAGGCGAAAACATGACCAGAATAATAAGAAATAAAGGTGAAAGTATATTATACTGACAACTATGAGTGAACCAGTGAGGTTTAAGATAGAGCATCGTATATTGTTGCACTAAATTAAATGCGTAATGCCAGATAGTTTATAGTTTGTGATTAACTAAGTAAACATTGGGAATATCTTGCAGCTAAAATGTTCGAAACCAATAAAAAATATCTTCTATACAACTGCCTAAGCTAAATCACAATAAATATCTTTTCCTGATACGTGCTAGAATGAAGGTCCCGGGTTTGATTCCCGTATACGGGGTCGTGGATACAAACTGCTGAGAAACGTCATACGAGGACGAAAAAACATCCCAGTGCTTCTGAGTTTTAAATATTTTTTTTAAGTTGATTGGTTCAAGAATATAATATAAATCAATAAAAGAAGTAAAATAATAGAAGATGGAACCAAAACATGCTGGGACGGCTGTTAAGGTCATTGAAGGATGAGAGATTGTACGTTATCTCTCCGCATACAGAGTTCAGGCTTGAGTAGGTGAAATCAAAATGTTCCAGCTTTAGTAAATTATTTGTTTGAAAAGCAAATTTTCATCGTTGAAATCTCTTTTTGCTTTATTAAAGTAAGTTTGTATGATTGTGAGAAGTGTTATGCTAATTTCCTTACTTAGTATATTGTAGAATAAATGAACAGAAATTTACCTAATTTCATATTCTGTAACTACAGTGACCATCTTTTATTTTCATTCAGTTGCTTGTTATGAAGATACACGCTTAGGATGTCAGATCATTACAGGAAGCCTTGAACCAAGGTTTAATGTTAGACGACATTCAAAATCTATCTGCAATTTTAATAGAACTAATGTTCCTTCCCAAGGATTGGAATCTGTGTCACTCAATGTCACATCTAAAGTAATTACTACATCAGTAACAAAAATAGTTTCATTTGAATATATTTTGTGAAGATTGGTTTAATTAGTAGGTTATACTGATCATAGATTGATCTTAGTTGTGGTACTGCTAAAAAATAGGGAGGATTCCGCAACTGTTTCAGCCTGACACGAGACTTCTTAGCAGTTTGCACCAGAAATACTAAAGGGGAACGAACTCATAACCTTCAGGCCTCACTGGATCGATATTCAAGTGTACAATTTAAAATTAATCCGTAATTTTGCATGGATTTGATAATGTTAACTAACCTCTTAGACAGTGTAACTTTCATTTAATTTGCATTACAATTATGCTAAATGATGCTCTGAGCTAATCAGATCTAGGCCACATAATTGGTGAGAGATGTCCATTCAAGTAGTTGGTCGGAGTCATATTTCGGAAGCGTAGATATTAGTAGTTGTATATTAATAATCACTAATGTTGATAAATAATTCATTAACAACTCAATAAGATTAGTTTTAACAAATTGCCATCGAAACAAAATGGTTTAACAGAACATTTGTTGTATGCGTGATGATGATGATGAATGACTAGTGATCACATGTTGTTTATTAATGCGTCAACACATTAAAATAAACTTCAGTAATTTTGTGTACGTAAACAATTATCATTGTATTTCATTCTGAAATCCTATCAAGAACTGTAACTCTGTTAAGTAAATAATGAGTTTTCTTCGTATTTCATAAAGTTATACCACTTTTTTCATGCTTTATACAGTGTGATAACATGTTTTGGGAAAATATTAGATATAATGTAATTAAACGGTTCTGGTGCTAAACATTGTACCTGTAAGATAAACAAGCAGGCGAACTATGATAACTAGACAGAGGTAGGTGAACGTTAAGCCATTAAACTGACTATCTAAAGGAGGAAAGAATAATTTCATGTATTCTCTGCTGAAGTATCGTTAAGATACTTGACCGAACACTATCTAGAAATGTTTAAAGCTACCAAGACTAGCAGAAATGCGGAATGTCTATATAACAGTTATTTACAAATTGAACATTGTACTGTAATGAGCTAGTTCTTTGACGTAATTTTGAGAAATATATTATTTAGTTTATCATCAGTGACAAAGCAATGAGTAGGGGGGGCGATTATACCCCGTATTTGAAATTTACTTATTTGACAGAGTAATAATGAAATAGTGATATTTTAAAACTAGTATTCAACCAAATACCAGTTATCTCACATTTTGACAAATGTAGCTTTTAACATATATGTTCTTACTACAATATAGAAAGCTTATCAAATCAGTGACATAATAGATTTTTGTAGCATTTCTTCTCTGATTCATACCATTAAATAGTAATCTGTGCTAAATTGATGCTAAAAATCGTTTGAATCATAAATTAAAGTTAATTGGAGAACCACCGTAACTAATAAACACTGAATAACTATTCCATCTTAAAATAGAAATAAACAGGAGAAGGAATATATAAGATCACGTACAGGATTAAACCTAACCACTGACTGACTTTCTCTCCATGTAGTAGTCAATGATGGGTTAAATTACATTTTAAATTTTATTGATTACTTCCAAGTCCTGAGCTTCATTTACTATTGACAATAAATGTTAATTCTTTCCTACTTAAATGCTGGTTAATTGGTTCAACAGTCAATATAATTATTAAATGAAAATAGAACTTTTAAACTGATATTCAGTGATTGGACGTTATCTGTCGAAAGTCACAAACCTAAATTATGGATTATTTGGTCAAAGTTTCTCAATGGGAATGTTTTCATTTATTTGATATTACAGAACTCACAAGCTCTATCTAATATGAGATCCATTCTTGCTGATCGCATTCAGCTTATGTTAGAAAAATTTGCACCATAATTTCAAATCACTTAGACTATTTAGTTATATAACAAACTTCTTTAACATAATTCCAATAGCACTAAGAACTAGACAACATGACAAACCAATTGGTAGATAACAAATTTTTTTTCAGTATGGGGGTTGTGGGGATTGTTAAGTTTTTTGGTTGAGATCATGAATTAATTGATGTTAGACCACCGTTGGAAACCTGGAAGCACTGGACGGCCGTTTCGTCCTAGTATGGGACTCCTCAGCAGTGCGCATCCACGACCCCGCACCCAAAAAAAATTTTTTTTCACTTAGAAAATTAGTATAGATTTAATTACTTTTTTTGGAATATATATTATTCGTATGTCTTAATTAAAATATCCAGCCGACAACGCTGAAATAGGAAATAGAGGGGGTTAAAATCTGTTATCCAATTTTAAAAGTTCGCACCCTGTAGCCAATTACTGTTCTTAAGAATACTTTAAGATGAAGTAATTTCAAAGTATGGATAATTAGTTTGATTAGCGTAAACCAAAAGATAAAAACATTTGGCATATAAAGTGTAAGGAAGTGGATTGGATTCCCAGTGTTAATATCAACACCGGGATCCAAGTATATATAACTGATGAGTCCCAAATGGGACGAAACACATGTTTTAAATTCAACTGCTAATCACTAACCAACTTTATTTAAAAACCAGAAAAAAAACTATTTCTTAAGAATGTAACTGTTCAATGAAGTCAGTTTTGAAATTCTATACATAAATATTTGATTATAGGAATAAATTATGTAACTTATTATAACAAGATATCATAATAAAAAGTTGAGCAGTTTTTTTGACGATTATCCATTCGAAACTGTGAGTAGGTCTATTGATGAGAATGAAGAAGATTCATAGAATTTATGGATGTTGGAGAATTTAACACCACCAAAATATTTACAACTGGGATTCTTATACAAACTAATCTCAGTACCCTTTTAATAAGCAGTTAATATATCACTATTTTCTTTCATAAAATAATTCAGATTATGATTGGATGATATTTATATGAAATAATAATATACTCGTGTATTCTTATTCAAATTCATCGGGTGAAATAAACGTGTTTCACCATGCGATAATTTAAGTGTTTTCATCGGAAATGACTTCAGATGACCGATTTCGAAATTGTTTTCACTTTTTTTTCTTTATTATCTTTGTCTCCTCTTAACCTTCATTCGAAGTCTAGTTGACCTTTTATTTTTATGTCGAAATGTTCTTAACAAGTATATTATATGTGATCAGATTATTTGAAATGTATTGCGATAATATATCATCGTATAGTTCTGCTAATCTTCATTTCCTTATTACACTACCTGAAGTTTATCAAAGGAACTAATTACTTCAAATGGATTGATTTTAAAACTTGAAACTACTTACTAGTTAAATGAATATAGAAACGGTTACTAAGGGATTAAATCTACTGGGTTTTTTATACATGAAATAAACAAATCAAACAATTTCACCGAGTCGTTTGTTAGTTTAAAAAGAAAAACAAGAAAGGGTAATGTAGGATAACAGTATAGATTACATAACAACCGAAAATTAGTCACTTGTCCTACTACTACTATCCTAATAATAAATTCAGAAATTTCGATAGAAAAAAAGTAAGAAGATAAAGTTAATCGGTGAAAATGTGGTGTATTTGTGCTATACGTTTCGAGAAATCTGGTCATATACATTTATATTTCTTAGTGGTTGAATTCATGGGTCAATTGAAGCTGAACCACCACTGAAAACCTGGAAATACTGGACGGCTGTTTCGTCCTAGCATGGGACTCGTCAGCAGTGCGCACCTACAATCCCGCTTCGCGAGATTCGAACCCAGGACCTATCGGTGTCGTGCACGAACGTTTAACTTCTAGACCACTGCTAAGGCGTTCAACAGTTTTAATGTTTAAATTCAACCAATGCACTGGGAGTCCCATAGTAGAACGAAACTGCCTTCCAGTACTTCCAGGTTTTCAATGGTGGTCTAGCTTCAAATGACTCATGAATTCAACTACCAAATTACTATAATATTCACAATATCCCTCTCTGAATATATATATATATATATATATATATATATATATTATATATATATATATACTTATCAAAGTATTTTATATGAAAATTAATAAAGGTCAATTATATAAAATACACGAAATTTATCAAATCAAATCCATTTTATTCTTGTTCTACCAAAATTTATAAAAAGGACTAATTACTTTAGATTTTCAGAAATCCAAATTGTCGATGAGTAGTTAGTCCTTAGAAGTCTTAAACTAGGACAAAATAACTACCCTGTATTCCTTAGTTTTACTCCGTTAGTCTTTTTTTTTAGAATAAATACTCTCAAAGATTCAATGACTTCCCTCATATTACTTATCTATATTTGATGGTTAAAATATGACATGAATCATCAACTGATAATCATTACTTCTTATAGTTGAATTCATGAGTTGATCTAAGTTAGACCACCATTGAAAACTTGGAAGCACTGGATGGCCACCTCGTCCTAGTATGGGACTACTCAACAGTGCACATCCACGATCCCATCTCGCTTGCGAGCACTTAACGTGGTATCTAACGGTGTTAATATCTAACTACAATTGATCTTTCACAACTATTCATCCATTGTGTAAGGTAGATACCTGTCTCTATCCAACTCTAATGATCACGGTTTCTCAGTACTTCCAGGTTTTCAATAGTGGTTTAGTTTAGATCGACTAATGAATTCAACCATTATATTTTACTATAATCTCCACAAAACCCCCATTCTGATAACAATCATTAATTTATCTATACTTATATTGAATTAATTTATCATAAACTTACCTCGAAATAAAACTTTAATTCTACGATCCCCTTTACCAGTTAATCCAACTAAATATTTAAGATCCAAAATTAAAGACATTTCAACAATAATCTATCCACTATAAGTAATATTCCAACAAAAGTATTGATTTTGGTATCATTCAAAATGGATAAAGATTAATTTTCTAAACTTTCACAATCATCACTAACATAGTAGAAATACCTACTCAACTATGTATAATAATAATAATAATAAAATGAATGTAATAAGTATTATATGAAAGTGTTCAGCAGTCAGTATACTTGTATATGTATTTATCTATATGTAATTGTATACAACTATGTATACATATAAGTGTATATGAATGAAAATGTCTTTCACATAGAACTCTTTTGTTTCTTTCGATTGAATACCATTTTTATACTTTTAGGAATGGTGTCAATACTTTTATGAATCACGTGTCCACTAGTAATAATAATGATGATGATAATAATAGTTACCAATTGTAAGCTGATCAAATAGTATTAAACCAAATATTAGTTGTGATACACACATAAACACAATAATGATAAATGCATATAGAATGATGAATATTTCTTTTGTCGATTACTCAGGACAATTTAGATTTCATCATTTTAAGAAATCAATATGTGTAAGACTTTTCTTCATTATTTTGATTAATAACATGTAGTTAGTCAGAATTTATAGTTATTGTTGTCGTTCTTTTTTGTTGTTGCTTGATTGACTTTATGATTATTAAATTTATTATTTACTTTACTTATTTGGGCCTGTTACTAAAAATGGAGAATAGGTCACCGACAAGCATTCTACAACAAACTCTGTCCTACGCATTCCTTTCCAGTCATATCCAATTGTGATTCATTCCTCTCATATCTGTCTCCATTTCTCAGCACAATGTGTTCTATGGTCGTCCACTCATCCTTTGTTTAGCATTGAGGATTCCAAGTGAGAGTTTGCGTTGTGACGCAGTCCGCTGCTGTCCCCAATGTGTATCCTCTCCACTTCCAACACTTCTTCCTGATTTCTTCCTCCACTCGAATCTGATTTGTTCTCTCCCACAGTAGATTATTGCTGATAGTGTTTGACCAACAGATGTGAAGTATTTTGTGTAGACAGTTGTTAATAAACACTTGTATGTTCTGGATGATGGCTTTCATAATTGTCTAAGTTTCCACCCTATACAGTAGAACTGTCTTGATATTTGTATTGAAGATTCTGACATTTGTGTTGGTTGACAGTTGTTTCGAATTCCAGATGTTCTTCAGTTTTAAGTGTGCTGCTCTTTATTAAATTTGTTACTTAGTAATAATTTAATGTAGATAACTCGATTGTATAAGCGGTCACTCGTTCTCTGGATAGTTCAATTGTAAAGTCAATAATATGATGATAAGTGATGTTGGTTAGAATCCAACAAAGAAAATCAGTTCTCTCAAGATTGTAGAAAGTTATTATTAATGAGTACTGATTAGTTTGTAAATTACTGTCTATCAGGGTATTTTTGTCAAATATCTTCAACTATCTAATATCAAGTAAGAGCAATTTAATCATAAGGTATTGTTAGATGAAAGAATAATGAAAATCAAGGAATTAATCGGTTATTGTTTGCTTAGATGTTGGAAATATAATCTCCAAATTAACATGAACTCATCAATGACCTAGTATTGTTTATTGGTATCTTCTCATTGACGTTTAAGAATACAATTGATCAGTCTCTTATTGGCATATGTACATCCCGTGCGGAATACCTCGGTATTGCCTAAAGTCATAAGCATTATAAGCAAATATGGACAGTGTCTGGCAGTAGAATTCAGGACACGCGTTTCGTCCTATTTGGGACTCACCAGCTCCATGTACTTGCACCTGAGTTGGTGTTCACTCTGGGACTCGAACCCAGTACTATTCGCTTCAAACGTCATCGCGTTATCTACTCAGCTACTGGGTCCTAACAGCCACCTGCTTGTTCAATGACGTGAAGTTATATTCACTTGTTATTGTTTACTTGTATCTTCCCGTTGCTATTTAGGACTGTTATTGATGAGTTCATTGTTTTAATTGATTGTTAAATGGCTATTGGTAACTGACGTGGTATAAAATTATTTTCATTTATAGGAGGATTTTATTCATTTGAGGCTAGTTAAGCTCATTTTTGACGATATTTTATAGCCGTGTAACTGCTTATAAATTATTTCTTTCTAGTTCATGTAATTTTTAATTAGATGATTATAGTTTTATTGACACTGTTAATTAGCTGGATAGCATCAGAGGGATTTGCTTTATAAATTGCATTTCTTTGAAAAATGAAAAATATGTGTACATTTTATTTATTCTCAGTTGAGATATAGTTGAAAAAACGGAGAATATTAGACATCTGCCTTATCCTAGCACTGTACACTTCATGCCCTGGTACGACCAAGGGTGCGGATAGTCAGCTCTCCCTATCGAAATGCTCTCACATGGCCACGCGTATACAGCCACTGCCATGGAAGTCCTACTCACTGCCTGCCAGTAGCATTACTGTTGTTTACGAAAATGAGAGGATGAAAAGCGAATGTCTGACGCTCCAACCGAGTTAGTGGACACGGAGAGTCCAACTAGAGGAGTTGGAAACCCTGATTCTAAATCAATGGTGCACATGAGCTCCAGTATCCTAAAGGAACAAATGGAATATGAACCAACTATTGATCACCGGCTACCATGGGACTGCATCTCCTTACGTTGCTCCACTACCTAGTGGATCAGACCTTTGAGTCGAAGGCTCCGGGTGTGGCCTCCAAGTAAACCACCTGTTTCGGTTTCGCCACCCGGACAGTATCATAGCTCGCACACAAATCAAGTGACTTTTGTGGCCCATATATATTCGGTGCCACTTTGTACCAATACTTATTTGTTCAAATAAACATCCATGAGTGGCCACAACCCTATGTGGGATCTAAGCCAGTATCTTTAGATTTCGTCGTGAACGCTTAAAAGTCAAAACTACTGGGTCTGTTTCCATAGATACAATTCCAAGCCAAATCAATTAACGATATAATGCCACAATCATGTAATATTGTTAGCGATAACCATTTCTAAAAGTATATACTGATGATGTAGTCTAGGAAGACAATGAAAACGTCATCATTAATCTAAGCAGATTAGAGGAGTCAAATTATCTTATTTGCATATGACTTTTCACAGTGATAACAGTACTCAGTTTCACATTGAAATATTTGTCATTTTGAAGAACATAATTCAACACTACAAAGAATTTTAGAGAAATACATTTTTAGTATCAGAAGGGTTTTTTGTGGATATTATAGTAATTATAACAGTCGAAATCATATGTCAATTGAAGCTAGACCACCATGGAAAACGTTCGTTACGTCCTATTGCGGGAGGTCAAGCGTTCGCGCGCGAGATCTATAGGTTTTGAGTTCAAATCTCTCGAGGTGGGATTGTGGATGCGCACTACTGAGGAGTCCCACAATAGGATGAAAAGGCCACCCATTGCTTCCAGGCTTTCCATTGTGATCTAGCTCATGATCTCAACTGTTAAAATGTATTTTTGTTGCTTAATTATTATTATTAACAATGAATCGAATCAAAACTTGTTGATTAAAAAAATAACATCACATTTAGGTTTTTGATAAGAATGATACATATTAATAGTATCATTGTTAATTAAGTAATCAGCATATGACTATCTGTAGAATATTGGAAGAGTTTCATTGTTGTCTCATCTGTTATGACGAAAAACAAATCATTTGACTAACTAAACTGCTTTATATTAAAAGTAGAAAAAAACAACATGATTACAATGGAAATTATTATGAGACAAATGACTGATGATTAAATCTAATTTAAATAAGAGGTAAAACTATTGGCATTTTAGACGTACTAGGAAAATATTCAAGACGATCTAGACTTTGCAGATGATCTGGCTGTTTTATCGCATACGCAACAACAAATGCAGGAGAAGACGACCAGTGTAGCAGCAGCCTCAACAGCAGTAGGTATCACCATACACAAAGGGAAAAGAAAGATTCTCCGTTACAATACAACATGAACAAATCAAATCACACGTGACGGAGAAACTTTAGAGCATGTTAAAAAACTTACATATCTGGCCAGAAACATTGATGAACACGGTCGATCTCATACACATGTGAAGGCATGGATCGGTAAAGCGAGAGCAGCATATCTACTACTGAAGTACATCTGGAATTAAAAACAACTGTCAACCAACACAAATGTCAGAATCTTCAATGCAAATATAAAAACAGTTCTACTATATGGGGTGGAAACCTGGACAATTACGAAAGCCATCATACAGATGATGCAAGTGTTCATCAACAAATGTCTACACAAAATACTTCGCATCCGTTGGTCAAACACTATCAGCAATAATCTACTGTGGGAGAGAACAAATCAGATTCGAGTGGAGGAAGAAATCAGGAAGAGTGGCTGGAAGTGGATAGGACACACATGGAGGACAGCACTGAACTGCGTTACAGGGCAAGCCCCAACTTGCTATCCTCAAGACTGAACAAAGGATGAGTGGACGACCACAGAACACATTGTGCTGAGAAATGGAGACAGATATGAGAAGAATGAATCACAAATGGATATGACTGGAAAGGAATGCGTAAGACAGAGTTGGTTGTAGAATGCTTGTCGACGACCTACGCTCTATTGGGAGTAACAAGCGTAAGTACGTAAGTAAGTAATACAATAAAGATGAAGACAATGTTCTGGACTGAACAGTCAGGTCTAGTCGAGAAGTTACTATTTTGAGGGCTAACAAGGATTTATATTTGACGTGAGTCTGTTAGTACCGGTTGACCTTTCATTGATTTAACACTGGAACAAGGTCATATAAATCTGTATTCTGATTGTCGATTTTCTCACGTGATAATTGATAGGGGCTAAAGTCATAACAATATTGACTATAGTTCTTTACGTAGATTTATTAAATAGTCTGTGATGTGGAATTTTATCCTCAGTTCTGTGAGAAAGATATGCTATTTTCTTTCAATTCATAGAAGTAATGAAATTTACTCACGACTATAGAATATAGTCAGTTAAATTAACACTTATCTTGTTGTATAATAATGAAATTAATTGAATACTAATGAATAGAGACCTCAGATCAATATTCTCATCATAAAAAACGTGACAGATGAGTAGATCATTGATATCAGTGAAGTTATTCCAGGTTTATGATACACTACGAATTGTATTTTCTAGTATTAAACTAATTTTTTCTTTACATTGAAAATTGAACCAGAATGATAATTTCACAGGAGGTTTTCATTTCTAGTATTCGTGTTTACCGTAGCTCAATGAAGCTTAAAGATCAACATGCAAATTTAGGTTCGTTATAAATGATAAAGTAAATGAGAAGAGATAGATGGTGGTTATCAGTGAGATCCAGTATACGCGTTTTGTCCCAATTGGGACTCGTCAGATGGATGCATCTGCATCCCAGATTTGATGTTCATTCCTGGACTAATTAGTTTGTGAAAGAGATTGACTGGCGTCAGCTGAAAAACTTATATAGTGTACTCGGTTTCTCAATTGTAATCAGCTTTAAAACGATTTTTCCATAGTACTGAAGAGAAATTAAAACTCATTGCATTGGCGATTATGTGATAACTGAATTAAGTTACAGATAAGGAATCATCTAAATCCTGATCACCATAACTGTATTGTACAACATCCACTGCCAGATTTTAAAGTCCTTAATTGGACCACGAAATAGATAGTGCATAGTGAATTTTTGGTACCTTCCACTTGTGAGCAGTTCAATTCATGATTAAATCTGACTTTCTTTAATCTGATACTTCCATGTCAGTTAAAAATGCTCATTATACTTTGATTTCATCTATAAAAACTCTACTTAGAGGTAAGAGGGTAGTCGACAATGCTCGATTGCTCTTATTCTATAAGGATACTTCTTGAACGACCTGGAATGGAAAGTGTACTAGTAGTGATCATATCAACTTGGGGGCTTGATTACAAAGCCCAGGGATAACTACTTCAGTTCACTCATACATGAGCGTTATGTGTGCAGTTTTAAATGAGAAAACTCTGTAATTTTAAGACCTTATCATCGGAAATCGATGGCACATTACCTATGAACGACAACTCTATGCTTACAAGACTTACGATTATTATGGTGTACCCCGTCATTAATCTCTATTGGAAATAAATTTTGGAGCCATCGTCAACAAATAGTGAAAACATGAAATGTTATTTAGATTTCTTATAGAGACCGAAGTATATAGACTAATCCAGTTAGTCAATTTATGAATTTATACCATTTTAAAAAGAGGTAGGTCAAGTGTCATACACTGAATTTTATCCTACAACTAATCAAATTATTAAAATAATTTCAATTAATTTGTTGACCTATAACTCATCACGATACGACTGTACAGCTTTGAAAACAAACTCAATACAGAAGAATTCCTTGTCGGATTAAGTTTCTTCCTTTAAGTTGGATTTTAAGCACTCTAGATAGAAAGTGAATAAACCCTGGTGACAACATTTTTAACCCATAGTTTGGATCACATGAAAAAAAGTATTTTTGTCCTGTTAAGTGTTCAGTTTTCTTAACAAACTAGGCAACTCAAAATGATGTTTCATTTGTTTTCATGAGATCCTTCAATGTCCCAAAAATCTCGCCATGTTACGTAATTTCATACATAATACTCCTGTGTCATGTTTTACATGGTTGCTGTACATGTTTGTACATTAAAAATTCTACCTTTATTCAGTATTAAGGTAACAGATTCTTAGTTCTACATAAATTTATCATTAACTTATACATCAACTGTAGACTATCTTCAGAACAACCTAATTCTTTGCGTTTTCCGAATAGAGCTGTGGAGAATGTTGAGTTCATTGAAACTACGAACCATTCTAATTTGGACAAGCATTGAAAACCTGGAGGCAGTATATAACCGTTTTGCCCTAGTGTGTGAATTCTGAGCAATGAACATCCACAACCCCACATCTAAGAATAGAACTCAGACCTTCTTTGTTGAGAGTGTATGCTTAAATCGTAGACCACTGAACCGAGACTCAATGGTTTTCAAGTCTAACTTCACTCAACACGCGGTACTGTGCTAACATATTCCATAGACTTCTGTCGATAACTTCGTCATTTTAGTAGATAGGGATAAAATATCACTTGAAAATCGGTGTACCCATAAATAAATAACTATTTATAACCAAGTATCATAGGCGATTTCGACTTCTCCGAATTAGTATTAATTATTATGGCTTTTTTGAAGTGTGGTTTATTTATTGCATGATAAAAAAACAAACAAATTTTGTTTACAAAACGTGTCTACTATAAGTAGTATAACAATTATGTGAAATTAATCAGGTGGTGACAAATGGTTGAAACTAACAATTGAACTTAGATAAGATTTTCATCAATTAATAATATGAAACAATCTCACCAAATCCCTTCAACAACGCATCACGATGGAATTTTACTGATTTTAAATTATCTGATCACAAAAAATTAAGTTGAAACAAGGACTAGTGAAGTTTTATAAGCGAAGACGGATAAGAGCTAGCAATGGAATTCAAGATGCGCGTTCCCTCCTATTTGGAACTCGTCAGCTCCATGTACCTGCATACCAGATTTGATGTTCACTCTGGGACTCAAACCCAGTACAGAGTCCTGATAGACGCTTGCTTGTGTAATGAGGTGAAGTTTAAATTCATTTTGTATTGTTTACTTGAATCTTCTTTATGATGTTTGAGACTACAATTGATTAGTATCCTGTTGGCATATGTGCATGCTGTGCGTATTGCATCGGTATTGCCTTAATTCATAAGCACTATAAGCAAAGGTGGACAAATGGAGTCATTCAAAAACTTAAGAAAATTTCATGGTTTTCAACATAATATTTAACAATAAAAAGATGCAACTTTAGTAAAATATTGAGCATCAATTTACAGCTAGAAATTCCCAAATTGGTATGAACTATAAAAATCTATTCAATTCTAAGCATTTCAGCTTAATTTTTAATTAGTTAGAAGATAATGGTCCATTTGATGATAAACAGATCGATATGGGCTAAGTAATGATTTTATCTTGTCCCATGAAATAAATAGATTCATTTTTTAACCATGCTAACCTCCCAGATTAGCTTGAACAGCCAGATGGTGTATCCAACCTTTACAAAACAAGTACGAATTAGGACGAAGTGAATGAACCTAGTTTTGATTAACTCAAGAGTACTAGCATCTTTATTCAATGAACATTATCTAAAATGAGACAACGGTTGGGATTCATCAATTGTAGTCTTAAATAACAATGGGAAGATACAAGTAAACAATAACAAATGAATATAACTTCACCTCATTACACAAGCAGGTGGCTATTAGGACCCAGTAGCTGAATAGATAACGCGATGACGTTTGAAGCGAATAGTACTGGGTTCGAGTCCCAGAGTGAACATCAAATCTGGTATGCAGGTACATGGAGCTGACGAGTCTCAAATAGGACGAAACGCGTGTCCTGAATTCCACTGCCAGCCACTATCCAATTTTGCTTATTCGTTAGTCTTTTTAAGATTTTGTTTTATATGGTGATGAGATAGTTTTAAGAATTTTTGTACGATAGTCATTCAAGTGTGTTGATCCAATCTATTCGTGATTCAGAAAACAGCTGTCAACATTTATTTTAGTAGCTTTAATTTAAATGAAATTTAATTACAGACAGTGTTTCAAAACTAAAGATATTTAACTTATACTAAAATAATATTACAGTTAATAATGATACTTATGAATGATATTTAACTACGGTTGATTTCCTTTAGAGATACATTGAAAATCAGACAACATTCGACAAACATATTGTCCTAGTATGGAACTCCTCAATTGTTCTTACATAAGAATTGAATAGGGATTGAACCCATTGCTTTTAGTCATTCTTGTTTACTTTCCTACAATCTGATCATAGTCTATTTAATTCTTCATGTTTTGATTTGTGCCGAGTTTTCTATGTAATTATCTATTTCTGTTGCTTCCTTTGGCTGTTAGCAACTGTAAACCAATAACAAAGTTTCAATACGAATATCAAGACAGTCCTACTGTACTGAACTGAAACTCCGAGAACTACTACAACCATCATCAAAGAAGTAAAAGTATTTATAAACAATTTTTCATGAAAGATACTGAATGTTCGTTGACTTGATACTATCTGAGACAGTCTATTGTGGGAGAGAATAAAGCAGATTCCTTCTGAAGAGGAAATTAGGAAAATACGGTGGAAAAGGATAGGACATACACTGAAGAAATGTTAAACTGAATCACGAGGCGAGCGCTTACATAGAATCCTGAAGAGAAACGAAAACGAGGGAAACCAAGAACACACTACGACGAGATTTGGAATCAGACATGAAAAGGTTGAATAGCAACTGGAAACAACTGGAAAGGATTATCGAGAACAGAGATGGATGGAGAATACTGGTGAGCGGTCTATGCTCCTCCACAAGGGGTTATAGGCGTAGGTAAGGACTGAGTAAGTCCTTTGGTTGTCCATCTACTCTTATTAAAATCTACAGGCCATTTAGAATTTATTGTGTTTGACGAATTTCAAGATAAGCCATAATTAAATATTGTAGTTCATTATTAGATATCATTCGATATACTAATCACCCTGATAACCGTTATTAAATAAATCCCAAAGGTGTATGAATTAAAAAAGCAACACAAAGCGCTGACTAAAGTTTATTGCTGGATAGCGCAGATAACAAAGCCACAAGCACATCAAGCGAATTCAACATGAAAGACTAATGCACACGGGCAAGCGAATACAGAGGCGGATTCCCCGTCAAATAGCATTGAATCGAAGCGAAGGAGTTAATGGGATTCAAGCACATATATGTATATATGTTTTGGAAACTGAATGATTCATAGAGAGATATTTAAGCGATTGATATCTAAGCTAGGGAAAGGAATATGTGCGTAAGCTGTTACATGTGATTAGGCGTACATTTTATACAGATATAATAATAATAATAATAATAATAATAATAATAATAATAATAATGATAAATGGTTAAATTGTTACTGTCCAAATAAAACTGTCTTTTAAATAAATTAATTGAAATGCTCGACAAAATTAACTGTAAACAAACTCAATTGTAGGAGAGATATTATAATAGTACGGCATTTGTGATTACTGGGACGTTCTTGTTTGCATTTTCTTTAAATATACATCAATTTAACCTACGCCAGTGTTTTAAATGTCAACGTAGTCACTTCCATTATTTCTTACTTTTCCATGAATGTATTCCTTATTTAGATACTTACTTAGGTCTGTTACTACCAATGGGGCATAGGTCGTCGACAAGCATTCTACAACCAACTCTGTCTTACGCATTCCTTTCCAGTCATATCCATTTGTGATTCATTCTTCTCATATCTGTCTCCATTTCTCAGCACAATGTGTTCTGTGGTCGTCCACTCATCCTTTGTTCAGTCTTGAGGATAGCAAGTTGGGGCTTGCCCTGTAACGCAGTTCAGTGCTGTCCTCCATGTGTGTCCTATCCACTTCCAGCCACTCTTCCTGATTTCTTCCTCCACTCGAATCTGATTTGTTCTCTCCCACAGTAGATTATTGCTGATAGTGTTTGACCAACGGATGCGAAGTATTTTGTGTAGACATTTGTTGATGAACACTTGCATCATCTGTATGATGGCTTTCGTAATTGTCCAGGTTTCCACCCCATATAGTAGAACTGTTTTTATATTTGCATTGAAGATTCTGACATTTGTGTTGGTTGACAGTTGTTTTTAATTCCAGATGTACTTCAGTAGTAGATATGCTGCTCTCGCTTTACCGATCCATGCCTTCACATGTGTATGAGATCGACCGTGTTCATCAATGTTTCTGGCCAGATATGTAAGTTTTTTAACATGCTCTAAAGTTTCTCCGTCACGTGTGATTTGATTTGTTCATGTTGTATTGTATCGGAGAATCTTCTTTTTCCCTTTGTGTATGTTGAGACCTACTCGCTAAAAAATCGTCTTCACTGTATGAGTGGTATATTTCAAATATACGCAGTTTATGTACAGTCAGAACAGACCGCATCACATTATAAAATGAAAAATAATAATTACAGAATATCGAGTCAAAAATGGCTGTGAATATGAGAGACTGTAACTAATAAGATGGATTGTGTCTAGAAGTGGTATCCATGACTTGCATTTCGTCCTATTTGGGACTCGTCAGCTGGATATACCTGCGTCTCAGAGTTGATGTTCACTCTGGAACTCGAACTCAGTACCTTTCACTTCAAACTTCATCTCATTATCCACTTAGCTACTGAGTCCTTATAATGAAGATGTGATCTAAGGTAATATCGAGGCAGTCCCCACAGGATGCACATATGCCAATATGAGGCTGATCAAATTCAGTTTTAAATAATAATGGGAAGATACAAGTAAACAACATCATGTTAATTTAAAACTGTAGATTGAGAATAACACAAGAATGGTAAGTCGTATAACAGTAGCCAATATGTCAAATGAAAGCTTATATTAAGAGGAATATACATATCTATAATCTAGTTACTTAATTATTATACAGTTCGAAAATATATATATAATAACGAACTATAAATAGTTCCCAAAAGTTACCGATAATTTAATCTTCGGATACAACACATGTACTTTTTAAACCTGTAAGTTAACATAAATTTGACTGAAAGCTTATTATAAAAAGCTCCGTACATTCAATGGATACATTTATAAATTAACAAAAATTAGTTAAACTTAAACATTCACACTGTTGGGTGGAGGCCGGCTCAGTAATCTAGAGGTTAAGCGTTCTCGCACGGAACCGAAAGGTCTTGGGTCCGAATCTCGCGAGTGGGATTGTGTATGAGCACTACTGAGGAATTGCATACTATGACATAACAACGGCCTAGTACTCCCAAGTTTTCCATGGTAGTCTAACTTTAATTGACTTATGAATTCAACTATCTATATTTTGTAATTATCAGTTTTCTTATTTCAAAGAGAAGAGTAATTTATACAACAATCCATGTTTAGTTTGTTTATTATTAATTCAAATCAAACTAATTTACTCTTATTTGAGACAGTTTGATATTACCTTATATTATTAGTATCAAGTTCATAGTTCTATATTTATAAAAATATAGTTTAGTTTACTGAATAATTCATGTCATTGTTTTCAATCATAACAAGAAATATTTGTAAACTTTCGTTATATTTAATTCACTTGGTATTGTTTTACTTGAATCTTCCCATTGATGTTCATGACTGCAATTGATCAGCTTCTTATTTGCATATGTACGTCCCGTGCGGACTAACTCAATATTGCCTGAAGTCACAAGCATTATAAGTAAATATGGATAGCGGCTAGCAGTGGAATTCAGGACGCGCGTTTCGTCCTATTTGGGACTCGTCAGCTCAATGTGCCTGCACCTCAGAGTTGATGTTCACTCTGGGACTCGAACCCAGTACCTTTCGCTTCAAACACCACCGCGTTATTCACTAACTTACTGAGTCCTGGTAGCCACTTGTTTGTGCGATAATTATGTTCAATTGTTACATTTTCCCTACTATTCAAGCTTAATGTTAACATCGTAAAATAAAATCAGAAGACACCATGTCATATATTTAGATAAATGAATAATAATTATATAATTAATTTTATTTTCTCTCTAAGTGTAGGTTGACATCCTATTTGTGAACATTACAAAGAAAGTTGTTTGTTTTTTTAAAAAAAATCACCTTAGTTCTTTGTTTATATTTAGTTGATTTTCAATCGATTTTACCATAAAAAAATAACAGTAAAAGTATGATTGGAAAAGACAAAGACATGATGTACATTTGTCAATAAGAGACTGATCAATTGTAGACCTAAACAAAAATGAGCAGATATAAGCAAGTAATACCAAGTGAATTTAAACGTCAACCCTATCAGGACTCAGTAGCTAAGTGGATAACGAGATGGCGTCTGAAATGAATGCTACCGGGTTCGAGCTCCGGAGTGAACATCGAGCTGACGAGTTCCAAATAAGATAAAGACAAAGTATATTTAAAGTAATTATATATATATATATATATATATATATATATATCATGATAGGATAGTGATATTGATAATTCGTTGGTAAAAATGTATAACCCAATAGTTTTATCAGTGTATACTTTAAGAGAGTAAGAACAAAGATTTGAGCAGAATAGTTTGGAGTCATTTTATTTCACTTGATTATCATCGGCTTCTTACAATTTGAAATATTAAGAATCATGACTACAAAACGGTTTGAAATTGTTTACATTGAGGATGCCACAGGTATTTGAAGTTTGACAACTTTTTAACTAGTAACACCTTCTACTAAGAATCGTACCCATCAAGTGAAATCAGAAGACAGAAGCGAAGAGGTTCGAAGATTTATTTTATCAGCTATCAATATATCGAGAATCGACTGATCTAATCTTGCTAGCGATTGCAGGGGTTATTGAGCACGGCGTTCCCACTCGTGATCTGGTGCGGATGAATGATCGAGTGCCTTCAACTAAGTGAGTCCATTAAAACTAATGTGGTCAGCATGCAATGTCGAAAACTTACAGAGCTATTTATTTTGGGGATTTATTTACCGCTACAACATAAAGGAGTTTAACTGGAAATTATTTTGAAGACACATCAATATAGTATATCAAGGTTATAAATAACTTGAATGGGCTAAAAAGTACTACAAATATATAACTTATATGAAAGAACATTCTGTAACATTGATAGTAACAAAAGAACAAATAGATAAAATTAAGTGGTTACATAATGAATGAACTCTGATAATCAGTAAGAGACAAGATAAGTAAAACTCCGTTGATTAAGATAAGATTATTAATCTAGAGGACAGTTGAAACAAAATGACGTAATAATGTGACCGATTGAAAGAGTTAAAAAATTATATTGTGTAATGAAGAAACGTTTGTGTCATCAAGGCAGAAAAAGGTTGACAACCATCTCCTTTTGCACACGTAAATTAGGTTTCTAACACTTGATAGCAACGATTTCAAAAATTTCAGAATGCTAGAGCATAGATGTTTGTTAATCACTTTGAAAAGTTTCAAGAGATCGACCTGATATCCTGTATCCAAGGCATGATCAGTAATCGTGCAACTTTATGTAGTTCTTCTTCTTGCTAGAAGGCCTTTTGTAAAATGTCCAAAACAATCAAAGATATGCCCTCATTTCTGTTAGGCCAATGTAGCTGTTTTGATGTCATACAGAAAGTTTACATTTTTGTCAATCGCTTTCCGGTTGACAGCTGGCTGACATATCGTTAACTCGATAAATAATAGATGTATCCCAAAATTTACCTAGATTATCGATGTATGTTTCTGATTTAGCCAATTACACACTTGGTCATCACTATTGACCTTAAGACGACAGCAACGTTTCTATCAGCCTGCTATTCACAAACTTCTCTATGTGCCCTACCCTTAAGTTCAAAAGTCAGTAACTAGCTTCTGCTATATCTGTACTTCAAACAGACGTAGCTTATATACAGAAATATCGGACCACATCACACCATAAAATAAAATCAGCGACTATACATAAGGAGCCCAAAGTGGTTGTGAACCGAGGAGACTTAACAACAGACGGGCAATAAATTAGAAATAGTAAGTTGTATGACAGTAATTTATAGATTAACTACAGTCTTAAATATCAATGGGAATATTCAAACAAACAATACCAAGTAGATTTCTGCCTATTTATATTTATTTTCCTGTCATAAAACACTTACGTCCACACATTATTCTTTTCACTTGGATATTATCATCCTTTCTTCATTTCCTCTTTCTTTTTTCTAGAGCAAATCTCTAATTGAACAAAAAAAGAGTATTTGGATTTAATTAGACTATTTTAAAAATCATGTAAGCTAGAGAAAAACAATCGAATAATGAACATTCATGTAAATGATTATTGTAGGAATTTAAATGGGTATATTTAGATCGTGTCCTATCCTAACGAAGAATAAATGAATGGTAACTGCTAGGAATTATTCATAGACTATTCTTGGATAACTATTACGTAACTACATTATATGTATATTCATATTCCGTTTATTATAAGCTTCCATTTGACCTATTGTTTAGTGTTATACGATTTACTATTCTTAAATTATTCAGGCGAGACTATAATTTATAGATGAACCAATCAGATATAAGAGAACGAGTCTTGGATTTTTGTGCGAAATTTATCCATACATTTGTCAAACTATCATTTTGGCATTATAGCTGATGTCAGTTCGTGATGAAAACCATAAATCTAATTCCTAACCATAACTATCAATTGTAAATCATAATTCTAGTTCCTCACTCTGATTTATAACCCTCATTTGATCCTAGTTGGTAGGTAGACATTCTCAAGGTCACTCAAAGGTCGTCCATAAATTCTAGTCTCTCCGTTATTCCCAATTTATTAGTTAGTCTGTCACACTCGCAGCCATATTTGTCTTGATCTTGTATAATTGTTATTTTCTATTTTATAGTGTGATGCGGTCTGATTTTTTTGTATATAGACTGCGTATGTCTGAAATACATGATTTATACAGAGGAGGCTGAGATTTTTTCTGAACTCAAATGGACGGGGTTAGGCAAGGACCAATAAGGACTGAGAGTTGACTCTGGGCTACTCGTACTAGTTAACACACCATTGGTTTGGTATGGTGTCAAGATCGTAAAGTCGATGCTCTAATTGGTGATTTGGTCACGTGATACTTGACAGAGCCATAAAGTATAACAGAAAAACTTTTTTATTTATTGGCAAAAGAAAGTTGGAAAGTGAATATTTGAATATCAAGCGGCATTAGACAATTATTTTGTACACATTTTATACTCTTCATTCATGTTCATTTACTACTCTATTCATAGATTAGATATGAAAACTACAGGTCTTTTGATGAAGGTAGTGTTGTTAGATCATTTCGCCGGAATCCAATGATGAACACTTTAAAGTTCAGCAATTGATGGTATATCATAACAGTCATCCAGTGTTACTAATGATTGACCGTATGATTTAAATCGTAATTGAATTCATTTATCAGAAGTGGTTTTGTGGATATTCTAGTAATTTTAACAGTTACAATCATAAGTCAATTGATACTAGACCACCATGGAAAAACTGGAAGTATTGGACGGCCGATTCGTTTTCTATAATGATCGAGCTTCAGTTGACTCATGATTTCAACCATTGAAATTACTATCATATTCACAACAACAAAAAACACTTTTGATATTGAACATTAATTAAGCTTCATGTCTTTCAGACAACAACAAAAAAACTAGAAAATTGACAATCAACTTTAGATAGATGATTAAATTAATTTTGAAAAACAGCAAACTTTTTCATGTTTTACCAAACAAACAAAGAAGAAGAAGAAAAAAGAGGTTTATTTAGACAATTATTAACCCTAGAGAAAACGAATAAACGAAAAAAAAAATTTTATAATCAAATAAATATGAATAATTGTTTTTGATTAAGTTCTATTATTTGGACTTTCTCACTCATTCGTATTCCCCTCTTGCACATGCACACACACACATGTACTCATTTGCTCTATTTCTTTTTAATTTTAAGGACATAGATTTTCTTCTGTATGAGTATTAATAAAAGAATAAATTTAGTTTCATTAAATCATTTGACATGGAAATATTCTCATTTATGAATAAAGGTCAAGGTTTTTAAATGATTATTGGATAATATTTTTTGTTGAGATGGAAACATTCCTTAAATAGTAATCATTTACAGATTTGTGATTGATTTTCTAATATTGTATTTTCCTATTATTAATATCCATTAGGGTTTCCCCGCGTGGGTTCGAATCCCATCCCCGTCATCAAATTTGCTAGGTTTGAAGCTATTACGAGTTCACTTAGTATGTGAACGGAACAAAGACTTGTGACCGTAGACCAATAAGCTAGCTATATGATGTGTCCCAGCCCCGCTAACTAGAGGAAGAAGTCCACGCTTGGAATGCGAAAGTATATTCCGTAAGCCAGAAGCACAAGTGAATAATAACAGACACAAATCAAACGTATATATGTAACATAAAACTATCCTTGGTAAGCGTAGCAAAAATAACATACTAAAAATACACAACGGACCAATAGCGTTAAAGATTCTCCCAAGTGGGAAATGAAGGTAAAAAGTGCGCTTTTGGTGCGAAATTTAAATTTCCAAAATAAAATTATAAAATTAAGGCATTTACCAAGGGGGTTCTGGGGATCTAACATCCCCAACAAAATCTACAAATATAGATTGCTTAGTAGATCAACTTGATGTAGGTGTGGGTAACAAGTTTTCAGTATATTTTTCAGTGGCATACAGAATGCGCTTATAATAATAGAGTCTGATCAATTATGAACCTGAGTATTTATGATAGGAAACTACAAACCCTTAAAAATATCTTCATACATATTGAATTAGTTAGTAGCTATCTGAAACCAGCAGATCAGGGGACAACACATTGAGATTTGAAGTAAAAGGTACTGTTTGGGTCTTAGTGTGAACATCGATGGCGACTTAAGGTGTATAATCATTCAAGATCTGGCAACATTGGATGGCTGTTACAGGCTAGTATCAGACTTATCAACAATGCATACTAGTGACATCAATGGAGGCTTAACTCAAGACTTCCATGTCCCATAGTAAACAAGATATCTTTCAAACTACCGAGTTAGCATCCAGTAGTTATTATTTAAGTCAACGTGCAATGTAATATAAACATCACTTTGAGATGGTAGGGAATTCGTAGCTCAGGTGGATTATTTTGTTGAAGTTTAGTTCTCTGAGATGGATGGTCTGGTAATGGAACTCTAATTGATCTCATGATCTACATCATCAGCACAAACTATGGACAAACATTCGACCAAAAGATGTTGGAAAATTGAATCCAGGTAATACTAGGAACACCAGAGGACTTTTAGAAACTTGGCACTCAGTCCATCAGCAATCGATAAACACATTGAAATCAGTCAAGTTTATCAATTAATCCAAAAAAATCATTAACAATTGTAGTACCCAAAACCAGAGAAAAGAGAGAGACTCGCAAAACTAAGGTATACATAATCACAGGTTAAAGGTCAACAATAATCAGACAAGATCGAGGTCGATAAGACAATCTGTGAGTCATATGTGGAGAAATGTGAATACTTCGCTTTTGACTAAAGTTTGTACTGATGATGTTTATCAGTAAAACAATGAAAACTTTACGACCAAACTATATATGAAGCCTAAAAGTTCCCAATTCGACTCTTTTTATGATCTTGTATTCAAACTTTTGAAAAGCATCTTTCTAGTACTCCCTGGGTTATTTTTTGTTTCATTCATTTCCTAGCTTATCCCAATAATATTACTGTACACCATCTTCATAGTGAACACTTTTTCGACATTTCCCTAGATAAAATTTATATTCAAAAAAAATTCTTTTCAACTATATTTTTTCTATGTTATCATTGTTTGTTGAGTTTGTTGTTGTGTATAATGTTGTCACTGTAGGTATTAAAAAAATAGTCGCGAATATCTGAAGTGATAAAACAGCTGTGTTTAGATTAACAAGATTAAACATGATTACACTAGGACACATATATGTTAATTCATTTATCTGATATGTAAATTTAATAAACAACCCGCAAAATTCAGTTATGTAACTATAAAGCTTTGTCTCAATGAATGTATATTTTAATAATTGAGATCATGAGTCAATTGAAGCTAGATCACCATGGAAAACCTGGAAGTACTGGACAACCACCTCGTCCTTCCGTGGGACTCCTCAGCAGTGCGCATCCACGACCTTACCTCATGAAATTCGAACCCAGGACCTATCACTTTGGCGCGTGAGCGCTTAACCTCTAGATCACTAAGCCAACCGGTATCCAACGATATTAATGTCTAACTTCAACTAATCCACGAAATTGAGCGACATATCCACCATTTTCTTCAGTGAGTTACTATCTCACAACAGACCCGGTTGAACTCCACTGGTCACAGCTTATCATTATAATTCCAGGAAATACCTTTTGAAGCCATATGTTGATTAATATCAGAAGGGGTTTTTGTTGATATTATAGTAATTTTAATAGATGAGATCATGAGTCGATTGATGATGTATATTTGTTGTTATTTACTATAAATATATGTATATAATGACTTGAAAATGAGTGTTGAGAACTCCAACTAATTGTTTTATTGAAATTATACTCACTGTAAGATCAGAAGGTCCTTAATTTAATTTCGTTTAAGAGTTGAAATTGTACAATTTCATAGTGAAACAGTTGTCAGATAATCTCTCACTCTCTTCTTAACTAAGACTAGTGTATCACTGCAAGACTATGTTTAAACTGCAGTAAACAGTATATAATTAGTGTATTTTGATCCTGAATTGATGGATTGTGGCCAGTATTGGGATCCAAGAACGTATATCGTAATATTTTGAGCAAATCACCTTGATGTACCTGCTACTGAGTCCAGGTAGCCAATGACTTCTTCGGCAAATATGTTTATGTCAGTATTAATAAGCATTTGAGTTGTTCGATTGTTGATATTTATGAATGAATTCCAACCAGTCTTTGTTGGCAGATGTACAACCTGTGCGGATCACCTTTGAATAGCCATTTTGTCATAAGTTTTATAGAATAGGTGCATTTTGGTCTACGATGGCATACATTTTATTTTGTGCTCTCCTTATGATTGGAGATTATTTAAATGTATGCATTAATTCTTAAAGGATTGATGTTATTAAATGAGCTAAAATGGAGCTGTTAACTGTTTTAACTACACCTTTGCTTAACCACACTGAAGAGGGTGCTTACGAGCCCAAATATACAAAGCCCTAAAACATCTGCCAATATAACTTGCTCCATAGGAGCAGTTAAATTGATAGATACAGAAAGAAGTAGCTAGTCTAAGCAATTTATTTAGATTGATCTGGATTTTACCAGGTGCATCGCCTCTAAATTGTAAACTTATATACAGAGGCATTATATTCACTGTTAGACATTCTTTACACCCTCTTTTATTTATGAATTTCTCCGAATAGCCGTTCTCTTTCATGCTCGTTTACAATGCCTTCGTTTCATATTCGACCACTTCTAGAGTGTATATGGTTTTGATTCTATGATGCAGTGTCTTAATCAGTTTGCTTTTGTATTATAGACGAACAAAAGTAAGAAAGTTTGTATACTGACTCATCCAAGTTAGTTAAGAAACTGTTGAAATTCAAAGAGACCAGAGCAATGGCTGAAAACAACTTGAATTTCGGTAAGGCACTAAAATTTCACTATATTGAGTTAATATTTTCAGTGAAGTTTTCCACTAGAATTCAACATATTCTTGACGATGCGATACACGTGAATATCTTGCATAATTAAAAGCAGTTCACTTAACTTATTCAATCCTATGTATTCAATAACAAGGGATTAGTTACAATCTAATCAATATATTGATCTAACAGGAGATTAGTTGTTATTTAGCACAATGGTAATGTATCGCGCATTGAGTGAAACATTTAATAGTTCAGTAAGTTTTTGAATTTTTATTTCTCTCAAATTATTATTTTCTTTATTTAAGTTATAAACCCCTAAGCTAAAGATCCGCCTTGCAGACTCAATCTTTTAACTGTTGACATGGATTTTAAGCTGTTAATTAAGTACGATTTAATCACAAACATGACTTCATAAAGAGGTTTTCATTTTCAGTAACAATATTCTCATGATATATAAACTTATTCAAAGTCTAAATTTATTTGACAATGCCATGAATTCAAGATTCATTCACAGTATTTCACTATTGATGCTTAAGAAGGTAGTTTTTTGTGAATTTATATTTTGTTAGGGATTCATTGATGGAAATATTACAAAAGTCCTTTTATTCTGTATATATTTAATCAGTTTACCTTTGACTATACAATACTTCGAATATGTGTAAAAGATAATTGACAATATCTGGTTATGGTTTTGAACTTGTGACGGTTTCTCTATTATTATATAATAAGCTACATTAGTTGTTCTCAACGTTTTCTTCTTAAGCCTATAACTTGTTGATTGTATCCAAGTGTAAAATGAGGTGTCGACTAGTTCTTTGATGTAGTTTTGTGTAGAATGGTTCAGCTTGTATATTGTATTCGTCAAAGATTGACCTCAGTTTTGGTATCCTACTGAAGATCAAGGAGCATTAGACACCTGCTTTGTCCTAATATGGGACTACGAAGTAGTGTGTAGGCACGATCCAATTGAAGGTTATGATTAGTGAAATTGAGACATGTAAAGATTGAAACATTTGGCAACATAAGCACTAGATGATCATCTTGCTATATGGTAAACCGTCTGGAGCTGGAGTTTTACCAATTAATCTCAAAGTAGTACTTCTAATGGTCAAGCGTTTAATGTGAGTTCTAAAGGGCCTGGATTGAATCCTTGGTGAGGTCGTGAATATATACTGCTGAGCTTTATCAAACAAGGATTAAATAGATTTCTAATGCTCTCCGATTTTTAAAGGTTTCCCCACAGATTTTAGCCTGTAATTAATACCTCACATATATTATTGATTATTTTTCAATCTATTAATTTATAAAATCTTATCTCCCATGTTTACTCAATGTCATTGTAACCTTCGAAACATTCACACATTTCACTAATTTCATTTTCATTTTCATTAACAATAAAAACTCATTCACAGTTACATTTATCTCCTGCATGGAAAGAGTGAAAGTGAAGCGAATGACTTGGTAATAATCCTTTATCTTCAATACCCTTGAACATTTTTTACAGCCTTTAATTGATTTATTTTATTCATTTCACGAATTCCACTCGTTACATAACAAAACATACATACATAATAAATTGTTGATTAATTCACTTAGTTTACACATTAAAAAAAAATAGTGTTTTAATAATAAATCACTGCATGCCATGCTGTAATTCTGATTTGAATCATTTATTTCGCTTAGATTCGATGAATTGATATAATCATCTGAGTTATCACAAAAATTCAAAACATAATCTCACTTCGAGTATAACTGAATAGTGTTGAAATCTAGGACCTATGTTTAGTCCTATTTGGGATTCATCAGCCGATCCTATTTGGACCGTGTTAATATTTATATCAGGACTTGAATCCAGTACCATTTGTTTTAAAGTTCAACCATATTATCGACGTAGCAGAATATCGCTTTTCTGCCAACGTAAATTGCATCATACTGTTGAATGAACATCTCGTAATATGGTAGATCAACTAAATTTGTAGATATGGTTCACTAAAATTCCAACAATATAATGATCTACATAAGTTATGAAAACTTAATGCTGAAGATTCAAGAATAAGGACGAAACAGTAGTTTAGTACTTCACAATTTTTTCCTATATGTTGTCAGTCTAAATTCTATTTATTTCGAGCTTTACATTTCTTCACCATTCTCTGTGTTCTGAATAGTACAATTATTCTGAAACTGTTTATTAGCTTTATTTTAATACATGCTTTTCATCAGTGTCTAAGTAGTGATGTATCTAACTGTTGATTCGAATCCCATATTAAATAACAATTCAAACAAAGAAAACTGTAAATGTAAGGCTCTTCTTTACATTATAAACAATAAAACAGCCATCAACTTATAAGTATGGAGATTTGAATAATTTATCAGTTACATTCAAAAATCGTGGTCATTTCACAAAAAATAGTTAGGGTTACATAGAAGAACAACGAAGGATAGAAGTAGAATAGTATGATTTAACCTTATATTTCCCGGAATTCACGTCCATATTTCTATGCTTTAATCTATACATTATGATGAGGTGTTTATAGTGAGTATTTAGTTTGAAGAGGTTTAAATCGCAGACTTACTTTAGGTAAACAGTCATTGAAAATCATAAAGCACTGGATAAGTTTATCATTTTAATATTAGACTCATAAGTATTCATATACAGTTCAGACAAGATTTGAAAGGGTATAACCGTTAGTATTAAGAATGAGTACGTTATCTTTATACAAAAATATATTAACTAAGAAAAGAAAAAAAACAATTACATCACGTAATTACAACTTTAAAGTAAGGATTAACGAAATACTTTATAATTATTAGTTACATAACACTGTTCAGCTTTCTTTGATATCTTTAATAAAATACTGATTTATATCAGAAGAGGTTTTGTAGAGATTATAGTAATTTCAATAGTTGAGATCATGAGTCGATTGAAGTCAGACCACCATGGAAAACCTGAAAGCACTGGACGACCGTTTCGTCTTAGTATGAGACTCCTCAGCAGTGCTCATTCACAATCCCACCTCGCGGGGTTCAAACCCAGGACCTACTGGTCTCGTGCACGAGCACTTAACCACTGGACCACTGAGCCAACCGGCATCCAACGGTGTTAATGTCTAACTACAATAGGACGAAACGGCCGTCCAGTATTTCTAGGTTTTCCATGGTGATCTAGCTTCAATTAACTCATGATCTCAATTATTGAAAAAATACTGATTTGTCGTTATGTCATAAATAGACAACGTTGGCGTCAATCTTTATAAATTTAGCTGGGTTTTTTATTTATCTAATTAATTCGTTCGACTAATATTAGTGTTAACTGTTGTATGTTTTCTTTGTAAAGTGGAATTTTTAACATTTAAGTAATGAATATATTTTCAATGGTTATTAGTTAGTCAGAACAATATCATTATTATTACGTGACTTGTATTAGCCAATCAACATATTCTAATGATTGTTTTTTTTTTACTCTCATGGTTTAACCTTGCCCCAGTTTAAAATGGATCATGTGACTAGAAGGGTGAAGGTCATACTTTTTTAAAATAAAAAAAAACTGTCACATGGTATAGGAGCAAAAATCAAATCAAATAACCATGTAATGATAATAATAATTATAAAGATTGTGAATTAGTGGCAATATTGAAGTAATTCGAACAGGATGTATATATTAGCAACAAGAGGCTAATCAATTGTAGACTTAAACAACAATGGAAAGATACAAGCAAATAACACCAAATGGATGATTATTACAGTTTATTCAAAATAAATGCAATATTTTTACGTTCAAAAATGGATACTGTAAAATATTCTTTGTACCTCCATGTTTTATTTTTTTGTTTTGTTTTGGAATATGTACCCTAAAGTAGGTATTCAAGTGTTTGTGTTAGAAAAGTTTAGAATATCGTTTAAAATACTGAAGAGCTAAAACGGAGAATACTAAAGTGTTTAACATGTTTTTCTTGTCTAGTTATTAACAAAATGAGACACATGAAAATTTGAGTTCATGAACGTAAATCAAAATGTAAACATTCAACAATATACAATAAATACAGCAAAATACAATGCACTGTAGGACGAAACGCGCATCCTGGATTCCACTGCTAGCCACTATCCATCATCGCTTACAATGTAGAAACAGTTTTAAAGGTAGATAAATGCTTGTTAATTATAAACTTGAAAAGTGGTTGAAACTAGACATTAGAATTGTTGGATGCAGGTTGGTTCAGTGGTTTAGAGGTTAGGCGTTCGCGCGCGACACCGTCAGGTTCTCGGTTTGGATCTCGTGAGACGGGATCGTGTCCCATAGTAGGACGAAACGACCATCCGGTGCTTCCAGGTTTTCCATTGTGATCTAGCTTCAATTGACTCATAAATTCAACTACTAAATTATAAATTCACTTGTTTGTATATTCCAATTGTTGTTTAAGACTGTAATTGATCAGTCTATTATTGGTATATGTACATCCTGTGTGGACCGCCTAGATATTGCCTTAAATCACAAACAGTATGAACGGAGATGGATGTTAGCTAACAGTGGAATCCAGGACTCGTAAGCTGGATGTGCATGCATCTTAGAGTTGGTGTTCATTTTGGGACTCGAACCCAGTACCGTTCGCTCCAAATGCCATCGCTCTATCCACTTGGCTACTGATTATTGTTATGAAATCTTCTTTTAGTAAGTTGTTTTTGCTATATTTCTTCAGTTAAAATCTGTATCAAAAAGAAGATATAATATTTATTCTTTGATATTGAATATTAATTAACAGTGCTTAACTGTTATATCATTTTTATATCATTTGACATCACAAAGTGAAATTAATCACAGAAAAACAGACCAAATAGACTAAGTTTATGATCTTTGTGCGGTTGGTGGTGGTCGGCAGGAAAACCGTGGTAGTTGAAACTCCTCAGTAAGACGTACCAGGAATCTGGAGGAAATTGATGCCTCTTATAATATCTGAATCTGCGTTATCCAGTGCTCTTTCTAAGATGTTACCACTGAACTATTGAAGTAGCGACAGACCTCCTGTAGGACTGAGATATTTTCATTTTCGTGATCGCTGAACCGCGATTATTGTCATGTTTGACAGTCGCTGTCCAGATAACGTGATGCAAAGTTCTACGTAGTACGAGACCTAAGTCTTGTTTTACCTCCAGACTACGCTCAACTACATAATATCTCAAAATAGTGAATTTGATATCGAGTTAACTAGATTAGTGGTCACATTTAAACTTAGTCGAACATCTCCAAGGACAAGATAAATATGACATCCGTCACTATTCAGTGATCGATCTATATAAAGTTAGAATTTCAGACTGCCACATACTGATACTGAACATTCATAATATAGTCTTTATCGTGTGAAACTATAATTTTTACTTGTGAAAAAATGATAAACTAGAACGTGAATCAAAATATTCAATGCTGTTTTATGTTGTTCATTCTTCGACTACGTGTTTTATCATATCTGAAATCTGTCTTTGATAAACGAATAAATCTTTGCAATTCATTTATCTAATGTATTTATTTCGTGTCCAAGGGTAGAAGAAAATATCTATATTACTTTTTTTCTGGACAACTATTTTCCTTCTTCTTCTTATTATTATGAATGGCTTTATTCAATATTATATTTTGGTACAATATAGAAATTCTCAGCACAGGGTATTTCAACAAGTTTTTTTACACAAAAAATAGATCAGAAACAAAGACAAAAAGGGGGTAAAAGGGTTTTAAAAAAAAACCTGAAAAACTGTACAACTTTTCAAATTAGAAACATGTTAAGAATGCAGGTTATGGATTAGGTTATCCCGAACAACCTGTTCGTCACAGAGTATATTTGCTAGGTAAGGTATTATAGAACTTTTATACTTTTGCTTGCGTGCATGGATTTTAATGTAATTACGTCTCGTTCTACCAGAAGAGATACAAGGATAAAGAATGAAAAGGGTGGTTAATATCTGATATAAAAAAAACACCCGCCAGGAGTTTGGATGACTTTAGATGTCTATCCACAACCATATTAATTATGACCTCGAAAGGTTCACCACACACCTTGCTAAGTAAAAAATACTATCCAACTCAGAAATTCCACTCTTATCACCGTGTAATTCACTAGTTGTTTTCTGAATGTATTGTGTGTATACGAAGCTTTTATTGACTTATCTTACTTTGAAACTTAAAGTGACATACTTAACCACAAGAGAATTCGTTTTCTTAATAGACGTAAAAACCTTTATTTTGAGAAGAGAAAAATTAACAGAATTAGATACGTTTCCATTTTACAGTAATTGTAAATTTCGATCGAAATCATGAAACGGCCAATTTTAGACTACCATTATAAACCTGGATGACCACCTTGTCCTAGTATGGGACTCCTCAGAAGTGCTCATTCGCAATCCTATACGTGAGGTTCAAACCCAGGAACTTCGGTCTCATGCAAGAACACTTAACCTCTAGACCACTGAGCCGGCATCCAACGGTGTTAATGTCTAACTTCAATTGATCCATGATGTTGTGCAACCCTTCATCCATTGTCTTCGGTAGGTATTTGCCCCACGCTAGACACGGATTAGCTTCACTGATCATGGCTTCGCATTAGAACTTCGAGGATTACCTCTCGAACCTAGTCACTAGCGATAATTGTAAATGATCAAGTAATCAATGTATTTTATTTAAATAATATTTATGAATGTGTCTGACTTAAACTCACAAATGTCAGTAAACTGCCTGAAGATTCAACGATAATAATTTGTGAAAGACTAAAATGAAGGTACTAGCTTCTATGATAGAGTTGAGTAAATTTTTTTTCTGAAAAAAGGCTTTTACTTAATATTTATTACTGAAAATGTACAATTACAAGTGTAAATTGACTCAATAATTGAAGGTGAGATTGTAACTTATGAACCATCCTTGAGCGACCCTAAAGTGATCTTGAGAATGTTCATCTAATAAATAGGTTCAAATGAGGGTTATAAACCAGTGTGAGGAATTACAATTATGATTTACAGTCGATTGTTAAAGTTAGGAATTAGATTTAGAGTTTTCATCACGAACTGACATTAGCTATAATGCCAAAACTGTATTTAGCCAAATGGATGAGTGAATTTCGTGTCAAAATTCGAGATCTGTTATCTTATATGTGATTGGTTCGTCCATAAATTATAGTTTCGCCGTCAGCAACTTACATTATAATCTAAATGTGATTTGAAATTTTCAAAACATCATGAATATTTATTCTTAAGAGAGAGAAATTCATCAAGTGTTTTACCGAGTCGATTCCATAGAGATCATTTGTGTGTCTAGCGTCAGGAAACCAGTATTGTTAAACTTAACTAAATAGTATGTAATCTATCCAATAAGAATTACATCATACATTGAAACAGATTTTAATGAAGCCTCATATTTCTTTGAAATAATTTCAACTTATTTCAATTTTGATGACATTTGTGCATCTTTTTAAATGATTTGTCAGTCAGCAAGGAATTCGATGTCTGGTCGTAGTTTGGTGTGTTCTATATGATCGAATAAAACCTATAATTAATCTCAAATATTGTTAATTAGACCAAACTTTTATAAAAATCAAAGAACAGAGTATTTTACACATCATTTACAAATAATTCACTCAATTTATGGTACATAAGTAAATCTTAGTCAACCACTTAGATACAATTAGTCATGATGAGTAGATTTTCTAAGCTACATGTATCTGAGTTTATTACACAGAAACTTAGCCTTGAACTAATAGAATGATTGTAAACTGTCCATGACATTCATAGGCCCATGATATTTTCTAGACTCTTGACGCTGTCTCCAATGGAAACGTCAACAAAGTCGATTATTATCCAGATGACTATGGGAATAACAGGACAAATAAAACCAATACACTGTTTGTGTCAATCATTCTGGTTTAAAGGACCTATTTTCATGCAATGTAGTGTTGATAATTTATACGCATATTCATTAGCTATACGACATGAATTTATCCTTTTACTTCTTTTAAAGAGAGAGGATGGGAAATATCATGATCAATCATCCTTTCATTTACTCTATATTCTTTGTCTGTAGGCTATTTCTGATGACCTTGATTTTAATTTATGTGAAAAGAATATTTCAAGTATCTCTTACTTGAAATACATTGCTACTAATGAGTAGTAAGAGATATGTCACCTACAAACTGTTTAATGAAACAGGTGAGATCATTGTTAAAGTGGTGTATTAAGTACGTATGTTTAATATATTCCAATTATCTCAATAAATTATTGAATCAAGGTAGATTTGGGATTCCTTCAGAAAAATCGACTGAATTCTATTCCATAAATTGTTTCCTTTGTACTATTTATACTTGTGTTAGTTGAATTCGTTTATTTATTTACCCTGAAGAAGTGGCTTACATTAAGTCATAAAACGTCAGAAATACAAATTTTTAATCCATTGGGATATAACAAATAATGTATTTATCATAAACTGAAAGACTTGTTGACGAATCTCAACCAGCACGAAACCTAAGTCTAGAGTTTCCTGCCGAATACCATCAGATAACTGATATATCCACGTAGTACATGAGATATCGAATCAATTAGGCTAATGACCACACTGGGGTTTGATTGGTGGAATTCAGTCAACACTAAAGAACAAAACAATGATAAAGTTGATCAGTATTCAGTGGTCCATAAATTCTAAACAACTCAGTCATACAGGAGGAGGTAAAATCCGACTTACACATCCTCTTCTTTTTTTTTCAACTGAAGTTATTTATGTTTTATGTTTCATGTTCTTGTCAATCAATATAGAAGGATACCCGTTTTCGATAAGTATTTCCTTCAAGAGGCCCAGTTCGTCATCTTTGACCTCGGGACTAAAAATTCTTTGTATTAGCAAAGAGAGTGATAATATTAGGTTTCTCTTTCGACTACTGGAGACCCAGCTGTGAAAACTTGATAGTTGACCATTGCACATGGGTTTCCTGTAGATAATATCTTAATGGGTGTATTCCATTTACTAATATTGGGATAGAAAGTATCAGAGTTTTATAAATTGAAAATATCGATAAGACAAATAAATAAGTAAATAATCAAGTGTGAAATCGTTGGAAGATTCGTATGGGTTTATATTTTCATATTGTTAATATTCAGAATTGCATTTTGAACAATCTTACGCTATCATGTGAACTCTTGCAATGAATCTCTCAATAATAATAAATATTATACCAGTTAAATAAATTGGAAATTATCGTGACTCCATAGGTTAGTGTATATCAGATTAGTATTTGAATTGATAACTATTAAATTTTCTATTCCATGAGAACATGAAATGACAATAAATTCGGGTAACATGTCTGAAATACAAAAGAAAAATAAATGCAAATCTTGATTTCTATTACTAGCAAACACCGAAAAATAATATAAAATCTTTACTTGCACACACAATTCGCATGTATATGATTGTTTAAATTATGTAGGGTAAAATATTGTTCATATTTCTTAACACTTCATTAATAATCTAATAGTTGAGATTATGAGTCAATTGAAGCTAGACTACCATGGAAAATCTGGAAGCACTGGACGGATACTTTGTCCTATTGTGGGATTCCTCAGCAGTGTGTATCCACAATCCTACCTCTCGAGATTCAAACCTAGAGCCTATCAGTCTTGCGAGTGACTGATTAACCTCTAGACCACTGAGCCAATCGGCATCCAACGCTGTTAATGTCTAACTTCTACCAATTCACTATATTGCGCGACACATCCACCATTGTCTCCAATCAGTTACTATCTTACAACAGACCCGATTGAACTCCACTGGTCACTGCTTCTCATTAGAATTACAGGAAATACCTCTTGGAGACCGTGACTAATGAGCATCTGTTGATTGATATCAGAAGGTGGGTTTGTGGAGATTGTAGTAATTTTATAGTTGAATTCATGAGTCAATTGAAGCTACGCCACTAACTGACTCATGAATTCAACTATAAAATTATTAAAATCTCTACAAAACCCTCACCACCTCAGAGAACAAAACTCTATCAAAACCATCTACCTAATCTACAAATCTCCACCATATCATTATACTACTTTATCGTAAATTCACTAAAATTGGTGATATGTCAACTTGTGAATGTGAACTCGATGACTTACATGTATTTTTTTCACTGCTTATTAGTTCGTAGATGTGTATTACTAAAGTGTTTTAAACCTGGATGAAGCAATTATATTTTCTTCCTTACTTTACAGTAGTACTACAATTGATAATTTACGTAAACAATGCTGTATATCCGAATAAGTGAGAAACTTGCTTATTTTCCATCTACTGTCTAGTCAAGATATTCAATATCCGTCTGTCAGATACCATCAGCAACAGTCTACTATGGGAGAGAAGAAATCAGGCTTTGAGCTGAGGAGGAAATTAGGAAAAGTCGATGGAAGTTGACAGGACATACATTAAGGAAATCACCAGACTACATCACTAGGATAGTGCTATCTTGGAATTGTGAAGGGAAACGGAAAACAGGAAGGCCGAAGACCACTGAACTGAGAATTGGAAGCGGACACGAAAAGGATCATTAGCAACTGCAAAGAACTGGAATGCTGGTGGGTGACCCACACTCATCCACGAAGGTTAACAGGCATAAGTAAGCAAGTACTCATGGTATATTATGAGTATTGGTGAATAAGACTAATTTACTCATTTGTCATTGAGGCCATAATCGGCGTATGCAGAATGATTAAATCATACAACCTAATTTATTCTAGGTAAGTTGTTGATTAAAATAAACTGATAATAAATGATACTATTTAATATTTTTTTCACTGTCACGTTGTTTAGTGACATCATGCTGGTTACTAATTTTGTGTTTTACGAATATTTTAATGTTTAAAAAAAGATCGCTGTGCAATTTCTCAGTCGTTTTTTTATGTGACAATGTTATTCTCACCTCTTAGGTGTGAACTGTTTTTATTAAGCACACTTTAATTCTGTGTTATATTTCATTTACACAACATTTTACAAGATATATGCAATCTGCTCGGATTGTCTCAATATTGCAATCAAGACATGAGCGTTTAAGCAGAGTTGGATGGTGGCTAGTAGCAGACTCCAGAATTCACGTTTCATCATGATAAGGAGCACTCAGAATGGTGTACATGACGTTGCTTGAACCTTTCCGTTAATGTCTAAGCAACCAATACAAATACATTAAAATTCCACAGGCCAGTGGATAGTTGAACTCAGTAGCTAGGTAGATAATATGTTTGATGCATGAAGTGAAAGTTACTGAGCTCGAATCCCGATGAGAACATCAACTTGGATGTAGGTATATCATTCTGAGGACTCCTGGTTAAAATGAAACGCGAATTCTAGATTCCGCTGCTAGCCACCATTCAACTCAGCCCAAATTAATAAGTAATTATTTGTGATATTGAGTCTTTAGATGTTTTGATTTTCTGTAACCATATGGACTAGTAAAGTTCACTTGGTATTATTTACTTGAATATTTCCATTGATATTTAGGACTGTAATTAATCAGTCTCATGTTGGCATATGTGCATCCTGTGCGGATTGCCTCGATATAGCCTTAAGTCACAAGCTTTCTAAGCAAAGATAGATAGTGGCTTGCGAACGGTACTGGATTCGAGTCCCTGAGTGAACATCAACTCTGCGATTCAGGTACATCTAGCTGACGAGCTCCAAATAGGACGAAACGCGCGTGCTGGATTACACCACTAACCATTATCTTTGCTTAAAAAGCAACACAAAGAACTTTGCAGTTAATTAAAGGAGCCTACATGTAAAAACCGCTTTATGTCATTTACTATGTGATTTTTAGTTTATCTAAACAAATAAATGTTTATCAAAATAACTAGGTTTTGATTGGTTAATCAAAGTCAAAAAAATATCTTTGGAGGACTCCGTGCTTTTGAACTTAACAGGAGAAATTGTTCACAGTATTAATTAACCTTTGAGGTTAAGTCAAATGTTTGAAATAATTTTCTCTACATTATCAACTCTATCTTTACCAAGTCTACTCACATAAATCTCTGATATTGTTTTCATTAAGCACCAATTACTCATCGAGTCTTTGTTATGTTGTTGTTATTGTTGTTTTTCCTTTTCTGTCACATTGTAACCTTTTGTACTTTTTATAATAATAGTGATTTGGTCACATTAGCTTAACATACCCTAGTTTTACAGTGAACTCTAAATTTATTTGTCTATGTGTTTATTAAACTGTCTATTTAATTGTCTGGATATCTTTCTGTTTATTCATCTGTCTGTTTATATTTATTTGTTTGTCTAGCTTTTTGCGTATAGATTGTTTGTTTAATTTGGTGAATATAGGAGTTTTCCGCTTCCATTCTACATCATGTATTAGACATTACTAAAATAATAAGAATTTATATTACTGATTATGATTGGAATTAATGAAACTCTGGTGTATGTATTTCGTGTTAGTTTAGGACTAGTTAATAGACTGATCATGATCTCTTCAAGGCTCAAACTCAGGATATCATTGTCTTAAAGTGAGATTATTACTTTTACAAAATGGACTTGAAATTCACTATGTGAAGCATTTGATCACTAAAGGTTATTGTTAGTGTTCGTTTATACTCTTGATTAATGGAACATGATTATTTAGAACTTCCCTTTAGTAATTCATGAATCCTAATGGGGAGTACTTCACGAATTTATCTCAAAGTTAATTATATGAGTGTACATGTTTATTGTATCGTTGTTTGTTTTTGTAGAGAATGAATTTTTCTTCAATATTGTAATTTTCATAAGACATGCATATCCTAAGTTTTAAAGAAAAATAAAGTTATATCTGAATAGAGTACGAATTTTACTTGAGATTATCAACGATTAAAGAATGAAATAATTGTACATCCCAATATGATATTAGATATTTACTTATGTTAAATATAACAGATAGTAGTAAACAAAACGGATGGATCAATCATATTGCTTTGTCAAATCCATTCATTTAAACGGATACAAAGTTATCTTGTACTGGTACTAGTTTGTGAAGATATCTCTAATATTCTTTATAAAAATGTTTATTAGTCATAATCTTTTGAATAAGTATAATAAGGAGACGAAGACCAGGTTAGACATTAAAACCATTGGATGCCGGCTCAGTGGTCTAGTAGGTTGGGCATTCGTGCGCGAGACTGAAGGCCCTGGGTTCGAATCCCGCGAGCGGGATCGTGGATGCGCACTGCTGAGGAGCCCGACGATAGGACGAAATGGCCGTCCAGTGCTTGCAGGTTTTCAATGGTTGTCTAACATCAGTCGGTTCATGACCTCAATCAAAAAAAGAGACGATGATTATCAGAACTATGTGATGATGTATTAGCGCAATATATTTCTAACATTTATATATACAAAAAATAAAAGGTCAACTAGACTAGAAATGAAGGGTAAGAGGAAACAAATATAGTAAAAAAATGTAATGTGAAAAACAATTTGAAACATCATCACGCTGGATAATAAACTAATATTACTAGGGTAAGTTCAAGGTGATTGATCTTAACATGGCTTTTGTGATGTTGTGCAAAAGTGTTAAATGGAGCATAATAAGGTTTATTGAAGCCTTCACTATTCAAACCCCTTTTATATATTCAAAAACAGTTTGTTCTCACCTTAAATCTACCCTGATAATGTTAGCTTATTATCCAGCATGACGAGTTTCACATTGTTTTTCATATTATTTTCCTTATTATCTTTGTCTCCTCTTACCCTCCCACCCCCATTTCTAGTCTAGTTGACCTTTTATTTTTTGTATACATAACAAGCATATGTGTGATTAGATTGTTCGAAGTGTATAGTTCATCACATAGTTCTGATGATTTTCGGCTTCTTATTACGTTATCCAAACACCGTTTACTCGTTAGATAAAAAGTAATTCAATGTTGTCTGGAAATGTTACAACAAAATTAAGTAATAAATTATTTAATTCATACCACCAAACAATTACAAATTGCTAAGAATTTTGAAAGTAATACATATTTTTTTCAGGTTTATATTACAGAATAAAGAATAAATGTAAGGCTTATGTAATAAATCAAGAGAACGAAGTTGCTTCTGTTCCGGCGAGACTATAATTTATGGACGAACCAATCACATATAAGATAACAGATCTCGAATTTTGACACGAAATTCACTCATCCATTTGGCTAAATACAGTTTTGGCATTATAGCTAATGTCAGTTCGTGATGAAAACCATAAATCTAATTCCTAACTTTAACAATCAACTGTAAATCATAGTTGTAACTCATCACACTGATTTATAACCCTCATTTGAACCTATTTATTAGATGAACATTCTCAAGATCACGTTAGCGTCGATCAAAGGTCGTCCATAAATTATAGTCTCACCATCGTTCCTATTAATTATTCAATAAAACTATAAATTCTAATGATAACTTATCAAAATTGGGATTTCAGTAATTTAATATTTGAATTCATGAGTCCAGCGGGTTCATGGACACTCACTGCTGAGGAGTCCAATACTAGGACGAAATGGCCGTCCAGTGCTTGCAGGTTTTCCATGGTGGTGCAACTTTAAAAGACTCATGAATTTAACTATTAAATGACTTTAATATTTGTTAAAGCATATTACAACTTTGAGACAGTTAGTCCCTTTGATAAATTTCTATAATGTAATAAGAAGATGAAGATTATCAGAACTATGTGATGATATATTAGCGCAATACATTTCGAACAATCTGATCACACATAATATACTTGTTAAGAACATTTATACATAAATGAATTAAAGGCCAACTAAATTAGGAATTTTTGATTGAGATCATGAACCGATTGATGTTAGACCATGATCTCAATCAAAAACTGAATAATCTCCACAACCCCTATACTAGTAATCAACATGTGCTCACTAGTGACTGGCTTCGTGAGGGGATTCTCGGAGTTCTAGTGAGAAGCCGTGATCAGTGGAGCTAATCCATGTCGGGTAGAGGCAGGTATCTACCTCAGTACAATGGAAGTTGGTCGCGTAATTTCGTGGATTGGTTGATGTTAGACACTATCACCATTGGATGCCGGTTCAGTGGTCAATCAGGTTAAGCGTTCGCGCGCGAGACTGAGGGCCCTGGGTTCGAATCCCGCAAGCGGGATCATGGATACACACTGCTGAGGAGTCCCACAATAGGACGAAACGGCCGTCCAGTGCTTCCAGGTTTTCAATTGTGGTGGTCTAACATCAATCGGTTCGTGATCTCAATCAAAAACTTAATAATCTCCACAACCCCTATACTAGTAAATTAGGAATGGAGGGTAAGCGGAGACAAACATAATAAAGGAAATAATGTGCGCTGACATATCACATAGTTCTGATCATCTTTGTCATCTTATTACACTATCGAAACATCTTACAAAAAATTATCAGGAAATTATTTAATATTTTATGAATAATTTCTAATGGTCTTATAGCGACTCACGTGCTAATGGGTTTATTTTCATTTAACCCAGTTAAGCCCTTTTTGTTAACTTATTTAGCGGACAAAGCCATCCGCACTATAACAATTTATTGTACCCTTATTATTATTTTGTGCTTGTATGAAATACGTATGCTTGAATATTGATTACTGCCTACGCATTTATTCACTCTGCTAGTCTTACTACTAACCGCTTATTCGATTCGATTACTCATTCATTTCACATGGTATATATATGTCCATTTTATTCATATTGAACTCAATCGCTCACTCGCTCGCACGGTCTCGTCACGCTCTTGCTCTGGCTCTCGTTCGCTTGCTTGCCTTTCGGCACAACTCTTCTATGCTTGTTTAACACATCTGTACATTTGGATATATGTGTGTGGTTTCGCAATAAACGTAATCGACACTTCGTATTTGCCTTCTGATTAATATACCGTTGGTACGTTATATAGAACGGTTATCGCGACGAATTGTATACGAAGTTTAAGGATTATATCGAATACCGACCACCACATAATTGGCGATCCCGACGCGCGAACACGAAACAATCTTCAACGACATAACCCAATTCCTAAAATCTAACGTACTCGATTACAATTGTAACTATCATTTGGATTATAATTATAACTGTGGATTTATTATCTCATTATTTTAATTACACGTACATTATCTCACAAACATTATTGAACATAACGATAATATTCATAATAAACAACGATATTTTACAAACAATTGATATTTTGGTGCAATTTAGTAAGTCCGTTCTTTGTTATAAATTGTACCATTTGTTTTTATCATTGTTTTTATCGACTCACTTTTCTCTGTGACATTCGCATTATATTTGTGTAATTTTTGATCTTTATGAATATGTCTTTAAGTAACGATACAATAGAACTTTCCCAAACGCCGTCCGTGAGGTCCATTAATGTAACTATTCCTCCTTTTAAGGTCACAGATCCTCAACTTTGGTTTATCAGACTTGAACATTACTTTGTAGCTAATCGTGTTCATACACAGCGAGATAAATTTGGCCACGCGAGCTCGCTACTTCCAGATGAAGTAGCAGATAATGTACGAGAGATTTTAATCAAGCCAGACATAGAAAAGCCATACGACGCATTAAAACAGGCAGTGATTAAAGCCGTCTCATTAAGCGACCGGCAAGCCATCGAACAACTTCTCAGTCAAGTGCAGATAGGAGATAGGACTCCATCTCAACTAAAAAACTATATGAGAAGCATAATCGATGACAGAAAAGTAGATAAAAACATATTTTATCAGTTGTGGTTACGACGACTTCCAGCGAACGTGCAGCAGATCCTTGCGGTTGAGGACAGCGATGTCGATATAGACAACATTGCTAAAATAGCCGATAGGATTTATGAGAGAATGAAACAAACGAGTCCGCAAAGGCATGGTACCACAGTAGATGGACGAATCGATGCATTACAAAAGGAGATTAATGTTTTATGCCACAAACTGACGAAACTAAGTCAGAGCGATACGCAAAGAGGATGGTCACAAAGTAGATTGAGGGAAAGAAGTCGATCACGTTCTAGGAGACGCTCAGCTCCTACAATATGTTGGTACCACCAAACTTTCGGCGATAAAGCTCGAAACTGTAGACCACCATGTAAGTTCAAACGACCACACCGATTGTCGATAACCGCCGCAACAACTACAACAGCTCCTAGAAACAGTCGTTTATTTTACGTGCAGGATAGAGTAACAGGCGCTCAATTCTTAGTCGATACGGGAGCAGAAGTAAGCGTCGTGCCTCCAGTAAGTAACGAAACACGAAATATCGATACAGCGCTAACGCTTAAGGCAGCAAATAAATCCGATATAAAAACATATGGCAAGCGAAAAGTAACCCTGAATTTTGGTCGTACTACCTCATTCCGCTGGGAATTCATTATCGCAGATGTATCCGTACCTATAATTGGTATTGATTTCTTAAAGAATTTCGACTTACTAGTGGATACCCGACGAAACCGGCTCGTGAACGGCGACCATTCAGTAGTGATAAGAGGAGTGACGACTGATCACACATCCATGAATTTAGTAGTGTCAAAAGACAAAAGCGAGCCATATAGATCGCTTCTAAACGAGTATGCCGATCTGACGAAGGTATCATACGATAACAGAGATCTTAAACATACGGTACAGCACCATATTATAACGAAAGGTCCACCGACTAAATCAAGACCACGAAGGCTAGACCCGAAAAGGTTGAATGTCGCGAAACGAGAGTTCGAAAAGTTGACGAAGCTTGGTATCATAAGACCTTCTAATAGTCCCTGGGCGTCCCCATTGCATATGGTTTCGAAGAAGAATGGGGAAATCAGGCCATGCGGAGACTATAGAGCCCTTAACAAGCAAACGATAGCAGACAGATATCCGATACCACATATCCACGACATTACTACCAATATGGAAGGTGCCACGATATTTTCGAAAATCGATCTCGTCCGAGCTTATTACCATATTCCCGTAGCGGCAGAAGATATATCTAAAACGGCTATAACTACTCCATTTGGGTTATTCGAGTTTTTGCGAATGCCCTTCGGATTAACTAATGCAGCCCAAACCTTCCAAAGATTCATCGATCAGGTCGTCAGGGGTTTGACAGGAGTTCACGCATATATCGATGATATACTAGTAGCTAGCGCTACCAGGGAAGAACATCTACAACATCTACGACAGTTGTTTACGAAACTTCAAGAACATGGCGTCACTATTAATCTTAATTTTGCATAAGCCATTTTTCTACCCTATTCAGTCTACTATTTTTTTTTTATGCAAACACAGACATTTTCCATATATCTTTGTTTGCAGAGGGGAGCTATTATAGCGACTCACGTGCTAATGGGTTTATTTTCATTTAACCCAGTTAAGCCTTTTTGTTAACTTATTTAGCGGACAAAGCCATCCGCACTATAACAATTTATTGTACCCTTATTATTATTTTGTGCTTGTATGAAATACGCATGCTTGAATATTGCTTACGGCCTACGCATTTATTCACTCTGCTAGTCTCACTACTAACCGCTTATTTGATTCGATTACTCATTCATTTCACATGGTATATATATATGTCCATTTTATTCATATTGAACTCAATCGCTCACTCGCTCGCACGGTCTCGTCACGCTCTTGCTCTGGCTCTCGTTCGCTTGCTTGCCTTTCGGCACAACTCTTCTATGCTTGTTTAACACATCTGTACATTTGGATATATGTGTGTGGTTTCGCAATAAACGTAATCGACACTTCGTATTTGCCTTCTGATTAATATACCGTTGGTACGTTATATAGAACGGTTATCGCGACGAACTGTATACGAAGTTTAAGGATTATATCAAATACCGACCACCACAGTCTTGATCGGCTTATGCTCCTTCATGAGGGGTAACAGGCGTAAGTAAGTAATTTCTGATGATCTAATTTCAAATTATTTGATCAATAGTAATATGTTATTTGATTTATTGATTAAATTATTATCAGTTAAATACAAGTGTAGGTTGATTAAAACATATGACTGATTGGATTATTTATTTAATCAAGGTCATTAGAGCCCACATACTCATTTTGTATATATGACCATATTATTGATACGTATGATTACTATTAGTTTTATTCGACAAATGAAATTCGATGCTGATTCCTGTTTTTATTCTACCTTTTTTTTGAAGTAGTTATAATGGCGAATCGTTATAAGTTTGAATCCATAATTGTATTAGGTCAAAGATCGCATCAATATCTCATTGACAATTATCAGAAGGGGTTTTGTGGAGAGTTTAGAAATTTCACTGATTGAAATCATGAGTTATGGATGCGCACTGAGCTGAGCAATCCCATACTAGGACGAAACGGCCGTCCAATGCTTCCAGGTTTTCTATGGTGGTCTCGCTTCAACTAATTCATGATTTCAATCATTAACAATTGTCATACATATGAAGATTCACAGTATAGGATTGTAAAGATTATTGACTGTCTAGTGCTTCTAGGTTTTCAGTGGTGGTCTAATATTGATTGATATGAAGATTCGTCAAAAATATGAACAACTAATTTGATAGAAATTGTTTTCTGACTATCTAGAAAATATTAAATGTAAAACAATCTTAACAATTATTTCCTCTGAAGAAATTCAGCAAAGTTCGCCAGTCGGTATTCTGGAACTATTTAAATTTCAGTCGCCTAGATTATTTATAAATTATATGTATATAAGCAATTGATTAACAGTAGAATTCAGCAAACATATGTCTCATGCCATTTAACTCTCATCACTTGTTTGTATTTATGTTCTAGTGTTAATATAAAAACCTTCAAATGTAAGAAAATTTTCTATTAGTCTATTTAATGACTCACAACAATAATCAAACGTTGAAAAAGGCATCATTGCCAAGATTGACTAATCAATTCAGTCTCTCTCTCTCTCTATATATATATATATATATAAATTCTCAACAAATACAATGTAATGACAAATTCTTGTGTACTGATTCCATTTATACTATAATTAGTAACAATTTATCAGCTATTTACATACACACATAAATAATAGTACTACTGTATTTTATTTTAATGAATGTCTCTTTGTCATCTTGTTAATAAGACTAAGTTGATTGAGATAATATAGAACTCGTTTGTCTCACTCTTTCTGCGATTGTGTGCATATATATGTATCTATGTATGTGGGTGTGTGTGTTTCAACACTTCATATATCACTGGCTAAGTTGTCTATTCTCAATAATATTAACCATAATAAATGAAAAGAAAAATGGATAGTACTAATTATAAATAATATTTTTCGACAATTTAGTTAACTATATTTTTTTCTTCCCATGGTGGCCTAGCTTTAATCAACTCATGAATTCAACTATTAAAATAAAATTATTATAATATTCACAAAATTCTATTCTGATAATAATCATCATATGCTCATTAGTGATTGGTTTCATGAGGTATTTCTTGGAGTTCCAGTGAGAAGCTGTGGCTAGTGGAGTTCAACGATGTCTGTTGTAGAAGCAGTTACTCACTGAAGACAATGGTAGATTTGTGACGCAATATCGTGGATTGATTGAAGCTAAACATTAACAACGTTGGATGCCGGTTGTCCCGCGAGACCAAAGGTCCTGGGTTCGGGTCCCGCGTGCAGGATCGTGGATATCCACAAAACCCTATATTGATAATTTTTTGCTTACTTTTAACTAATTATACTGTAACGAACAAGAATACAAGTGGGGACAATCGAATGTTCTCGTTCTTTTTTCTTCGATCATCTTAACATTATGCCGCCAGGATTTTTACTTTCGATTGATGATATATACTACCTATATCTATTGAGATCAGTAGCATACACCACGATAACATTAAACAATTTATTTTTACTTGTTAAAAATAATATAAATAGAAATGTGAACTATTGGTTGTTATTTCTATAACAAATTCATTCATTAGAAAAGTCTAGTAGTCTGTTTTTAGCGTGATCTATGAATAGGTCCTGAATATATACTAAGGAGAATTACTGATATTAATAGAATACAGCTATCCTATTCAGTGATTCCTGTCTGACTTTCAAACAGCTTTCAAGTTATCAATGATGTAAATTATCATTGAATAAGTAGGATAGTTTTGTTTTCTTTATCACTAACACTGAGGTCAGTTAAACATTTTTAATTATATATATTAGATCGAATCTAATACATTCAGATCTCATCCACTGAACAGATTAAAGTAGTCAATCAGTAAATCACCATCCATTCAGTGGTAATATTCTTAAATATTAGTTATTTATCATGAGAGTATACTCATAATATCATGTCATTAGGGAGAATTCATCATTGCTACACAGAATTACTTAAAATAATATAGTATTGATCATCTTAATCTTAAAATTATAGCCAAGTCTTGCTGATAAGTATCAACTAGTATGAAACTGAAATTCACAGTTTCCTGCCGATTATTTCTAATCATCTACTATCTCAACATAGTGCATAGCATATCGAATCACTTTAATTAGTGGCCACATTACAGCCTGATTACCAGAACTCGTTTAGTTTTTATAGGATAAGACAAACATTTTATTGGTCACATCTCAGTGATTAATCAATTGTGAATTTTTAACCATACAGATTTTGTAAAAAGAACTGGACTTTTAATTAAAGACCACTGATATTTCCCTGCTTAAAATTCTATTTTTATGTTTTACATTCTTTTTCTTCGATTGTAAAATTTTTAATTTATATGTATGATGGGTAAGTTTTAGTACTGATAATATTCTTCCTGAACTGGTTACCACTCGAATACACGATACTTGTCAATCAGTTTCTGATTCTTTATTGTTTAAGTCATTTTAAATGTTTATGAAGCTTTTCACTTGTTAATGACTATTCAACAATCAATTGTGTTTTTACATTAGCCTAACTGATTGTTATCTTGGGAATCTTCATTAAGAAATAACTTTCGATAATAATTACGACTACTAGTAACTGCTAACACATCTCTATTCTTCATGATCATGTTTTTTAATACGAAAATACCTATCAGTGTTAATTATTTTTAACTTTATATTATAACTCCTTGTCTTCTTATCATGATTTCCTGTTCTGTTTCGAATATTCACCTTAATCTCACTAAATATAATGTGTCAAACCTTCATTTGTACTTATATTACTCCTCGTAATTTCAGATTCTTTAAACTTGATGAGAAACCGTGAAATAGAATCATGAATTTATTTTATCCTGAGATGATCGAGAAGATTTGTAGCTCAGGTGAATGATTTTGATTGAGTTTTGTTTTCTGAGCTGCATGGTTTATGCTGATGATGTCATTAAGAATAAGAATGGAAGCCTCACGACTAGACCATCCAGTTCAGAAAACAAAACTCCATCAAAATCATTTTATCCTAGATTGTCCTTACTTGGTTTAAATTATCAAAGAACTAAGTTGTATAAATGAAAATATTTATTGTGTTTTGAGCTCAATATCATTTGAAATCATTTTTATGTTTATTATAACGTCGATTTGAGAGATAAATCAAACTGAAACTTAAGTATGAATGGAGCTGAATAGTTAAAATTGGAACTGAAACTTACAACCACCATCATTATTGATACTTGTAACATCGGATGACTGGTAATTACTAAATGAATTAGTGAAATAAAACGATATGTTACGTAAAAGACAGAATTCTCAGCATTGATTAATACTGAAGAAGTCTATTCACAAGGTTGTGATTCTACATAACTTATATACATTTTTTTCAAAATGAGTAAATAAATATGCATATTTTGAAAATATTTTGAATATACGTCAGTTTTCAGATATGCTCAAGTTGATAAAATAAGTGAACGCAACATGCATGGAGGACAGCTGACAGACGCATTCCACGTAAGGACCGGACTCAGACAATGCTGTCAACATCTGACATCTGCGGGAAAACACGGAATACAATGGACAGCTCAGAAACAACTAGACGATTTGGACTTCGCAGATGACCCAGCCCTCCTATCGCATACACATGAGCAAATGAAGATAAAGACAACCAGTGTAGCAACAGTCTCTGCATCAGTAGGCCTCAACATACACAACGGGAAAACCAAAACCCTCAAATTCAAAACGGAGAACACCAATCCAATCACTCTTGATGGCGAAACTCTGGAAAATGTAGAATCCTTCACATACCTGGGAAGCATCATCGACGAACAACGAGGAACAGATGCAGACGTAAAGGCGAGGATTGACAAAGCAAGGATGCATTCCTACAATTTAACAACATATGGAACTCAAAACAACTGTCTCTCAACCAATATCGAAGTGAGAATCTTCAATACGAACGTCAAGACAGTCAGTTCTACTGTACGGAGCTGAAACTTCCAGAACTACAACCACCATTATCAAGAAGATACAAGTATTTATAAATGGTTGTCTACTCAAGATACTCAACATCCATCGGCCAGATACCATCAGCAACAGCCTTCTCTGGGAGAGAACCAACCAGCACCCAGCTAAGGAGGGAATTAGGAAAAGATGTTGGAAATGGATAGGACATACATTACGCAAATCATCAAACTGCATCACGAGGCAAGCTCTAACTTGGAATCCTGAAGGGAAGCGGAAAAGAGGAAGGTCAAAGAAGACATTACGTCGAGAAATTGAAGCAGATATGGAAAGGATGAATAGGAACTGGAAGGAGCTAGAAAGGATTGTCCAGGACAGGGTTGGATGGAGAATGCTGGTGAGCGGACTATGTTTTTTCATGAGGATTAACAGGCGTAAGTAAATAAGTAAGTAACATGCAGTGGAAAAAAAGGTATAAGAGTACACAATCTTGAAAGATATGAGTCAAAGATTATTTGAATAAAGCTTATAGCTTAAAGGTTTGAATACTACGAAGTAGAAGTTGTAAACAAGTATTTCCTTTATATATAGATTTGGAATGTCATTCCCCAGAATGAATAATGTAACAAGTAGTGATTCTAGTGATGTTTCAAGATATTTATGATTATCTAAATCTACAGAGTAGAAAATATAATCAATGATTACAGGCACAATTATTTACTAGGCCAATTCCTATTTCATCCAGTACACATAAATCATGAACTGGTTAATGAAATTCTTCAATATTCTTAATTTCCGTAATAAATCATTTTAGAAGTGAGTGTATTATTCATAAGTTAAAAATGAACATGAAAAAATGATCTGTATTACATCTTCTTAATGATAATAAAAAAATTTGGAAACAGATTAGTATGAGTACAATATCAGTTTTTATATATAATTAGTTTTAGATAAATGTGTAATTGTCAAAATGAGGGTATCAGAAGGGGTTTTTGTAGATATTATAGTAATTTTAATAGTTGAGATCATGAGTCAATTGAAGCTAGATCATCATGGAAAACCTGGAACTACTGGACGGCCGTTTTGTCCCACTGCGGGACTCCTCAGCAGTGCCCATCCACGATCCCTCCTCACGAGATTCGAATCCAGGACCTATCAGTTTCGCACGCGAGTGCTTAACCATGAGGGTAGTCTAGCTTAAATCAACTCATGAAATGTGTTATTATTTGCATAAATGTAATAATCCAAATATTTCAGTGTGATTTTTATTGTTGTTGAGAACATTGATAACAATGTGAAACTTAAAAATAATTCTATACAAACACCGTAACAGAAATCATAACCATAGATGATAATACTACGAAGGACAATATTAATGACAAAGTATTTATAGTAACAATTATCAATTGAGTAAACATATACATTGTATCAGTAAATAATTGTGGGTAGATCTACTTAAACAACTGTCGAAAATCGGAGTTCATAAACAGCTGTTTTATCCTAGTGTAAGACTTTCTGTATTATACACTCGCAACTCCATCAAAGATCTAACTTAGGAAATTCATAACTCGTTAGAACGGCTTTTTATTTAGAACAACAAGTCGCCATATAATTTTCCATATTTTTACATTGTTTTACAACCGTATTTTATAATTGTTAATTATATTCATCAGCATGGGATTGTGGAGATTGTTAAGTTATTTGTTGAGATCATAAATCGGGCAATATTAGAACACCATTGAAAACCTGGGACTTCTCACTAGTGTACATCCACGACCTCTCACACGGGATTCAAACCCAAGATATTCGGTCTCGCTTGCAAAAGCTCAAACTCTTGACCACTGAGTCAGCATCCAACGGTGTTAATGTCTAACTTTAACCAATCCATGAAAATTGTACCATTATCTGAGGTAGATACCTATCTTTATCTGACACGGTTCATCTTGACACTGATATGACTGCACTCCAGCGATCACTACTTCACAGCTGAATGATTTAGTAATTAAAAAAAACTTTATGAAGATTATTCAGTCAGTAATTTAAGTAATGAACTAACTCGAGTTCTCATATCTGCTTCGTTCTAGTTTTTAACTCTAAAAGATAGTACACCCAAAGTTTAACCATTAAATATAAAATAGTTTATTCATAACTTATTCATTCATTCAGATCACTTTTCATTAGATTTATTAAGTGTATATTATTTTTTAAGAGATCAAATTCATTGTTTTCAGAGATCATTAAAGTCAGCAAAACTGATTTCATTTCTTCTCTCTTAAGTTCTTTATAAATAATTGAACTGCAGAATTATTAATTATTTTTTAACCTACATTTCTAATCTTTAGTTAATTACTGTTTCATAATTTATCTGATAGATAGTCAAACTGTCTTGAGAGATTAGTTTATTTATAGAAGCTATAATATTCATTATTATGAAATCATTTAGTCTAAACTTGGTTTGGATACCGATATATTAAAACAATAACAGTTTTAAGTTCACTTTGTATTATTCACTTGAATCTTCCGATTGATGATTAGGACTGCAATTGATTAGTCTCTTATTGACACATGTGCAATCCTGTGTGAATTGCCTCGATATTGCCTGAAGTTACAAGCTTTATAAGCAAAGATAGATGGTGGCTAGCAGTGGAATTCAGGATGCGCATCTCGTCCTATTTGAGACTTGTTAGCTGGATGTACTTGTATCCAGTGTTGATGTTCATTCCGTGAATTGAACGCAGTACCGTTCGCTTCAAACACCATCTCATTATGCATTCAGCTACTAAGTCCAAATAGCTACTAGCTTATGCAATGGGGTGAAGTTTATATTTGTTTTGTATTGTTTGTTTGAAACTTTTTTTATAGAATTAATAAATTTATCATGATATTTTCTTACAAAGTCATTTTAATAAGTTCTCAAATATCATTATCACAGTCGATAAATGATAATTTTCAATGATTAGTAAAAATGATAATATTCAAGATTTCAGTAGCTAAAGACTGGTTCCAGGTCATGTGCTTTATCCTCTTTGGAACTCATTAACTAGGTTTATCCGAGTCTCAGTGTGGGTGTTCACACAAAGATCCAAACGTTTATACATATAAGCAGATGGATTGATCCTGGATGCTAATACTGAGTGAAACCGATCAACAAGATTTAAGAATAGTGGTATCTAGCTATTAGTCATTGATTTGTTGGTCCCTTTTAAAAACTAACTTTTTTTCATGTTCAATATTAAGATACAGTCGAATGACACAGTTGCCATAATATACTAATAATTTTTTTTACAGAATATAAGAAATTATCAAATTCGATGGATACCATCATTATTATTATTGCATTAATTTAATGTAATGGTCGGATGTAGTCAGACAAATCACCCTATACATATGTTTCACGTTAGTTTGGACTCATCAGCAAGATTTACTTTCACTTTTGAGAGAAATAACACTCTCTGTGAGGTTTATACTCGCGTCACCCAATTCCATATTCTGAGACGTTACTACTAACCTGTTGTAAGATTGCTGCACCTACTACATAATGCACACGATGTTGAATCATTCAAACTAGTGACCAGGTTTCAACTTGGTCAATACTTAAATGACGAGATAAGGAGCATAGCATCAGTCACTTACTCATTTATCAATTAACTAACAATAATATTGAAAAATTCACATCAATAGACAAGTTTTATCAGGTTGATTCAAAAAGTGAGGGAACAATTAAAAAGATGAGATTACATTATATGAGATGTGATTTACGAATCATTTTGCATGAGAATTTGTTACTGAGTTGTTAATAAATGTGAAGTATATGATTCATGTAAAATGCTTAATCATAGATGATAGTATTTTAAAGTACAAGATTATTGACGAATTTTATATCCGAATTGTATAATGATATCTTGTGAGTATATAGTTATATATGCTAATATATGATAAACATAGTCAGATATAACAAGAAGGTAGAATAACAATAAGGTCATATGTATTTTAGATGTCATATCTTTACCATGGAAGGTACATTGATTCGTTTGTTTACTAGTAGTATAGCTATGTGTTTTACATTAATTTTGTATTCATTATTAAACAGACATCATTGTTACTGTTTATTAGCTATAATGAGTTAGAAGATTATCTAATACGTTTAATTTCTAAAACTAAATCGAATTTAATGAAGTAACATTAATATTGGTCATGAGCTCTGACCAAGACATTACGTGATAATCAGAAATGTAATGGAGTTACAGATTCTCTACATTATTCAGATATTTAATTCCAATAATGAACTTTACAAAATTTATTTTAGATTTATTATTTAACATGGGATACAGTGGACAGCTAGAATGCAGCTGGACGATCTAGACTTCACAGTTGATATGGCTCTTCTATCACACACGCAAAAACAAATGCAGAAGATGGCCAGTGAAGCAACAGTAGGTCTCAACATACACAAAAGGAGAAGGAAGACTCTCCGATACAATACAGAAAGCAACAATCGAACCACACTTGACGGAGAAGATTTGGAAGACGTAAAAACCTTTACATATCTGGGCAGCAACATTGATGAACACGGTGGATCTGATGCAAACGTGAAGGTGTGGATCGGTAAAGCAAGAGCAACATATTTACAACTGAAGAACATCTGGAATTCAAAACAACTCTCAACCAACACAAATATCAGAATTTTCAATACAAATGTCAAGACAGTTCTATTGTATGTGGAGGAAACTTGAACAATTACGAAAGCCATCATTCAGAAGATACAAGTGTTTATTAACAGTTGTCTACGTAAAATACTTCGGATCCGTTGGCCAAACACTATCAACAACAACCTACTGTGGGAGAGAACAAATCAGATTCGGGTGGAGGAATAAATCAGGAAGAAGTGTTGGAAGTGGATAGGACACACATTGAGGAAAGAACCCAACTGCGTCACAAGGCAAACGCTCACTTGGAATCCTAAAGGCTAAACAAAAGAGGAGAGGAAGACCAAATAGCACATTATGCTGAGAAATGGAGACAGATATGAGAATGAACAATAATTGAATAGAACTAGAAGGGAAGGTGTAGGACATAGTGGGATGTAGAATGCTTGTCGGCGGCCTATGCTCCATTGGGAGTAACAGGCGTAAGTAAGTAAATAATTATTTAACATAATTCATACATCAAATACAGATGTATTTACTCAGCTTTGAATCATGTTGTTCATATTAAAGATAGCCTTGGTTCAAAGCAAGTGAATACTGGTTGATATCGAAATCATTCAATTAGTAAACGCTTGGACTTAATGTACACTTTTTTCCTATTTGAGTCTTACATTTCTCTATCTTTCATTCATTGAAGTCAATTGTTGTCCTATCAATAATGGTTTTGTTTGTTTTTTCTTAAATTTTATTTATCATTCACATCAATGACCAAGCTAAATTTGTTACATTCTTAAGGTGGGTGCATTTTATATTGATCTAATTTCCATTGTCTCATGAACTCAATTAACAAATTACTATACTATCTATAATACCCCCCCCCCTTTTAATTATTATTGTTTTGACAAAATATAAATTGGAATCAATTTGAGACACTGATTTATAGTGTTACATTCATTTTATGAATCATTCAGTCAAGGTCATTATTTGAACGAAAAATCGATAGTTAAATCACATGTGAGAAACAAAAATTGTATCACATGTCTTCGTCTTATTATTGACTATATTTGACCTTTCATATAATTAACTATTTAGTCAACAGGTTGATAGATATGATCAAGACGAAAATGAATAATTTATCAAAAAGGGTTTTGTGGAGATTTTAGAAATTTTCACTGATTGAAATCATTAGTCAATTGATGCTAGACCACCATGGAAAACCTAGAAGCACTAGACGGCCTTTTCGTTGATAGGTCCTGGGTTCGAATCCCGCGAGGCGGGATCATGGATGCGCACTACGGACGAGTCCCATACTAGGACGAAACGGCCGTCTAGCTTCAATTGACTCATGATTTCAATCAGTGAAGATTTCTAAAATCTCCACAAAACCCCTTCTGATAATAATAATCATCTGCTCATTAGTGACTGACTTCAAGAGATACTCCTGGAGTTCTAGTGGGAAGCCGTTACCAGTGGAGTTCAATCAGGTTTGTTGTGAGATATCAGCTCACTGAAGACAATGGTATATGATGGCGCAACTTCGTGGATTGGTTGAAGTTAGACATTAACACCATTGGATGCCGGCTCAGTGGTCTAGTTGGTTAAGTGCTTGGAGCGAGACTGGAGGCCGTGGGTTCGAATATCGCCGGTGGTGGGTCGTGGATGCGCACTGATGAGGAGTCCCATACTAGGACGAGACGACCGTCCAGTGCTTCCAGGTTTTCCATGATTATCTAGCTTCAATTGACTCAAGAAAATGAACATTTGTTTCTCTCATTTGACTAATAGTTCCTATTTAAATAACCTCATCAATCATCTTAGAAAGCTGTGAATTTTATATTGTATTTAAAGCTTCATATTACAAACTGGTTTTAGTTAAATAATCATTGAAGATCAAGGAACATTGGACAGATGTTTAGTTTTACTATGAAACTCATTAATAGTGAATATTCACAACCTCACCAAGGATCTAGTTCAAGAAGAATGAGCCTCGTGGATAGCTTTTAATCTTCAAACCACTGAGTTTGTATCCAATTGTTTGCTTCTCAAACTCCAATCGATTTATGATTTTTGTCCCGCTCTAAAAAGTAATTGACGATGTTTGCTCAATACTGCTAACGTATGTAAAATACATTTTTTGTTAGAATTCATTTCATTGAAAAACTAAAAGTAGTATGTGGTATTTGTCACTGACTGGTACCATCAAAAACCAGGAAACGTTGTCATAGTATATAATTCGTCAGTAGAGTGCACGAACGATAGCATTAATGATCGAATCCAGGACCTCTAGGTCTCATATAAGCACTGAGGCCATTCTGTGATGAATGCCACCTACAATGTAAAGTAACCCCGACACAACACTTCCAGCAATACTCTGTCCTATCGCAGATTAAGAGGTGATCTGATTTTGATCCATAGAATACTAAGAACTTATTTCGGACTTATTATACCCTCTTTCTTTCGCCTCAATAGACCGGGACATCTCGGAAGACATATCAAGCGAGTAGAAAAGTCGAGAACGAACAAAATACCCGTGGTATACAGGTTTTCATACCGAGTCAATAATACTTGGAACTTGTTACCCGAGGCAGTGGTGTCCTCACCTTCAGTTAACTTATTCATTAGAAGACCAAACATAGGCCGTAAGCCTCCTGTCCTTGCTACACATATCTGAATCTTACCTGATTCTGTTTTATTGTTGCGATTTTACCATAGTGAACAGTTGTTTCAATTAATTGGCTAATATGCCATTATTAAAAGTAATTTGAATTATCCCATTGTTGAAAATCTTGACTGGATTTTCTTCAAATAATAATATAAATATCATACTCGTCGAGCCATTAGGTGTTTAGCTGGACTCAGTAGCTCAGTAAATAACATGCTCAGCTTCCACAGAGAAGGGTTCTGAGTTCGAGTCCCCGTGCGGACATCAACACAAGGATAGAAGTATATTCATTTGATAAGTCCAAAATATGAAAAACGCCTTTCCCTTATTTAACTCTTAGCCTAAAAACCATCTGTTATATAGTCATCTAATAATTAATGGATGTAAATAAAGGAAAATACCCACTGAACACAATATTGCGGATCTACTGAGGTTAGAGTTGAACACCATTGGGTCTCAGCTTAATGGCTTACAGGTTGAGCGTTCTTATGCGGGATGGAAGGTTCTGGATTCGACCCCTAGTTACTGGGTCGTAGATAAACACTACTGTGGAGTCAGACACCAGAACAAAATGATCATCTAGCGCTTCCGGGTTTTCCGTAGTTCTCTAGTTTGTATCGGTTCGTAATCTTAATAAAACCCAACAATCTCTAAAACCCCATGCTGATAAATATAGATAAATTCTCGTGAATTTCTATCATATGCTTTTCACTTCACATTTCTAATTCAAGTAAATTGATGATGCATTCTCAGTCTTTATTAATTACTTTCTCTTAAAATTTACAATAATTCAAAAATGAAGAATGTAAAAAAAGACGTAATATATATATTTCAGCAGTTTACACACCCAAATTCAGATTGGCTGTGAGCCAAAGTTGTTTTTTGTCAAAGCCAACAGTACTACTTTTGATACTGGTACTGTTAACCTGGATATCCAAACCGAAGTAGGTGGAATATGATTCGATAAGCCAGTGAACTTGTTTTTATCACTTTAGACAAATATTATAAGTGCCTATTGTACAGCTTTTAATGGTAAAAATATAGCATAAGGACGGACAAGTTACAGTAGAGAACATGAATTTTAGGCTTTTGTGCAAAATTCAAATATCATATATAACGAGCATTCGAAATACCTTTGTATGTTACTCAAAACGTTAAATTTAAAGTGTAAGATTGTGTTTCACCACTATATAGTTAAAATGATAATGTCTTTGCAGATTGTATATAACAGGCAAATTGACACTATCCCTAAAACTCTTAATCCTGAAGCAAACCTTTACCTGGTGGATGAATGGCTTAATCAGATAGAGCTTCTTGAAATTTTGGTTGAAATTCATTCACTCACATGACTAAAGAATGTCATATGAAATCCCAGTTAAATTGAAGAATTAAGGAGATAATTTACATGATTGAAGTGATAATTTGTTCACGAAATCAAGCTAGAATAGCTTAGTGAAGCATTTTTAGCAAAATATAACTATTAGTATCAGTGCTTCCAGGTTTTCTATGGTGGTATAGCTTCAACTGGCTCATGATCTCAACAACTGATAAAACCATTAGCTAGCTGGATGAAAATATGATTTTAATTATTATTTTCAGAATATATAAATTATCATTATATGTATAAAGGGATTGAGGTTATTATTCGTTTAAAATATTCAATCAACTAATTGTCAATGAATAAATGAATGAAAACAGAAGTATGCCATATTGACCGCTGAATAGTGACAATATTATTTGTCTAGTCTTCAGTGTTTTTAATCGAGGTCTCAATAACTCAGTGGTAACGTTTCACATTATGAAACTGAGTGAGCTGTATTCGAAACCACCAGGAATTACCAGCTTATTGAAGATTCCAAGTATTCCCTGTTGAAAAATATCAACTAACATAAAATGTGGGTCTACGACGTCCTGATGACTACTACCAACAACTTAATGGCAGCAGTAGAAGGCTATAAAACAGAATTTAAAGGACATTATAATAGTGAAAAGTAAAAAAACAAAGAATTTCTCTATTTCCTCTCACAATATAGGTAGAGTAATAAGGAATAAATAATTCATATAAATAATCAGAAATTAAAATAGAAAATTTACATAGACATTTTGACAACATTAGTAAATTACTTCCCCTTATTCAGTTTAAAAGTTGATTTTCTATGTCCGTCGTCGGTACTTTTTAAGTTTCTATTGAAGCTATCGAAACAATACTACGGGCAATGATCTTCAATTATTTAGAGTTATTTGCAAATTTTCTAAGTGATATGGTGATTTCATAAATGTTTGATTAACTGGTTTACAATTCGGTCAAGTATTCGATTGTTTAATGATCTTATAAAATTGCCTAAGACTGGTATTTTATCCAGCTATATTCGAAAGTATTCCAAATATAATTGAAGCAAAACCCAATATGTTTCAGAGATTGATGGTGACTACCAGTAGAATCCAGGATGCACGTTTCGCCTTATTTGGGACTCATCAGTTGGATTTACATACATTCCAGAGTTGATGATCACCCTCAGACTCGAATCCAACATCGTTTACTTCAAATGCCATCGCGTTATCCACAGGATGCATATATATCAATAAGAGACTGATCAATTGTAGTCCTAAAATTCAATTGGAAGATTCAAACGAACAATACAAAGTGAACTAGTATGTTTTAGCTATTAGGATAGCAATATTATAAACTCAAAATTGCCGTAATCAAATTGAAATAGCGTATTCAAGACTACATATATGGTCCCTAAAATTAACATAAGTAGTTAATTGAACCTCCTTAGTCATGTGACATATTCCTTTCACCTGGTTGAGTCGTATTGAATGGTACAGTTTGTATCATGAAAACACCTCAAAGACAGTGAGTCAATGTAAATTGGTATTTCGAATTAAGCAAAGCACACAAAAAAAACAGATTCGAAAAACTATAATGCTACAAAAGGGTAAAAGATTTGTAGCGCATCATCCTTTTAACATTCAATTTGTATGCAATATCTAGTATTTTGTGAGTGAATGCTGTATACAGGAGCACAATTTTGACTGAAAGATTTCATTTCAAGCTCAAACTTTCACTTTATCCACTTTTTTTAATTCAGATAGTTGGAATGCCCACTGTGTTCTTTTCAGAAAAGACATATGTATATGACTTTAGATGATTGAAATAAAATTCACAGTCAAAAATACACTCTTATATACAGAACTGAACCCCTAAATAAACAGGAATTTGCTGAAAAAATTGTAAAGATGATGATTATCCTCACACGGTAATAATATTTGCACTGCTGTATGATGAGTGACGGTCGAGTGACCTTGATATTTAGTAAAATCACTATGGCAATAATTGGTATCGATGATGTTTAATAAAATAACGAAATGATTCATTTTATTGGTAAATCTCAACATGATTATGTATTCATAGTATACGGAAGCTATTGACGATCTTTAATTCAGGTAATCTAAATAATTACTTCAAGGAACAGTACTTAAAAGAGAAATCATCTTTCTAAGTAGTGGAGAACTCACAAAATAATGATAATTAATAGTTCCAAAACTGTAAAAAACTAAATGGAAATGTACTTTTCCATGTTAATTCTTTTAATTAGTAAATGATAGATGGACATGACAGTCTCAATTCAACGTATCCTTATTTTACTCAAAGTTCCTACACAAAATTCAGGGTCTATTCAGGTGTAACAAAATTCACTTTTGCTCTAGATGGACTGATGTCTCCAATAATCATTAACATGACCACTCATCATTAGTTTAGAGCCATGGTTTCCATATCATTGGTCAAATAAAATGAAATACCATGGAATGTAACTGAAACTTGTGGCGTGTTGGAAAGAGTAACCGAAATCACCGAAATAAGTCTTTTTTATACAGAATTCTCGTGACTGAAATTTAGATTAGACAATCTTGGATTGATTTAAAAGCTAATCTGGACCATTCATTATGTAAACTGAATAGAAAAAAACAGTTACCTATCCCGTTCAAATACACTGTCAAGAGAAAGAGAGAGTATGTGTATATGTCCATCAGAATTTCACTGAACATGAATTCGAATATCTGACCTTATTTGATCAAGTCACATGTTAGTTATTCTCATAAATACTTGCATATGATCAAAAGTTACAAACACTATTGATGAAGAAAATGTAAAAATTAATCCATCTAATCACAGTTACCATTAAAATGGAGATTTCTATGAACAGATTGGTTTTCAATGTCTAAAATATATATTATCTATTCTTTCTTATCTATTTATTTCTATCTTTCTTACATACATATGTTGGATGCATAATACCGAGAAAGTAACAACACGTGTAATACTATTATCATTAATATTATTACCCGCCATGTATTCGTATGGAAGAATTGAATAACATGTATAAACTGGGATAAAACGTAATAAATCTAGAATTACTCTAGACAACAATTCATTCTAATAGTTGGGATCATGAGTCAATTGAAGCTAAACTACTATGGAAAATCTGAACGGATACTTTGTCTTATTGTGGGATTCCTTAGCAGTGTGTATCCACAATCCCACCTCGCGAGGTTCAAACCCAGAACCTATCAGTCTCGCGAGCGAACGCTTATCTCTAGACCACTGAGCCAACCGGCATCCAACGATGTTAATGTCTAACTTCAACTAATCCACGAAATTGAGCGACATATCCACCATTTTCTTCAATTAGTTGCTATCTCACAACAGACCCGATTGAACTCCACTGGTCACTGTTTCTCATATTTCATTCATTTCTTTTTGAGTAAATGAATCCTGATACCAGATATGTGAAAAAAATTGATGTAGTTTCAATACAATAATAATAGTGTTAAAGTTAGACTCAATAGTAAAAATCTCATGTTTTCCTAAAACATAAGAGAAAATATTACACTACCAATTAACAAGTGTACAAGAAGTATTGTAGATGCTGGAGTTGTCGTACATCATAATATATTGGTGACTTCAGAAAAGAAAACAGAATGTTCAATACACCTTTATAGAAAACATTCTATCTCTAGATTTCTGCTATTAAACAGTTTCACTAATATAAATAAAAAGAGCTGAATAACTAACTGGTTGTTTGCCCTTTTCTAGAACAAGACAATTTACTGTGCATGGTGGAAATCATTCTATTTCTTTACACGTTACGATTAGTGAACAATAACAGAAACCTAGATATATTAATCGATGGCAGTAACTGAGATATGCCTTAAGGATACAATGGTCATTATTCACCTTATGGAACTATATCGATTCGATATGACTCAACGGAACAGAGTTTCAAAAAAAGTATCAGTCTAAGAAGTATATCATTTGTTACTAACTGTTCACTTAAATCATGCAATAAGAGAGAAGTGTTTTTGTTTGGATTCCAGAAGATAAATATAGTTAAAAATAGAAAATTATATATTGTATGGAATGAAATAGAGATGGTCATAATTTAATATGCATTAAATCTGTATTCAGTCTATACTTCGTTAAAACACGTTACTTCTGCATCTTTTGAAGTTTTTCATTCTACATTTCTGCTTTGTTCTAATTTTCCACTGATGTTAATATTATTATCAATATTTTCATTTGTAAGGTGGTGATTGGAAATGGTTGATAGGAAACCCTGGATCTAGACTTTCTGCGATTTGGCAATTGTGGTAGAACTTGTGCTCTTAGGGGGATTCGATCCCGTATCAACCATCTTCACAGTTAAAGACGCTAGTATTGAGCCATTCAGGGTACAACAGACCTCGTGTAGAATGGAGATGTGTTTTCGTCTTAATAAACACTAAGTAGTGACCAATATTGTATATGCCAAGGCTTTTCTGGTACTCATCGTTTGCTGACGAGTACCAAACAGCATGAAACCTAGGTTATAAGTGCCTTAACAACCACCTCCAACTACTACCTTATGTCTCCACATAGTTCACCTGATATTAAGTCGCTTAGACTAGCGGTTACACTTCAACCTGGTTAACAGAGTTCGGTCATCACTAAGAAGGATTGGAAATGCATAGCAGTGGTCACTACTCAATCTCCAATCAACTGTAAATACATTTTCATTTATATGGATTTCCTATCGGTTGAATGAATATACATTTGTATCAAAATTTATACTTGGTTATGTCTATCTGTTTGGAAACAAATTTAACAGAAGAGTAATATGTCTCAGTTGATTAGGTTCCGGGGTTGTTAACTCACAGGTTGAAGTAGTTCAATTCAATTTACATCATAGAGCTTCATTTTTATTTATTGTTTTATTGTACTCAGTTGAAATAGATAGTTAAAAGCCTTTCTATTTAGAATATGTTTGCTTGTTCTAAGTTCTTTAAAATTAAAGTATTTTTAGATATTGATGTTATTGGTTACAACACCTGAACGTTTAGAACTATATGAAAATCATACCTATACCGCTGAACAAATGGAACGCTTTACTGATGTTTTCAAACTTCTCAGTCACCATAATACCTATGTCATTAATTTATCAAAAATAAGATTATTATCATATTATGAGTATAATAAGTGTAACAAAGAGAACGTTGAAAATCCCTCCACGGCATTTTTGTTGGACTGTACTGTCATTTATTTGTTTCTTCTGCCTGTCGTGAATTTCAACCATTGTTCAGATCTCGTTTAACCACACCTTTTGTTCTTCGGTCTTCAGTCTGAGCTTTTATTATGTGATTTTGATTAAAGACTTACCTTTTGTTACCTAATTTTCTATTATATGTTGCCGGACTATTGACAGTATGGTCGTGTTTGACTAAGCTCAAGGTCACGGCGTGATTCAGTGTGTGACAGTTAACTTTTGACTGTCTGTTTGGGAGGATTACTGGAATTCCTGCAGATAGATATCTGATCTGATCTTGTTGAGAATATTATTGTTGATTCTCAGGTATTGAGCTCTTTTGTATTAACTGTTTCTTCTGTTGTTTAGCACGCTAATTTGTGTTAGACAAACTTTTGACTGCATAGCACAGGCTGTATCGTTTGATGTATTTTGTATTTTTGATATAATTTATTCTATTTCCTAAATTAGAACCGTTTATATTGAGCAAAGAGGTTGTGTTTTGATATAATTTAATACAAGTAACTTAAAAACGCTCCCTACGCTATAGAGAAGAATGTAGTCTGGTCTAATCGAATAAATTTTGCTTCGTTAGTTCTGCGTTCAAACCGAATATTGGCAATTCGGTCGTCACACGTTGTGTAAAAGCTTCATCTGAAATTATCTCAGATATTGAAATGTAAATAGTTCTAACGTTTTATCCAACGGTCTTTTCTGGGTTTGTTCAACGTAATAATTATAATCCAATCAAGAATCGAACCCAAAACCTTTGATCTCATGCGCGAACGCTTAAGCTCTAGACATGTGAGCCAGCATTCGGCGGCTCACATGTTTAACTTCCTTCAGTGCGTAATATTGTGCAGTCATGTAACATCCTTCGTGAATAGCTGTCTTACAACTGTATAATGATAAGAAATTGATCACTTAAAAAATGCCGTAAAACTTCAATGATTATGTAGCGACGCCTCGAGATCTATTCCACCTACTATTATCATAGTTGGAGAATATCTGATCAGTGATGTCGATCAATATTCATCCGTTAGTACGTACTGCGGTACAATATCAAAAGAAATAAAATGTACTACGATTGATTGGGCCCATCATCTTATGATAACTTCACAAAGTGAAAATGACAAAAACTAGTTATTTTCCCGCTTTACTGACATCCGGTTGTATCCATAATTTTACGTGTTTAAATGTTAACTGACTGAGAGCTTAAACATTTCAGAAGGGGTTTTGTGGATATTATAGAAATTTTAATAGTTAAGATCATGAGTCAGCTGAAGCTAGACCACCATGGAAAACCTGGAAGCACTGGACGGCCGTTTCGTTTATAGGTCCTGGGTTCGAATCCCGCGAGGCGGGATCATGGATGCGCACTGCTGAGGAGTCCCATACTAGGACGAAACGGCCTTCCAGTGCTTCCAGGTTTTCCATGGTGGTCTAGCTTCAATTGATTCATGATTTTAACCATTGGAATTACAAAAATCTCCACAAAACCCCTTTTGATAATTCAGTGATTACCAACTTACACGTAAACACCAAAGTACATGTATATTGAAAGGAAGTAAAATAGATTTGCTAGTAATGTATAAATAAACTGAGACTAAATGAACTACGTATATTCAGTGATCCCATTGCTTACTACTAGCTTGGCAGCTGATGCTATTTGTTTAAATTATTAAGCTGACGAGTTCATGATATCATTTAATTTAAATATAACAAAATTAAACTCTTCGATTGAAATTTTTATTAATAAATTGGATATCATCGTCCATTTTGGATTATCTCAAGGATCATACTTTTCACATATTCAGTCATTTAACGTTAGTTTTTACATTCTAATTTTACAAAACCGATTTGAAAACTCCTTTAGTCTTTTCTGAACTCAAATGTTCACTTTCTGTAACTTTATGTCTAAACGTGTCAGCTTATTTTGTTTTCTCTTTCCAAAATATCTATCATCCTCTTATCTATAAACAGACTCATGAATTTTAAGCAAAGATAGATAGTGGCTAGCAGTGGAATCCAGGATGCGCGTTTCGTCCTATTTGGGACTCGTCAGCTCCATGTACCTGCATCCCAGTGTTCATGTTCACTCTGGGACTCCCAGAGGATGCACATATGTCAACATGAGTCTGATCAATTGCAGTCCTAAATAACAATGGGAAGATACAAGCAAAACAACACTAAGTGAATTTAGACTCATGAATGTTTATCATAAATTCATTTAAATCTCTTACATTTTATTACTTTACAATTTCTACTATCATCAAACTGAATCAATTTGGTCATGTAAACAGGATCAAAATATGTACATCCTTTTATGAACTATATAAATTCATATTATTCTGTTACAATATAGTTTCCTTTTCTTGATTGTTATCCCTTTAAATTCCGTTTTTTTAAGAATCGATTTTCCATTTCCCTTTTGATTGTCCATAATAAATGTAATTTCGATAGTTTAGAACTAATAAATATTTTGAAAAGATTAATTAAGGTATTTAATTACATTTGGTTTTAGTTCTTTGATGTTTTGATTTTAAAATGTTTATTCATTGTTCAGTAATTTTTGAATAATAAACCTCAGTTAACTAATGTACTTAGTAGCTTAACGTGGATGCTGACTCAGGGGTCTAAAGGTTATGAGTTCGCGCACGAGACCGATAGGTCCTGGGTTCGGATCCCTCGGAGTGGGATTGCAGATACACACTGCTGAGGAACCCCACAATAGGACGAAAAGGCCGTCCAATGCTTACAGGTTTTCCATGATGGTCTAGCTTGAACTGACTCATGAAGTCAACTGTTAAAATTATTACAATCTTCACAAACCCCCATTCTGAAAATATTTGATTTCCTAATACGGTGAAAATGAGGATTACTAATATTTTTCAACTTACATTTGTAAGTATTGTTTGTTACTCGTTCGCTCTAGTTAATTGACTGAAGGCAGACGGTTGAACTGTACGATTATTATGTATATTGATTTAAATATAGATTTATTCGGGTTATTTAGTGATTTTGTTAAAATTTATTTATTCACAGTACAATTTCAAGTGGTAATTCATTTGAGAATTTGAATATATCACTTGATGGTTGGTACCAGCAAGCGGATTCGGTAAAGTTATACTGTAGTGATGACCTTGGTTGAGCCAGTCAGAACAGAGATGTTACACTTCTGATTTTTTCGCGGAATTCAATGCGCAGTGAAGGATACTATGCATCTAACGATGAACTAATTAAAAATTGTCAATATCTGGTCCTTAAAATACTTCTAATTGATGAAAAAAAGTATCTTCAACGAAACCACACAATGAATGTGATGCGGCAATTCAGTTGAATTACGAAAAATGTGCATTTCTGATGCAGATTTTATGTGGTAGTGCTTGATGTGATTCACTTCATAGTCAAGGGTGTTGATGTAGCTAAAAACTATCCTAACATTACGCTTCTTTGCTCTAAATCTCAACCGTAGTTTTCATAAGCTTTTAAATAAAAGGTTGGCAGAGTATCATTGCGCTATAACTGTTAATATCAATTCATGATTAAAGTCTTAGCCCTGATTCCTAACCCTAATCCTAATTCATAACTCTAGCATAATACTAAATACCTGATCCTAGCCTTTTTGTATTATAACTGATGTCAGTTCATCATGAAAACCATGATTCTTATTCATAACTTTATCCTGATTGCTAATCTCTAAACTTAACCCTTCTCCGATCGCTATAATAAATAATTCAATATACAAGAGTTCCTTAATCATATCAAAATTGTTTACTCACAATAATTTTATTGTTTTTAGTTGTTCATTCTTTTGAAACTGAATTTTTTTCAAAATGATTAATAAATAACACAACGTCGTCAGAGTAATACACTTTTACCAGTGATAATAATTGATAGACTAAAAATAATCGACAATAAATAAATCATACCACAAGGTGTACATGTCATTTCAATAATCATTTCATAGTTTCATATTCATAACCAGATATTTGTATAGTAAAAGTTAATAGGTAAATAAACCTTGAACATGATCGCTCGCTCAAATATATGGATCGCTATTATTCCATATTACACACTAACAAATGCAGATAAAGACAACCAGTGTAGCAACAGTCTCTGCATCAGTAGGCCTCAACATACACAACGGGAAAACCAAAACCCTCAAAATCAGAAAGGAGAACACTAATCCAATCACTCTTGATGGCGAAACTCTGGAAAATGTAGAATCCTTCACATACCTGGGAAGCATCATCGACGAACAACGAGGAACAGATGCAGACGTAAAGGCGAGGATTGGCAAAGCAAGGGATGCATTCCTACAATTTAACAACATATGGAACTCAAAACAACTGTCTCTCAACCAATATCGAAGTGAGAATCTTCAATACGAACGTCAAGACAGTCAGTTCTACTGTACGGAGCTGAAACTTCCAGAACTACAACCACCATTATCAAGAAGATACAAGTATTTATAAATGGTTGTCTACTCAAGATACTCAACATCCATCGGCCAGATACCATCAGCAACAGCCTTCTCTGGGAGAGAACCAACCAGCACCCAGCTAAGGAGGGAATTAGGAAAAGATGTTGGAAGTGAATAGGACATACATTACGCAAAGCATCACGAAGCAAGCCTTAACTTGGAATCCTGAAGGGAAGCGGAAAAGAGGAAGGTCAAAGAAGACATTACGTCGAGAAATTGAAGCAGATATGGAAAGGATGAATAGGAACTGGAAGGATCTGGAAAGGATTGTCCAGGACAGGGTTGGATGGAGAATGCTGATGAGTGGCCTATGCTCCTTCTTGAGGATTAAAAGGCGTAAGTAAGTAAGTAATTACCCCTTATCTAAATTTATTGTCATCAACTGTCTTGTTTTAGATATGTTATTATTCATCAATTAGATTTGTCAGTTATCTATATTTCTGTATCTTCACTAAGTGTTTACAAAATATCGGAAATTTAATTACTTAAAAATCCAAGAAATCATATCAGCGTAGTTTGAATATTTTCTTTTTCTACTTTACTTCGGAGAGGCAAATGATGACTATTATAGAGCTAATAAATCAAAGGTATTTGGTGATAAAAAGAGATATCATTGGGATCGAAACTGATTGAAACGATTTATCAATTACTGTTTAAAAACTTTTGATATAAATTTATTTTTGCATTGGTTGTTTAAATCTTCCCATTAACGTTTAGGACTACAATTGATCAGTCTCTTATCGACAGTCCCTTAATGGCTAGTGGCTGTTTGGAATCAGTAGCTATTGTATAACTCATTGTCATTTGAAGCGAATGGTACTGGGTTCAAGTCCAGGAGTAAACATTCAGTCTATGATATATGCACATCCAGCTGACAAATCCCAAATATGACGTGATGCGCGTGCTGTACTTCAATGCTAGCCACCATCCATCTCTGCTAAAAAATTTTACATAAATATTTTGAAGAATAACAAGTTAAGTACAGTTTTGTATAGTTTATACTGAAAATTATTTACTGTAATCAAATATTTAGTACTTTATACTAAGAATATTATTAATAATCTTATAACCATCATAAAAGTGAATTTTTGAATCCACCAGTTAGTAATATACTACGATCTATCAATTGAAGTCAACTTTCACGGCATGCTATTCACAGGACTTGTCTATTATAAAAGAGACATTGTTAATGGAATTCCACTTTAATTACACATGAAATTAACAAATTATGAACATTAACACCGTTCGATTTCGGCTGAGTGATCTAGAGGTTAAGCGTTCACGTGTGAGACCGATAGGTCCTCGGAGCGGGATCGTAGACACGCACTGATGAGGAGTCTCACAATAAGACGAAACGGCTGTTCAGCACTTCCAGGTTTTCTATGGTGGTTTAACTTCAGTTGACTCATGATCTCAAATCTGAAATTATGAATCGTGTTTTCTGGTATACTGACTTTTATCAGTTTGTACATTTTGTTCAATTCATTTATATTAGCCTTAAAAACTATAATGCTAATAATATTAATTATGTTATAACCCTGCCTGCATTATCTATTCAATATTTTTATCCAATAAATGAATATTTTTAGACAGTAAAGATAAAACTATTCATAGAAATCTCGATTCGATAAATAATTATACCATTTAAATTGTATTACTCATGTGAATGTGTTCCAAAGGATAACTGGATAGTTCTTAGATCAAATGAAAGGTTACATATTTTAATTTGTTTGAACTGAAATTTCAATACATATACTATCGTATTAACTCTGTTTAGTGATATTTTACTGTTTGAGTGTTTAAACAGATACGAAATTGTGTCATTTAACTTTGAGTATTTAGAATCATATATAAACAGAATTATTAAAGGATCTCTTTTTAGTGATTTAAGTTACTCTTTCAAAGCTAACATACAGCATTTTCTTTTTTTGGTATTGGTTGTTTGAATCTTCTCATTGATGTTTAGGACTATAATTGATCAATCTCTTATTGGCAGTTTCATTTAGCTGATGAGTCCCAACTATGGAGAAACACACGTTCTGGATTCTAATGCTTATAACATACAGCAAGTCTCCAGTCAGTTTTGTAATGGCTTATACCAATTACTCTGCAATCAAATTACTTATTTAAATTCAATCATATAATATTTCATTAGTGTTTATCTACCATAACGCTTGCCTAACAAACCATTAGAGAGCGCGTTGATAATTTTTTTGAATGATTGACTGATATTAAGAGGACCATTGTAACTGACCAATCATGATGAAACGAAGTTTCCAGAATAGTGACAGATGGTCATTTTGATGTATATTGAATAATTAAGCCATTTTTCGTTCAAATTTTCAACTCTCTACATTGTCTCTGAATAATGTTTATCAGCCTGCCAGTTATTTTTTTGAAAGTTAGACGATGAGTGATGAGTGACGTACTATCTTTCATGATGACAGTTTTTTTACACTACATAATTTTTTATTGCATTTCAGTTGATTTTAACATTATGATAGTGTCTGTATTCGTTAACAGCCCAGTATTCATAGGAATATGTACTAGAGAATTCCTAATAGTGATTAATTAAGCAGATATCAATCTAAAATGAATTAAAGGTTAAATAACCTAACACTGGTTCACCAAACGATTTCGGATATTTCAAATGTATGAAATAAAATTTATAGTATATGCATAGCTTCTTTAATTAAGGTAAAAATGAAGAATTTGAGTTTAAGTGTTAAACAATTTGGAATTCAAATTTTGAATGATAAAGACCACAAGATAACCAATCAGTAAATAGTTCTCTGGTAATTGAATGCCTCTATCAATGGATCCAATAACCTACTAATTTTCCCTCTCGTAAAACGGTTCTTTTAACATGAAACTAGACTATGACTATACACATACCTTCTGATCTTAAATTCTTAGCAATAAGTTTAATGAATTATTTTCATAATACACTAAAATAAAATGGTAGTGTTCCAGTTACTGACCAACCAACAGATTGTAAGTTTAAACATTGCTCCACTTTGATGTAATCAGCCATCAAAGTAGTTCAGACAGAGATTTAATTGCTAATAAGATGATATTCTTATTCATTAACAGATGACTTTTATGACATACGATTTCATGTAAAAACACTATTTATAACTTTTTCTACATATAAATCCTAGTCATTCATAAAAAGGAAAGGTGGACCCTAAAAATGCACACCTCGCCTTATCCTACGGATTTCCATCTCTTTTTGTAGGGTCCCAACAAGTACGGAGCTAACATGGAGTTATCCCTTGAGCACTGCGGTCACACTCTCAGTTCATTATGATCACCTCTAACCCAATTTCCTTTTCAGGTACCTGTAGAAGAACTCTTCCACAATATGGACAACTGAGAAGTGATAACTGCCCTCATACCTTTAAGAACACTTGAAAACAAAATAGACTATCTGTGAAATTCAGTGTTTTCACGGTTATTAAACTAATCGATCGTAGCCTAAAATCTTAAATCTATGAATTTATCACATGCTATTGAGCAAGTTGTGCAAGTCGATAGGATATTTCATCTAAATTTGATCGAATAATTTTACAGTATTTGGGTGCAGAGTTAATGTGAGACATTAAAGAGGAAGAATGTATTTGTAAAATCTCAGCGAAAGAATTTGAAGTAAATCCAACATTTCGTCTGGATATTTCCTTGAAAAAGCTTGGACCAGATTGCCAGGCGAATGTTTGATTTACTTCAGATTCTTTCGCTGAGTTCAAATATTCATCGAAAGATAGATAAGGAAATTATCATTCGGAAATAATGGCTCGTATGATAAGATAAAATATTAAAATTGAAATTAAGTGTAATCAGAAAGATCATAGAAACAGAAATAAACCAGTTGGAGGCAGAAGATTTAAGGAGCAGATTGAAGGGGAAGCAAATGGCTATAAAGGAAGAAGAGTATGAGAAAAAATCCGAAGACATTAAAACTGTGGTAGAAGATGAGGTTGTACCAGTCTCTTTCAAACACACAATTCTGGTTTTTCCAGATGTATAGCTATTGCTTCAGTAATGCAAAGAAGATGCAATCTAATTGTCTTTGGAAGACTTCTACTTACCTTATAGATGACTTTGAACTCAGAGTCTGCCTTGATTAAGTGATCTGTGTTCACAGGGTGTTCGATTATTGAACTTCTTATTTAGCCGTTTCCTCTTTCTTTTAGCCATGCCAGATAATATTCTTGAATTCTTTTGAATAAAGTGCGCATCGAACGACCTATATATATATATAAAATCATTATTATCGTCCTGTAAAATTAGTTTAGATATTTGCTATTGTACAACTTTGAAAATGAATTCGCCGATAAGAGAACTTTTCACTAAACTAATCTTATTTAATGTCTTAATGAGTGTATTCCGGTTACAATTTCATTTATCATTTTAAACCTTTTACAAAAATGCTATTGACCAATTTTTTATTTCTCTACCTTTCCCTTGATAATATCATTATATGTAGGCGGTATTACATAAATCTAATGTGACGAAAGCCAATTTTATTTCCATTCATTATTTCAATAGACAAATGTGAAATATTCATATTTTAGATAAATACTTTTTATTACACATAAAACTGGTATACCCTTGAATGATAATTTATGCAACATTTATGTCTATTAAATAAATTATTTTCATGAGATAAACCAATTACAATATTAACTTGTAAGAAAGTATACCCAGAAATGTTTCTTGTAAAATTGTAATATCCTGTGGTGGTGGATCCCAGCAAAAGAGCTTATTCAAGATATAACCATACGCAAAATCACCAATGATATACCAAAAAAAGAGTTAACACTACGACCCTAACTGTCTATCTATGAGTAAAGCAAAAGGTAACAAATTACAATTATGATATAAATGGTATATTAAACAACAAAATAACAACAGTTGTTATGAAATGAATGTTACTTGTGAGCTGCTCTCCGAGATAACAACCACAAATGAATTCACTTGATTTACAAGTATTCCTCTACATGTAATGTCACCAACGGCGTAATGAGAAAGATTAAGTTCAGTAGAATTATATAATAATGATCCGGGCCAAAATCCAAGGCCCAAAAGGATGTTATAACACTATTATATTCTTCAATCAAAGGCCATGGCCAATAAAGCAGTGGAACGGACGGCGGAGATAGTGTTTATATTTCAACAAACGCGATAGTATATCAGTATGTGTATATAACCAAACAATTATATGCGTTTTTTAACATTTATACAGAGAAACAATAGATGTTGAATATAAATGTAGTTAAATTAAAAATATGACAAGTTAGAGAAAAAACAGTGGTTTTTATTTTGTCGTTACAAAAACTCACTGAATATACATGTGACCATAAACCTCAACAATTATAACAAAATATATTGTGAATTCTCCCAGTGCATTGAACCTAGAAAACAACCTACAAAACAAGTGACGTAGATTATGTCAAAAAACTTCTCATGAAGGTAGCACTTGCTTTATCTATCTATCTATTTATCTATCTATCTATCTATCTATCTATCTATCTATCTATCTATCTATCTATCTATCTATCTATCTATCTATCTATCTATCTATCTATCTATCTATCTATCTATCTATCTATCTATCTATCTATCTATCTATCTATCTATCTATCTATCTATCTATCTATCTATCTATCTATCTATCTATCTATCTATCTATCTATCTATCTATCTATCTATCTATCTATCTATCTATCTATCTATCTATCTATCTATCTATCTATCTATCTATCTATCTATCTATCTATCTATCTATCTATCTATCTATCTATCTATCTATCTATCTATCTATCTATCTATCTATCTATCTATCTATCTATCTATCTATCTATCTATCTATCTATCTATCTATCTATCTATCTATCTATCTATCTATCTATCTATCTATCTATCTATCTATCTATCTATCTATCTATCTATCTATCTATCTATCTATCTATCTATCTATCTATCTATCTATCTATCTATCTATCTATCTATCTATCTATCTATCTATCTATCTATCTATCTATCTATCTATCTATCTATCTATCTATCTATCTATCTATCTATCTATCTATCTATCTATCTATCTATCTATCTATCTATCTATCTATCTATCTATCTATCTATCTATCTATCTATCTATCTATCTATCTATCTATCTATCTATCTATCTATCTATCTATCTATCTATCTATCTATCTATCTATCTATCTATCTATCTATCTATCTATCTGTTCTATATAGATCTGTGTAAATAGTTTTGTCTATAACCATATAATTAAATTTAACAAAGCTGATCTAAATCTATTTTCTTTGATGAATTCTTTTGATCAACCTTGAATTTCATCATTCTATTCTTCATAGATATTGCTTTGAGTTCTTGTTATCAATTAGTAAGTAAAGGTTTTACATTTTAAATTATATTTTATAAAGGTTATATAATTTTCTTTCCTGAAAAGGTATCGCCATTATGAATTTTTATGAAGAAGTGAATAACATTCTTTAAACGACCAAAGTACAAAAATATATTCCCGATGAATTGCAAAATTTATAATTGAACAGTTAACAATTAGATAATCAAACCGATATTTTTGTAATCACAGTGAAATTATTGATTTGACTCTAACTAGTCACTAATTAGTTACTGGTTTCATGTTGGTAAATCCGTAATGCAAATAGAATACCATTGATAAGGTTAGTTATGTAGATATGTATATTCAGTCTTTATGGATGTGTCATGAATTAAGTAATAAGTATATTGTCAGTCTCAATTATTCACCTTTTCAGTAGTTGGGATCATGAGTCGATTGAAGCTAGACCACAATGGAAAATCTGAAAGTACTGGACAACCACCTCGTCCTTCCGTGGGACTCCTCAGTAGTGCGCATCCACGATCCCACCTCACAAAATTCGAACCGAGAACCTATCGAGTTCGCGCGCGAACGCTTAACCTCTAGACCACTGAGCCAACCAGCATCGAACGATGTTAATGTCTAACTTCAACTAATCCACGAAATTGAACGACACATCCACCATTGTCTTCAATTAGTTACTATCTCACAACAGCTTTTAATGAAAATTTTGACTTTTATCAGTAAAATTTCCACAGTAATTTAACTTAAAATGATGATTATACTCTAAAGTGATATAGTTGGTTTTTATTCTTAAGTTACTATGACATTAATCAACCAATGCATTTGTGTGAATCAAACTTTCAATATATTTATTTCTATCAAAGTACTTATTTACTATACTACAAATAATCATAAAACTAAATATCAATGAGATGGTGAAGATTTGTAGCTCAAGTGAATGATTTTGATAGAGCTCAGAGAATAAAACTCCATCAAAAACTAAGTATCAATTTCAAGGTTGTGATTGATCGTTCCAAATAAATTGAGTATTGAGTAGAAAGTTAATAATAAAATTATATTTCATTTTGTGATATCTGAATGAGTAGGAAAGAAAATGGTGTGATTATAATTTATGGATGACCTTTAAGCGACGTTAAAGTGGCCTATTTACTAGTAGTGCTAAATCAGTGTTATAAACCAATGTTAGGAATTAGAATAATGATTTACATTTGATGCTCAGAACTATGAATTAGATTTAAGGTTTCCATCACGAACTGACATAAGCTATAATGCTGAGAATCTATTTGACAAGATGGATGAGTGATTATCTGATTGGTTTGTCCATAAATTATAGTTTCACCAGTGTCAAACTGAAAATCAGAATAATAACTGTTCAATGTTGTTTTAAATGTCAATATTTGATCACAACCGTTGTATACTTTTTGTACAAAGAATTGTTAATCCTTCATAAGGGAAGATTGATAATATTATTACTGTTTACTGAAGCGAATACGGTTATTAAATGATTGAAATAAACTATTTTCGAGATGGAAGATTCATCATTAGTAAATGTAAATAAGAATGATAGCAAGTGACTACCAGGACTCAGTAGTTAAGTGGATTGAGCGATAGCGTTCGGAGCGAACAGTATTGAGTTCGAGTCCCAAATAGAACATTAATTCTGAGATGCAAGTACATCAAGCTGACGAGTCCCAAATAGGACGAGATGCGCGTCCTGAATTCCACTGCTAGCCACTACTCATCTTTGCAATATGAGATTGATATTTGTTTTACTTTAATATCAGCATAATGTTCATGTGACAATTTAATTTTTCTACTTCATGTTAAGTTACTAATTTAATTGTACCAGTCAATCATTATGTTGTTTGTTTGCATTGATTTATACTAGATAACAATGACACATATTTTACCCTACATAATACGTGTTCACCCAACCTTAATAATGTACCTTTATTCTGAATAATGTTTGAAATGAACATCAAGTCTACATTAGAATCTGATCAGTTACTTTTCATATCTCTTATTCTCGAGATTAATTATACTTTGAAGTAGAAATTCGAATGTATTATTCTACGATTTGATTCTTTATTAAAACGACGATTTGGACTTCGTAGGTGACCTGAACGTTCCATCCCATACACAAAAAAAATGCAGATGAAGACAACTAATGTAGCCACAGTAGCCTCTGCATCAGTAGGCCTCGATATACATAAGGGGAAAACCGAGATCCTCAAATTCAAAACGGAGAACACCAACACAATCACACTTGACAGAGAAATTCTCGGAGAGCTGGAAACGTCCACGTACCTGGGAAGCATCATCGATGAACAAAGAGGATCAGATGCAGATGTAAAGGCAGGGATTGGTAAAGTAAGGGCAGTATTTCTACAGTTGAAGAACACAAACAACTCAAAACAACTTTCAACCAATATGAAAGTCAGAATCTTCAATGCGAATGTCAAGACAGTTCTACTGTATGGAGCTGAAACCTAGAGAACCATATTCACTGCCCAATTCATTGTAATCGTGGATTAATAAAGGGCTTACTCAATAGAATCAATCGTATTTGTACTATGTACTATGGAAGTAGAGACGAAGCTGTTGACTGAAATATCAATGAATAATGGTTATTCATTGAAGTTCATAAACCGCTGGAAGGGTTGCAATACGACTAGACCTATGACGCTTCTGGTACCCAAAAAGCGAGTTTACATTATGTTACCATTTAGAGGCGACTTAAATAGTATTATGTTGAAACGAAGACTTAAATTAGCCATCAACCGGACATTTAATGCAGCCCAATTTGTCATTATTGGAAAGACAAGGTCTATATTTCACCAAAAACCCAAATAGCATGTAAGCGATTGTGTCACATCCCATTTTGTCTACCAGTTTACATGTATGTGCGGAAATACGTACATGGGGAGGAGCAATCGTGATCTGCAAGTAAGGGTGGCGGAGCACATATTCAAATGGCTGAAGGAACAAATGAATTCCAATGGTCAAATAAGATCACAGAATAAATAGACATCTTCCTCCAATGCGAAACATTTGGTTGAGACTGGTCATAAGGTTGACATCAAGTCAGCGTTTGTAGTTTTGTACAAAAGCCTTCAAGGGCGTATACTAAGGCTTATTGAAGCCTTGACTATACGGAAACTGAAATCCTCATTGTGTGTTCAAAAACAATCTGTTCATACCCTTAACCTACCCTGGTAATACTGATTTATTATCCAGAGTGGTTATCACATTGTTTTTGTGTACTATATTATCGTTTTTCTTTGTTACGGCCTCCCTTCAATCTGCCTAGTTTGACCTTTTATTTATATATACATATAAATGTTCTTAACATGGACATATGTGATCAGATTGTTCGAAATGTATTGCGCAAATATATCACATAGTTTTGATATCCTTCATCTTCTCATTGCATAATCGAAAGAGAAGTCAATATCAAAAGGGTACAAATATTTATAAACCATTGTCCAATGCAATTATTGAATCATTGTGCTGTGACATGTGTAATTCCACATGAAAAATGAAAAAAAAACCTTCTTAGTCTATCTCTTCTGCAGATGAATCTAAAACAGTTTTTTTTTACGTAATATCTCAGTAAAATGAAATCACAATTATCATTTCGACTGCACATTGAGTATTCCTTCTATCATAATACTACCTTCAAAATACTTACATTACCAGTTATATCTTATTCCACTGATAAGATGATACTCACTTTAGATAGGTGATCACTCATATTATTGAGTATAATCGCTAAAACCTAATCCATATTGATATTTTATTGATTACCTTATTAAAAAGAAACTTTTACTATGAGTCATTCTCGAACTTTATGCTAATTACATCATTCATTTTATTTAGAATAAATGAAATGTAGTTAGCTGTGGAATTCCACAGCTAGGAATCTAGAATGCTCGTGTCGTCCTATATTGGATGCATCAAATGGATGTAAATGCATGTTAGAATGAATTTTCAGTCCGTGACTCGACCCCGGTACCATTCGCTTCAAACACCAATGAGTTATACACATAGCTACTAAATTCAAATAGTCACCTGACGACTGAGTATGAATTTTAATTTAATTTATGATATTTCAATGGTTAAAATCATGAGTCAGTTGAAGCTAGACCACCCTGGAAAGCCTGGAAGCACTGAACGGCCGTTTCGTCCTATTGTTGGACTCCTCAGCAGTGCGCATCCACGACCTCGCCCCCTGCGAGATTCGAGCCCAGGACCTACTGGTTTCGCGCGTGAGCACTTAACCACTAGACCACTGAGCCGGCATTCAATGGTGTTAATGTCTAACTTCAACTAATCCACGAAATTGAGCGACACATTCACCATTGTCTTCAGTGAGTTACTATCTCACAACAGACCTGGTTGAACTCCACTGGTCACTGCTTCTCACTAGAACTCCAGTTCAACTTGATAGTCAAAATATCAAAACTGAATAATCCAAACTATTACAAAGTTAATTAATATACATTTTTTAAAAATTATTTTAAGGATGTAATTAGTACTTTACTAAAGAAGAGTCTATGCTTGTAAAATGGATAATTATTCTGGTGTATAGTTTACTTTAGAATGTCATCACCCATAACGATTTATTTCATTTGTTTCTTCTCATAGATAAAACGATTGTGACAAATGTTCAATCTAAATAATTTATTGAATTATATCATTTCAAATGATGTACCTTCATTTATGTTTAACGTTTCATTTATTTTTCCATCAGCCGAACACTAACTGTAAATCGATGTATATTCTATAATTATTTTCAGAATATGTATTATCATCAGAAGGGGTTTTGTGGATATTATAGTAATTTTAATAGTTGAGATCATGAGTCAATTAAAGCTAGACTACCATGGAAAACCTGGAAGCACTGGACGGCAACTTCGTCCTAATATGAGACTCTTCAGCAGTGTGTATCTACCATCCCGTCCCACGAGACTCCAGCCCAGGACCCATGATCTCAACTATTAAAATATTACTTTTTCTGTTTAGCGTTGTTTTAGAGAGTTAGTTTTCTACGGGATGGGGTCGCTAACTCCATGCCCCACCCTCCTCGTTTATCCGGGCTTGGGGCTGGCAGTAGCCCCCGGAGGGAATCCAGGCGGAGTTTATTAAAATATATATATATTATCATTAATTTGATGAAAGCATACATTTTTGAATGTACCCTACCTTCATTTAAGCAATGCAGTGAATCAGTGAATGGCACGTATTATTCTTCTACCGTTGTAATATCATGGAAAAATACAATAACATAGTCCTTCTTTCTATTATTCAATTCATTTCTTAAAGAGATTATGTTGAAGTTTTTTTAGTTTAAAAAAATCCATCCCCCCACGAACTAATAACAAAAATCAAAGGTTACTTACTTCCTTACACCTGTTACCCTACGTGGTGGAACATAGACCACCCAAATCAAGGATAATAGGAAGTAATTTCAAGTAAACTCATATTTAAACGATCTAACAAAAAAAGCGAAATTCTTTAAAAAGTTACTAGGGAATTAATTTAAAAGTTAAAGGTCAAATTTTTTCAAAAATAACTTGCAGGAATAAATTATAACGAAAAAAGTATTTAACATATAAAGGGTTTCACTGTTAACTTAAGTATCCTACTCTTTGGATTTTGTCAATTGACTCATGAACTCAACTATTAAATTACTATAATACCACAAAAACCCCTCTCTAAGAATAATCATCATATGCTCACTAGTGACTGGCTTCAAGAGGTATTTCCTGGAGTTCAAGTGAGAAACAGTGACCAGTGAAGTTCAATCGGGTCTGTTGTGAGATAGTAACTCACTAAAGAGAATGGTGGACATATCGCTCAATTTCGTGGATCAGTTGAAGTTAGACATTAACACCATTGGATGCCGGTTGGCTCAGTGGTCTAGAGGTCAAACTTTCGCGCACGAGACTTGATAGGTCCTGGGTTCGAATTTTGTGTGGTGGGATCGTGGATACGGACTGCTAAGAAGTCACATCCTTGGACGAAATGACTGTCTAGAACTTCCGTATTTTCCACTGTTGTCTAGTTTCATTTGACTCATGAGCTCAACTATGAAATTACTGTAATATCTAAAAAAACACCTTTCTGAGAACAAACGAAAGCCAATAAAATGTATCTACTACAAATTGAGTAAAACATGACTGCATTTAAAAGTACGTGTAATACATTTAGTCTACTAGCAAATTTCGTCCCTTCATATCAAACACAGTGCATAATTTATAATTCAATCCTAATACTATTGTTCCCCTCTCGCTTTTGCTGCTAAACTATATATATATATATATATATATATATATATATATATATATATATATATATATATATATATATATATATATATATATATATCAGAAGAGGTTTTGTGGATATTACAGTAATTTCAATGGTTGAGATCACGAGTCAATTAAAGCTAGACCACCACGGAAAACGTGGAAGCACTGAACGGCCGTTTCGTCTCACAATAGAAGACGAAACGGCCGTTCAGTGCTTCCACGTTTTCCGTGGTGGTCTAGCTTTAATTGACTCGTGATCTCAACCATTGAAATTATATATATTTAAATACGTACTAGTTACGGTTTATTGTTTGTTTATAACGGATCCAAATAATTTAAATCATTAATGAATTTCAATAGTAAATACTTAAAACAAATGTGCTTCATTTAAATTTAATCAGTTAAACAAGTTTGTTTGTTTTTTCTCGCTGATGCCACTCTCTACTTATATTTTTTAGTAGTAAATTCTATACATATTTATGTTGATTTATTTTAAACTAAAATAATTCAATATTTAATATGAATTAAATATTAAATTAACTGTACTTTTTCTATGATAATCTAAGTGAGCTTTTACCTATTACTGTATAAAAAAAATATACAGAATAGTTTTAAACAATGTAGTATCATAATCATTGAGATCATCAGTTGATAGATTTACTGAAGTCAGATATTTAACATTTTTTTCTGCAGCAATTTGGGAGACTCTCCCAGTCTCCCACATTGTATGAACATTCCATGTACCTAAATAAATGGTTGCTCTGGTTATCAGAAGAGGCATCGGCCTCGTGACTTTCGAAGGAACTCGGCTTTCATCATGAGGCGTCATAACTCTTCTAAATGAAGACCTTCTGACTCCCAGAACAGAGTTTAAAAGGTTTGAATAAATGTTTCTGGTTAGCATTTTTTTAGCGAGTTAGTTTTCTACAGGATGGGGTCGCTAACCCCATGCCCAACCCTCCTCCTTTATCCGGGCTTGCGACCGGCGGTAGCCCCCGGAGGGACTCCAGGCGGAGTTAGATATTTAATTTGCTTAAAGCTAATTAAAAAGAGAATTCTCATTATAAACCGATATATCAACTGAAGATTTATTAAGAGCTATGAAGCATTAAAAAGTCATTTTATTCTATTAGTTTTTCATTAAGGCTATACACTAATATATATACATATATGATTTATAATAATGAAATAATACTCATAGAGTAGATACGTTACACAATAATTATATAATGACACATCGATTATAAATTAACATTGAGTAATTGGAAGAAAGAGGATTAATAATGATCAAAATAATTATTCGAAAATCAAGAAGTTGCTACGTTGCATAATATAAAATGTGGAGCCAGTTATATAGGACGTACAGTTCGGCAAGTTCGTCATCGTATAAAAGAACACCATCTGTCGTGGTTAAGCAAAGGACAGGTAAGGGTGATCAAGATTTCTATTCTTGGCTCACTTGGTGGACACAGGTCCTCAAGCTGAACTGAATAAAGCTTTTAAGGATATCCACCACATTGCATCAAATTCGCCACATGGTTTACGAGTGCACCTTTTGCACATTGCTGAAGCCATTGAAATCCATGTTCACAAACCAAACCATTCCATCCAAAAGAAGTTTTTAAAACCACTCTCGCTACTTTGGACATCGGTATAGGGGAGTTTGTAGCAGAACTTTGATAAACTATCTTCGTATTTCTTCCGTTTTTTTTTGTATTTTACTTATTCTTGATTCTTACATAACTACTATACTACTGATCATTTATCAAAATATTCTGTTAGTTCGTTCTTTTCTATATATTATACAAGGTAGCAACTTCTTGATTTTCGAATAATTATTTTGATCATTATTAATCCTCTTTCTTCCAATTACTCAATGTTAATTTATAATCGATGTGTCATTATATAATTATTGCGTAACGTATCTACTCGATGAGTATTATTTCACTATTAGTGAAGAGCCATGACGAAAAAGTAATTGAAAAGAAATTTCTTCGCTCGACTCGTTCCTTCTTTATTTACCAAATGTCAAAGTGGGAATTTTCACTACATTTTATTCTAGTTTGAAATTTCTTAGTGAGAAACCTATAGTTCCATATAGGGTTGAATCAAGGGTTTTTACTTCTTATTCGGACCAGAGATTTATTGAAATCCAATAGGTTTACACAAAACACTTATTTTAATAATAATAATAATAATAATAATAATAATAATAATATGCAACCCAAATGATTAAATTCAATGCAAATTCCCGAAGTTATGATACCTAAAGTTTATCCATGTTGAAAGTAAAGTTGAGTATTACTGATATAACTGAATGATAGTTTCAGACCATTGTGAACTACGTGAATTTGAAAACATAACCTATTGAATTTTAACTCAGTGACTCATCGATAAAGAGTTATAGATACAAAAGATTTCGTAGAACAAAATACACTTTCTTGACAATTGTGTTAAAATCCACTGAGTCAGGTAGTCAGTCATATGTAACGCAGATCCTAACACATGTATACAACGGTTCAAGTTGTTAAACCATATCAGTACAGTGAAATGAAATTATCAAGACCAGTGTTAGAGTAGTAGAAGTAGTAACAGCATTAGAAGGTAATAAAAACACAATAGACATTTACAATTTCATTCATGAAGAAAGAATGGATTCATGGAATAAAAAAACAAACGATAATTTTAAACTTCAATACTTAAGGAAAAATAAAAAGTAGATTCATGTGGATCATTGTGATCAATTGTGAGCAAACATCTCCAAACATTCATTATGTCGATCACATAAACTTTAGCCATGTAGTTTGAACTCACCTACACGGTTCAATCTAACTTCAACTAAATCTTGATAGACTGTTGAGAGGCTTTAAATCAGAATGAAACAACTATTCAGTTCATCTGTGGAGATAATTACAGCAAACTTATTTTGTAATTAGTTTTTGATACTATTTGCATTTCTTTTGTTAATCCTTATAATTTATACATTTAATACAAATGACTCTAAAAGTTGTTTCAACTTGCATGACCTTGAATGCTTCCTCTTCCGTGTGGAATACATCGTATCACGACACACTAATAACCGTTCGAAAATACACTGTTACAAACACATATCTCTTGTTCTCAATTACCTATTGTTACGACAACTGAACTCTAAAATATTTGTTTTCTACATTTAAAGACAACAGCCATATTCCTATTAAATATATCATCTGGACATACCGCTGGAATTATAACAACCTTCATTGGGATTATTAATCCCCCATAATTGTGGATTATTATACCAAATATAGCTCGAACACGCCAAGGCCTACCAATTTAATTAACGTAACGTAACTTTTCATTGTGTTTATAAAGTATATTTGACATATTAATACATTCATTTTTGGATGTGATAACTTTATTATCATTTTTGAATTAGTAGAATTTTTGGTCCACCGCACATCCGAGGTTTTTAATAAACTGACTTCAAACTATGGTGGAAACTAGAGTCGGGCCATGCAATTGATTTCAATGGCACAAGAATCTTCCAGAAAGGTTTTAGTTCTTAAAAAGAGGCATTAACAGCCGAAGCCCTAATCATATGAGAAAATCCAGATAGTATTCATAGGATAGATGAAATACAATTAGCTGTGCCATGACAACTAATAATTTATAATTATTCTATTTAATCTATTACTTGTTAACTGAACAACAACAATTACATTCAACTGTTCTGATCAGTTTGTTTGTTTGAAGATATGATGAACAATTAACTAGAACAGCAAAATAATACAAACATTCATTCATTTCTTTTTTATCTTTATTTTATGCATGCTACGACATGTTTGACTCATATCATTTAGTGGCCCTGTATCTGACACCAGTTCGATTGTATGAATGATTGTTATCAAAACATAAATGCCACCAATCTTTGTATTTGATTATCGACTTAACTCACGTTAGTGAATAACGGAATTAAATAGGTCAAATACGAGAATGAAGTTTTTAATACGTGTATTTTGTACACTAATTGGTGTGGACAGACAACCAATGAAACAAAACAGAGAAAGAGGTGCGGAGAAGGCGAGTGAGCCAACTCGATTTAACCAAGCATGAATCGATATTTATGGTCAAAAGAAAATAAGCTACAGACATGTGATGATTACGGTAAACAATGTACACACGTGCTCACATAAAAAAGTCAAGGTTGATAAGTGAATAATTAAGAAGGTGAAAATATAACTCAAGGATAATGAATAAATTGACCTGTCCGGAAGCTATAAAAACCCACATGGGCTTGATATGGAATCAGACTATACAATCATACATACAAATTGTATGTTTTGTTAAAAAATTCAACGATCAGAGGTGATAAATAGTCAAAGAAATTTCTTTTTACATTTTAGATCGGCTTACGAGTACACACAATATGTTAACACACATTTCGTCGCACACGACCTTTCATACACAGTACAGCAAATACGTACTTTAAACAATGTTGACATGAATGGATGACCTATTTAGTATACAGTTGACCAGAGAACCATATACCTATTTAGATTCGATAATTTGATTATATTTCCTTGAAAAAGCTTGAACCAGATTGCCGAGTGGAACGTTGAATTTACTTAAAATTTAATTGCTGAGATTTCACAAATACATTCTTCCTCCTTAATGACTTACATTAACTCGGCGCCCAAACACACTGAAACTATCCGTTCAAATTTAAACAGAAGTTCCTATATGATGAGAATTATCTCCAAATGAAAAAAAAGCCTACCTAAATCAATACTTATTAATAGCTACCATTGATTGGTCACATAGTGGTGACTAGTCACTTTTAAATACTATGCTTCTATATAAGGTCATTTGCAACCTCAACAACATAGCAGTATTGTCTCAGACTATAAAGCCTGTTCGAATCGTATAAGGAGCATCAATTCTTATAAGAGCGAAGGTAAGCCTAACTGACCAGTAAAAACTTACACGAAACCTATGTCAGACAGTGCATTCGATTAGCTACCTCCACCTACTTGATTCATAAATAGTTTGTGAAATAATATTGAATTTCTAATGAGGTGTGGTCATGTTGGAAAAAAATAGATTACTCATCAATAATGCACCAAGAATTGAGTAAAACTTGAAAGTTGTTATTACTTTTTCTTCTTGAATTCTTCAAGACATTGAAATATATTTATTTATTTGAACACATAAATATTGGTACAAGATGGCACCAAATATATATGCGCCATACAAAACAATGAGAATCCGAAGAGAAAAAAAGAACAATAACGAATAGATTAGTGTACGGTAGTGCAATAATAAAAATAATGGGGGAAACGGAAAGGTACAATCAGAAGAAATCTTTCAGTTAAGGAAGATACAACCATTTTTTTCCTAAGAAAGTAAAACAAGGTTACAGAAGGATGGCCACTGACGTCTATTCTGAGCCATATCTGATAGCACCCAAATGCCCTGGTATGCCCGAGAGTGGGGTGGGCCCGCCCTCCCTCTCGAAATGCTCTCACACGGCCACGCGTATACAGCCTCTGTCAGAGGAGGCCTACCCACTACCTTCTCGTGGTGGGGATGTTGTTTACGAAAATGAGAGAACGAAAAACGAATGTCCAGCGCGTTAACCGGATCTCAAACCAATGGTGCACATGGACTCCAGTATCATGTGGGAACAAATGGAGTATGAACTAATCGTTGGTCACTGGCTACCATGGGAATGCATCACCTCACGATGCCCCACTGCCTTGTGGGTCAGACCTTTAGGTCAAAGGCTCGGAGTGTGGCCTCCTAAGAAAACCACCTGCTTTGGTCTGGCACCCGGGCAGTATCACAGCCCACACACAAACAGAATGAAATGACAATACTTACGAAAACTAATGAAATATGATGCATGATAGATCTATTCGATTATTCTATCTATATATTCTTTTTAAATTTGTGACGATTCATTGTATCAAATCAAACTGGAATATAATTTATTTCAGAGATGAGAAACAAATTAGAAATTGGATTTAACATACTACTTAATTATGTCATAGTATTTAGTTCCATTATGTAGTTGTTATTGTGAAATGTCATTTCCATAAATTCATTGATTGTTTTCAATAATTCTGAATCAAATTATAGAATTGGTGAACTTGTTATTACTAATTAGAGGGACCATTATTTGACATTCATATTGTTTTTTTTTTCTCAATTTCTAGTCAGTGATTCAATCAGAAGTTATTTTAAGTAATGAAAATTTATTACCAATGAATAAATTACATTTGGTTTACAGTGATTGTTTAATCGTATGATGTATAATTGCTTTGAATATTCTCTCGATTATGATATCACTAGTCAATGTTTTATTGAAGTATAGAAGGGTAAATATGTAAGTTCCTGCACTGGACGGCCACCTCGTCCTATTGTGGTACTCCTCAACAGTGCGCATCCACGATCTCGCCCCACAAGACTCGAACCCAGGACCTATCAGTCTCACGTGCGAGCGCTTAACCTCTAGACCACTGAGCCAACCGGCATGTCCAGCTACAACTAATCCACGAAATTGAGCGATACATCCATCATTGTCTTCAGTGAGTTACTATCTCACAACAGACCCGACTGAACTTCACTGGTCACTGCTTCAATTGACTCATGATCTCAACTACTGAAATTACTATAATATCCACAAAAACCCTTCTGATATGTTTATTTACCCATATCGTCTAGTATTCAGGGAGATCAGAATGAATTGTTTTGATTATTTTAATGAAGTGTCGTTATTTAATTTGAGTGATTTCATTGTACATTTTTGAATAATATCATTAGAACAGATACTAATCTTTATAACTGTTAATGGAACAAGGCAAGAATTTTGGTAGTGTTGAATGTTTCAATGTGAAACTCTAAAAGAATTAAACAACAATAGGAAATTATGCAGTTTTTAGCAGTTATAAAAAACAGGCCTAATCAATCAGGAAAGTTTGCTAATACATTTGATCAAATGAAAAGGAGACGATTCAAGCATATAATAATAGCCAAATACAATTCAACAGACTGATATTTGAAAATCAAACAAGTGAAATTAGCTGTATAAACGAATTACTTGAAAGTAAACAATTGTGTGGGGAGAAAAAGTTCTACTAACACTTCCACGTAGTGTTTCATGGATTTGGCGATCATTCGATGGAGATCGTCCCAATCACCTACTCTATCTGATTAACGAGAAGTAAAAGAGGATAACTTTGAATTGAGAACGTGATTGTAGTGCTGGAGAAAAACTTCGTTTTGGTGCTTGAACAAACTATTTCTGGAAAGGCCCATAAGGTCTGGGATGGATGGGTCAGAGGGTTGGGCAAAAATTGTAAAGTAACCAGTGCACAGGGTTCTACAGTAAAATTGCTTGTAGTATGAGCACAAAGTGAGCATATCGTGTATGACGGCTTATTATAAGAAATTAACTGTACAAATGAGAAACTTTTAGTTTGTTGAAGTATATATTGAACGAGAACAGTCAAATAAGTAGTTGTGATGTTAAGTACTAACATTTGAAACCATGGTTAGGACTCCGAGTAAGATTATTATTATTATTATGAATCTCAAAGAAGTCATGGCTAGTCTTTTTATTATTCCAAAATAAAATCATTTTAATAAAAAGACATTATGGATAACCCTCGATCATCCCTTAAAAATATCTAGAAGCTAGGGAAATGCTGAACACACGTAGTTCATTTGGTATTCTAGAAGACAAGCTGTGCAGTAACCTGATTAGATTCCAATCGACTATACCATTAATTTTAACACGTTACGAAAACTAAGTCGGATAAAGACCCATAAATACTTTGGTTCTGAATACATTGACCAACCTTCGAAATAAAAACTTTACCGTACTTCCTGCCCAGGATTTAGGTTGCAGAATTCTGGGAACTATGATGCGGTTCATAAGTCAATGTCTTATCATCCAATTAAGAAATACATTAAGAACTTCGGTTAGATTTAACATGATTTGCTACAGATGGGTAGAGTAAACAGAGTTTAGGTTAAAAGCAAAATTTCTAAAACCACTATTGAGTTTGTTTTGTTTTCCCACCTCAGAATTATGTTCTAGTTCAGTCAACTATCCCAGATCCATTAACACATGACTCCCGATACATCTTTCAAAAAAACATGTTCAAATGTTATGGGCATGAAAGGCTGGGCCGACCGGACACATCAGTCCAGGACCAAATGATAGACAAGAGATGCTAACGAGTGTACGATATCAGCTAAAATGTGGCTTAATTATCCGAGAGAGAAAGGTTAACACTCTGGCTTTTCGAGGGAAAAATCCATATTAATTAATGTATATGTGGATATTTTCCTATTTGGTAGCCAATAAATCTCCCTAATTACTCTTACCTTCCTTATGTAAGTAGCTAATTGGGGATGTATACAAGAACTGTACATATATCAGTATCAGACTCAGACGACCACTCAGAACAACAGGATGAACTTTCTAAAAGTTGAAAATTTAGTAATAAACACAAATTGAAACACAAAAGGCTTTTAATAGTGACTCTTTACAGATTTACATAGACATAACACGAATGAATTAATTCACCGGAATTTAGAACAATCAAATAAACTATTAGTTTTTTTATAAAAAAAAAGTGTAAATAAACAAATTCGATAAAATTTAATCTGAGGTCAAAACACATGTTTGGTCAAGATTTTTTTTAGAAATAAAAAAAAATACAGAGAGGAATCAACCGGTGGTGGGACGACCAAGAGGTAAAAGAGTTACATGTCGACTTTACAAAACGTACACACACACACACATGTACACGTACAAAACAACATACATTTGAATGAGAAAAACGCAGATAGTTATATTATTTTCGGTGTAAAAGAAAATACAATGAAATATACATACACATGTTTTTGTCGTGTTTCAAAACATGAGTCCAATATAGAAACACATGTAAACAATAAGTAAGCACACATAAATAGTCTGAGTAAAATAATAGAAAAATAAGTAGAATGTACAGGCGAATCAATATACACTTATAAGAGTAATAATAATACACAATTAATAATGTAGGTTACAAAACGATAGAAAAAATATTTTGAAAGTTCCTCTTTTGAAGACACAAAAAAATAGTTTTGTAGTTACTTTTAAACAAAATAGGTTGGTTTTTTTAGGTGAATCATATGTATGTATGGACAATGGAGAATGGCAATAATGGCTGATGAGAGAATGCGGACAGAGAGAGAGAGTTAGACATAAAAAGACAATACAAGAAAAGTGTGTACAATTGGTAAAATGTAATAGTTAAATACTATTTAGGAAGAACAACTGAATTTCAGAAAAAGGAAATTTCTATGCACTGATATATAAGGGGAATTCGGGGATACTTTTGATTAGACTGAGAAAGTAAAATCTTCAAATAATCCTCTTAACGACATATAATACACATATATGTAGCAAAAATGAGTGATTTAATGTTCAATAATATGAATGATAATAGTTATTGATGGTATTTCTAGATGGATAGAAATGTGTTAACTAACGCAAAGATCTATTGAAATAAAACATAAGAGCAACGTATGAATAGACGGATATACTCACATGCTTATGTACAGATAACAAGTAAAAAGAAACGAGAAATATCATAATGCAAAACTGACAATTGAGAATAATAGACATGATTTAATGATTCTATCCCTAATTAACAAAGGTAACAGTAATCTAGTGTTTACAATAGATTTGAGAAAAATAAACAATGAACAAATCGAAAGAGGAATTACAAAAAGAATAATGAACACTTGAATCAAGCATACAGACACATAATAAGTATCTATGTACATTTGCACACACATACACAAACAAATGATCCAGTAAGACTAATAAACTTCAATATATATATACCACAAAGAATGAATGATAAATACATACTACAATGCAATGAAGGAAAAACGATTAAAAATAATTAGAATGTACACTACTAGATCGGCGAACACACACTTGACTTTGTGCTGTCAATGCTAGTTTAATCGCAGAGGAATTCAATCTAGGCGCTCGTAACAATTCAATAATTGAAGCCATCTTAACTGAATATAATGATAAGTGAACAGTTAATTCTTCCATTGTTTTAACTGTACGATGATTTGTTGACGACTGGTTGACAACACTATTATTACCATTAATATTTATATTTTGTTCTTGATTTTCTATTTGACATTGATGTTGATTACACAATGTTGTATTTAAATTATTCTCTGATTCTAATAATAAATCAAAAAAATCAGTAGGAGGACTGTTTGAATTGATTTGATGATCAGTTTGATGGTGATTGTGATTATCAACTACTAGGCTGGCGACAGAATCCATTAATTCATTAGGAATATTAGTTAACAGGTCAAAATCTTCCGACGAAACACCATCACCATTATTATTATTGTTATCATTATTATTACAACCGCCATCGACAGTGTCGAAATTGTCAGGAAACAATGTATGCTTTTCTGTTGGTAATACAGAACTTGTTTTTAATGTGATTTCTAAATTATTATTCCTATCAACAGGGTAATTAGTTGAATGTTCTTGATTTTCTAAACAAATTGGGACTGTCATTGCAGTTGATGCTAGTTTTTCTATTTCACGTACTGAACTTTCTGGAACTCGAGGTGATGTACATAGTGTTGTATGAGATAATGTAGTAGATGGAGTTGATTCTTCATGGATAATATTTTCCGAGGATCCAGTGAAACTTCCTGAATTTGGAGGTGTTGGAAAAATATGATGAACCATAGTTTCTGTAGATATGATATCATTTGAATTGTGTATTATGGAAGCAGATGGTTTACTTTCTTCTAATACCGTCATTAGACGATTTAATGCTTCTTCTGGAGCAACATTAGCTGGCAGAAAAGGTGAATGCGGTTCCATACCCCAAAGAAAAGCTGGATTCAACAGACGATGATCACATGCTTCAACTAAACTTGCAAGTAAATCATCATGATTAGGAAAATCCATTAGTGGAGAAGGTGATCCATCTTGTTCCTCAGTATCCAACAAAATCTGATCCGCATCAGATTGAATATCATCAAACATTGAATTCGTATGAGTGGATGATTGGACAGATTTTGTATTGGGTGAATAGGATTCTTTAATAGATATCTTTGTGTTGGATGTTTCTTCGGGTATTTCAACTGTGACAGAAGTTCTACAAGATTTTACTATATGAGGATTAGAACCCTTGTTAGCTTCCACTGGAATTAAAACAATACACATAATTAAAAGTTGAACTGGACATTAAAAAACACATATTACTTTTAACCACTGAATGATGAATATAAGCTAATTTAACAAGTCAAGTGTGAAACTATGCAGTTGGCGAAATTCCTAGCTGATACGTAGTGCAAAAAACATATTTTATAATCTAAGTTTTACTGCATTATAATATTTTATAACATTAGAGAGACCGACAAACGATATTACTTTATTCAAATGAAAAAAATTTCAAATAAGCTCATTCACTGGTGCACTTCAGCATGGAACCATACACTTTAAGTGTACCATCCGGTTACCTAAACTGAAATAGATGGGGCGGGATTCGAACCTAAGGCTTAGTGGCTAAAAGTCGAATGACGTCTGTTTGAAAAAAACTAACATGTTCTTCAATGATCTGATAGAAAATTATTATTCTGCTGGTTAGTTAGTGAAAACATTTTTGTGAGTGCACATATTAACTATAGATTTTTGGGTGTATATGCTTGTCAATGGATTAGTGTTCAGTAAAACATAAATCTACTATTTTTAGTAGAGTTGGATAGTTGCTAGCAATGGAATCTGAAACACACACTTCGTCCTATTTAGGGTTCGTCGGCTGGGTGTCTGTCTACTTGTATCTCAGTGTTGATGTTCACAAAACGGTAAAATACAAACCCTTGCAAAAAACTTACATCTGTTGCATAAGTTAGTGGTTATCTGTACTCAATAACTCAGTGGATAACGCACTAGCGTTTAGAGCGGAAGGTACTGGGTTCGAGTCTTAGTGCGGACATCAACATTGGGATACAAGTACACACGGTTGACTGGTTCCGACTGAGACAAAACGTGCGTCCTGGATTCCCCTGATAGTTACTAACCAACTTGACTGAAAACCTGTGACTAAATAGTGATATACGAGTTTGTGAATTATAATCGATTGAGATGCATGGGACATGTGTAGTGACTTATGCCTAATCACTACCTACTATGACAGGCAATGTTTTCAGGCACCCGAGGAGGTTGGAAGAAATCTCGAAGCAGCTAAGCAAAAACGTGTCACTGGTTCATGAATTCATTGACTATTATAGTCTGAGTTATTTTGGTGGAGTTTTGTTCTCTGAGCTGGATGGTTTGGTCGTGGAGCTTTCATCGTTCTTCTGAACGACGTCATCAGCACAAACTTCAGATAGAAGTGTGTCTGAGTTATGTTGCAATTGTAGACTACACAGTTAGGGTGCACGATCAGTTGCAGGTAAATTCGAGTGATATGGGTCCAGTTGCATTCGCACTTCCTTTAGAATTTAAATTTTAGCATCCCTTTATACGTACCTTTCAGTTTTATCTTTCTCGAACCATAGTCTAAATCTTCAATCTTTTTCACTGTTACTAACATTGTATTCTTTCTATTTCTTTTGCGAATCATCTTAATTTCATCTTGTCGTATTAATCTGGTATGGCAACTTAGGCAAATGCGCATCTATGTAAGGCCCTACGTTGATAATAACTGACTGGCCAAGATAGCAGTATCGATGTAATCTGCTTAGGATGCACATATCCCAATAGAAATTGACCAACTGCAGTCCTTAGAATCCACAACAGGAAAATACACCTGAACAAACAAATTTACTATTAGTTTTCTCCATAACTGTTATCCAATCATACTACTTCAGTCAAGTATCAAAACTACAAACATTCTGTTCCCTCAATTATATATGGGCAATGAGTATTGACTGTTTCTAATAATTAAACATAATTTTCTGAGGTTACTGATTGACTGAATGAACTGATATACACAAAATTTTTAGAAAATAATATATTTTTCACTTTCCTAAACCCACTCTAAAGAATCAAACCGACACATTCATGTTACAAGCCTATGAATTTACAATTTAGTTATATAAAGGATTGAGTCGTTAATTTGATAACTGGTAGTAGGAATCTGTCCCATTTACTCTACCCCCATGCTAATGATGAAATAAGCCTTTTATTTGATGATCTCTTGTTGACAATTATATTAGGGGGTTGTTATGAACAAAATCTTCAGATTAAACAAATGTCCCCCTCCAGAAAATGCTAATAGGAAAACAAGCCATATGTAATCAAGAGTTACACAACAATCAGTGACCTATCGATTAGTTAATTTCGTTAATAATAGTAATAATAATTTACCTAATGAATCCGTTTCCATATCGCTCTTGTTATTTTGTGCTCTTGTAACTACTGTAGACATTTCACAAGTTATATCTTGATTTGTTATTATAGAAGATGGAGACTGGATATTTCCATCAGTATAATAATCATTGATTAGTTCAGGTTTAGCATTTACATCATCAATATCATCATTCGGTTTTGGAAGATCATTTTTAGTGATAGGAGTAGACAAATTAGATGTGGCGTCGATTTGATTCGATCGATGTCGACGAGTACGTTTTATGTTATTCATATTCAGTACTCCTGTTTCACTTGTTGTATCAGTTGATTCAGTTGTCCATCGACTTGATCTACATGTTGAATGTGTTAATGCAGGTGAATGGACAATATCACTTTTATTATCTTCTTTATCGGATGCTACAGACAAGCAAAGATGACGTCTAGCACGTTGAGTAAATCGTGTCAAATTTACCATTAATTTATCAACCCAACCTACATGTAAAACTGGCACAGGTGAACCTTCTTCCCATAAACACAAATGATCATAAAATGATAACAGATAAGAAAGGCAGTGTGGATCATCTGAAAGGGAGTAAGAACAGAAAAAAAGAGCACTTAAAAATAATCCTCCACGAAGGGTAACAGGCGTGAGTAAATTTAAAAACAATCTATACGAGATTAGTTTAGTGGTTGATTGAGTATATTAAAGATTATGAGTAGAAGTCGAAAACTAACATTGTAGTATTAGTTCACAGGCAGTGCACGACTACGCAAGTTGTATTTAAAAAGAACCTAGGAAACTTAAGAAAGTCTTGAATGACCAGTCGACAATATTCAGTAAATTAGAAATTGAATTATATACCATGTTCAAAATTTATTCACTTTGAAATGCTGAATTGATCGACTGGTTATGATACACATGGACTCCAGTATCCTGAGGGAACAAATGGAGTATGAATTAATCGTTGGTCACCGGCTACCATGGAACTGCATCTCCTCACGATGCCCCACTGCCTTTTGGATCAGACCTTTACGTCAAAGGCTCGTGTGTGGCCCCATAAGGAAACCACGTGTTTCCGTCTGGGCACCTAGGAAGTATCACAGCCAACACACAAATATGGTGAAAATGACGATCTTTACTGAAAATTCTGTTCATGCTTCGATTATCAGTCAAGCAATTCCCATTACTATTATTATTATTATTTACTACGTCATTTATTCACGCTCTTTTATTCCCACTCTATGTATCCTTATTTTTCGACTTATACAGCAGCCCGCCAATGTTGGAACTCGGTTCTATCTAAACGTTCTCGAGTCACTGCCTGATTGAAAATTGTATGCTACCACCGAATACGAATAATGAAGCAGTTTTTTGAAACCACGTGCACCATTCAAACTGGCTGCTTTCAGCGTTCGCACACTTATGCAGGTCGGAAAACAGATAGGGCTGGCTATGTCTTTGAAAAGTCTTAATATCGATGTTTGTTGTCTATCCGAGACCCCTATTCAAGATTCTGGTGAAGTACTACAAATTCGCTCTCCATCTGTTGCTTAAAAAAGCTTGTTTTACGTGCGTTTATCTGGAGACCCTGTGGCATCTTCGTCTGGTCTCGCTGGCGTTGGTGTCGCACTAAGTGCTAGAGCTGAGGCAGCACTAATTGATTGGATCCCCATTAACAGTCGGTTGGTTATGTGCTGTTAGATTAGAAAGTTCCATCAAAGTGAGAAGAAATAGGCGTGAGAAACGATGTCTTTTCGTCATCTCCGCCTAAGCCCCGACAGATTGCAGCCCGGATGCAATCAAGGATGAGTTTTACCACCAGTTATCAGTTCTTCTCCAGAAAGTGCGTTCGACAGATATTGTAGTACTAGCCGGAGACTTGAATGCTCAGGTCGGGCGTCTAGCCACAGAAGAGAGCCGTTTAGGTGGCCGATGGGGACTTGTTGGTCACAGGACAGATAACAGGGACCGTCTACTGCAACTGTGCACAGACCACAACTACCGGAAGCTCTTCCAACTCATCCGAGCCACTGACAGCAAGAAGTCTGGTGTGAGCGGAACAATCTACGAGGATGACGGGATGCCGATCACCAAAACCCATCGACGTCTTGGACGATGGGCAGTTCAAACGGCCTGCTACTCCAGCAACATCAGTCAGACTGTCCTTCCATCCGTGGCCGGTGACGACTGATCCACCAAATGAGGAGGAAGTTCGCAAGGAACTCCAACTCTTGAAGCGTTACAAATCACCTGGCCCAGATGACTTACCTCCGGCTCTTTTTAAAGATGGTGGTGACTTTTTGACTAAGGAATTGACGACGTTGTTTACAAAGGTTTGGGAACTAGAGTGTGTACCAACGTCATGGAATGAGTCGATAGTTGTCCCTATCTTTAAAAAGGGTTCACGTCGTTCCTGTAACAACTATCGGGGGATAAGTCTACTTCCGATTGCGTCCAAGCTATTGGCTTCCGTCATACTTCGTAGGTTGTTCAAAACCCGAGAAAGATTGACTCGCGAGGAGCAGGCTGGGTTTCGTTCTGGTCGAGGATGTATTGATCATATCTTCACCCTCCGCCAAATGTTAGAACACCGCCATACTTATCAAAGGCCAACAATCGTAGTGTTTCTTGACATCAGGGCTGCCTTCGATTCGTTGGACAGGACTGTTCTCTGGGATTGTCTATTGAAGAAGGGTGTGCCTGAGAAGTTTATTAACATCCTAAAAGCCCTCTATACAAACACCTCAGGCAGAGTGAGGGCATACAACCACCTTTCTCCATTGTTCCATTCGAGCAGTGGGGTTAGACAGGGTTGCCCAATCTCACCATTCCTCTTCAACTTTGCCATCGATGACATTCTGGAAACAGCTCTGATGGATGTAAGTAATGGCGGTGTGGATCTGTTGCCTGGAGAAAGACTTCTCGACCTTGAGTATGCGGATGATATTGTCTTACTGTGCGATAATGCCCAAGCCATGCAATCCGCACTTAATCAGTTGGCAATCAGTGTCCGTAGGTATGGTATGTGCTTTGCACCTTCGAAGTGCAAATTACTTCTACAAGACTGGCAGGATTCCAATCCTGTACTCACCCTGGATGGTGAGCAGATAGAAGTAGTCGAGAAGTTCGTGTATCTAGGTAGCTGCATAAGTGCTGGTGGGGGTGTGAGTGATGAGATCAATGCACGTATAGTGAAAGCCAGAGCGGCTTATGCCAATCTGGGCCATCTTTGGCGCCTTCGTGATGTTAGTCTGGCTGTAAAAGGTCGGATCTACAACGCGTCGGTGAGAGCAGTTTTGCTCTATGCTTGTGAAACCTTGCCTCTCCGAGTTGAGGACGTTAGACGACTCTCTGTGTTCGATCATCGTTGTCTCCGAAGGATTGCGGACATCCAGTGGCAACACCATGTTAGTAATGCAGAGGTTCAGCATCGTGTGTTCGGGCACTGAGACGATAATGCAATCGGTGTCATCATCTTGAAACACCGACTTCGGTGGCTTGCACATGTTCTACGAATGTCGTCCCAGAGAATTCCACGTCGTGCATTATTTGCCGAAACTGGGACTGGTTGGAAAAAGCGGAGAGGTGGTCAGTGTATGACATGGTGTTTTGGCATGAAAGAAAGCTGCAAAGGGCTGGCTTCTGTTGGTCTTTCACGACTCCCTGGCTGGGGTCCGAGAGATGGTGCGACACAGTGGCTAGAGACGTTGTCAGATATTGCTCAGAATAGAAGCCAGTGGTGATCCTGCTGTAACCTTGTTTAACTTTCTTCATAGAAAGTGGTTGTATATTCCTCAACTGAAAGATTTCTGACTGTACCTTTTCGTTTCCCCCATTATTATTATTGTTACTACTACTATTATTACACTACCTTACACTAATCTGGTCGTTATTTTTCTTTTTTTCTTTACGCTCCTTACCTTTCTTTTCTCTTCCCATTCTCATTGTTTTGTGTGGCGCATATATATTTGGTGCCATCGTGTACCAATATTTATGTGTTCAAATAAAAAAATAAATATAGTGTAGTAGTGATTTTAGTGATTAATGCACTCGAGAAGCTGCTTAGTATTTTACTAGCTTTTTCCCACAGTTCTGAGTGAAGACAGTGAAAAAATGTGGTCTTCTGACAGCTTTAAGCAACAGTCCAAGTGTGTTTAGGATGAGATTCTCTCCTTCATATTCAAAATTTCAATTCAGTGTTGGCCTGCATCAGAGCCCAGACTAATGATAGTGAGTGAAGTAGTCGAGTGCAGTAACCGTTTCACCCATTTCGGAAATTTCACCAGTCATGATGGGCTGGTGGCTAACGAAATTTCAACACGAACTTAGTAAACTAAATTGACCATCAACAACTTGCGTCACTCGTAGAGTAGGTGAGACATCCATATGTCAACCAAAAATGGGTTTGCTACTCAGCAGTTCGCCCCGTTCCGCTTTACAGATGTGGAACATGGCCATCAATAATAGAGGACATTCGTGGGCACTAGTATTCGACCATAGGTGTCTTCGAGGCATCGCTCGTCTATTTCAGGACTACTATCTTGGGATTCATCTTAAAATAATTTTATCTCGCTGTGCTAATGAGGTATGAGAACTTGAACAGATGCGTGTGTCGGGTTTTATGTTACGTATGACTGGTTGACAATGGCATATTTGGTAGGCCTTGAAGCGAAATGAAATGGATAATAAAAACATCTAATTGACGCATATCCTGGATTCTAATACAAGCCAAATACCAAATAATGCTATGTGTAAGATTGCTTAACGTTCTATGTGATCAAAAACCTGGAAGCTGGTCTTCATTTAGTCATATACAACGTTGAATATCATAAAGATACACCGGTCGATTTTATAAAACTTCACATCGGCAAAGCAATGAAATAATAATGTAAAAAATAACGTACCCAGAATATTATCTGGTTGATATAGGCATCCATCGGGATCAGTGTCAACTAAACCTTCAGAACAAAAATGTGAATTCTCACTAGCCGATCGAAACATTTGAGGCATTAAATGTGTGGCAATTTCTAAAAGCTCACGATAAATTTCCCAATCTTCAGATGTATGATTATAACTATGAAAGACAACAAATTAATATGTGTTTCATAATCATATTTAATTGTTTAGAAAATATAAAATATCAAGACATCAAGGGACAACAAATTAGAGATCTTCCTGTGTGGCGCATATATATTTGGTGCCCCCTTGTACCAATATTTATGTGTTCAATAAATAAAAAGATCTTCCAAAAGGATGATGATCAATAGTAAGGTCTCTCATACATTTCAGAGAGTTGGTTTCGAGTTTGTTTGACATTTTCCGGTTGCCCACACTGTGGAAGGATATTTCTTCTTGTATCAACTAAAAAGGAAGCTGAGTTAGAGAGTGATCGAAGTCCAAAGGTTAACTTTTTGAGGCCGCTCATACACGGGGCTTTTTGTGATTAGTTTCAAATGAAACAGCTTTGTTATAGTGAGGTCATACCACAAAAGACGGAAATCCGTAGGAGGAAGTAAGGTGAGCTATTTTTTGGGTCGAACTTTTCTTCCCTTCCTTTATTAGATGACAATATTGCTGTAGATGCTAACTGTCTGGAGGAAACATTTTGCTGCTGCCATATCCTAGTAATCAGTAGTATGACTCTGTCTTCGGACCATAAGTTTGTTGCTTTTAGTCTTATCGTCCTCCAACTGAACTACCTGGTATGGTAGGACCTAAAGCAACAAATGTTTCAGCCAATACAGCTCAATTGGTTAACGGCAATACGCATAATCAACTGACACGTCAAGGAAGAAGCTAAGGTTAGGCATACAGATCAAAAGATTGAACGTGTTATATATAGTTGAAACCGAAGTAAGTGACAGTTGGATACTGGTTTTTACTGGATCTCTTGCCAAAAGTAGGAAGAGATGGAGGGAGAATGAAGTGACGAAATATCCTTTGAATAAATATTTATGCCAATATGCTTTCTGTTTTTCTTCTTAATACCAAAATCATACGTTACATTTCCTTGGTATTTAACTTATATGACAGGTCTAACAGTATCGAACATATACCATAAGTTTGCGTTGTAATGCCCCCGAATGCCCTGGTATGGCCGAGGGTGGGGAGAGTCCGCATTCCCTCTCGAAATGCTCTTATATAGCCTCTGCCAGGGAAGTCCTACTCACTGCCTTCTCGTGACGGGGATGTTGTTCACGGAATTGAGAGGACGAAAACGAATGATCAGAGCTTTAACCGGGTTGGTGGACACGGAGAGTCCACCCAGGGGAGATGGAAAACCCTAATCCCAAACCAATGGTGCACATGGACTCCAGTATCATGTGGGAACAAATGGAGTATGAACTAATCGTTGGTCACCGGCTACCATGGGACTGCATCTCCTCACGATGCTCCACTTCCTTGTGGGTCAGACCTTTAGATCAAAGGCTCGGAGTGTGGCCTCCTAAGAAAACCACCTGCTTTGGTCTGGCACCCGGGCAGTATCACAGCCCTCACACAAATCAAATGAGATTTGTATGGCGCATATGTATCTGGTGCCCCCTTGTACCAGTAGTTGTGTTCAAATAATAATAATAATTGTGTTGTGATGCATATAAATTTGATAATTTCTGTCATGTTGTTATAGAGACTCACGTGCAATTGAGTTTGTTCTCATTTAACTCAGTTAAGCCCTTTTGTTAACTTATTTAGCGGACAAAGTCATCCGTACTATAACAACTTATTGTACCTTTATTATTGTTGTGCTTGTATGAAATATGAATGCTTGAACATTGCTTACCGCCTACGCATATATTCATTCTGCTAGCTTTATTATTAGCTGCTTAATTGATTCGATGATCCATTCATTTCCCTATATATATACATGTACATTTACACTCTACACTCTCGGTTCGCTGACTCACTCATTCGCCTGACTGCTTTGTGGTCTGAGTTATCTGTTAGTAAAAATGTAGTCGCTGCTTCTCTTTGCCTTCTGATTTCAAACACCGTTGAGGACTAAATGATAACGGTTACGAGGGTGATTGGCCAACGAAGCACAGCCACTACAATGTCAGTTACCATTTATGATCATCCGTTTATGAGTCATTATTGTACGTTAAATCCTAATCTCTGAGATAGTATTGGATGAGAGAAATAAAAATTGCCTATTATTTACTTAAAACATTTGGGAAACCTAAAAGCATTAGGTAACTCCTAGTAGTGGCTTACATTAAGTCACGATACGTCAGAAATACAATTTTTCTACTCATTGGGATATTATATATATAAGTAGTAGTGGAACTGTTTATGATGTGCGCTCAGCGTCCATGAACTTGGCATAATATTTGTATGTGGGCTAATCTGATACTATCTGGTTATTCACTTCAAAGTAGGTGAGGTGGGATTCGAACTTACAACCTACCAGTTAAGTGCTCTAAAAATTATTTAGTCGAAGTTGTCTCACAGTGCCCTCGAGAGTGAGGAGAATCAGCTCTCCCTCTCGAAATGCTCTCATATGGCCACGTGCATACAACTGCTGTCAGGGAAGTCCTACTCACTGCCTTCTCGCGGCATTAATGCTGTTAACGAAATAGAGAGGACGAAAACGAATGTTCGGAGCTTTAACCGGTTCGGTGGACACGGAGGGTTCACCTAGGAGAGATGGAAAACCCTGGTTCCAAACCAATGGTGCACACGGGCTCCAGTATCCTAAGGGAACAAATGGAGTGTGAACATATTGTTGATTACTGGTTACATTGGGACTGCATCTCCTTACGTTGCTCCACTGCCTTGTGGATTAAACCTTTAGGTCAAAAGGCTCGGGGTGTGGCCCCCTAAGAAAACCATGTACTTCGGTTTGGCACCCGGGCAGTATCACAGCTTACACGCAAATAAAATGACAACAATTACTGAAAATGCTATTCTCGCTTCAATTAAAATTCAGACAATTCACAGTCATTTTTATTTATATTGTACCTTTGCTAACTGAACTGTTTCTCCCATTATTATTTACTACATCTAGCACTACGGGATTTGAATCGACCACTGCATCTCTGTGCTAATGTGGTGTGGCAACTCGAACTAATGTACGTACGTACGAAGTTCTACGTTGTTACAGACTGGAGACTGAGATAGACCCATTATTATTATTATTATTATTATTATTATTATTATTATTATTATTATCACTATCATACACTAATTTCTGTTCGTTATTGTTCCTCTTTTTCTTATACGCACCTCACATTCTTTACCTCTTCACATTTTCACTGCTATTGTGTGGTGCATATGTACCTGGTAACTCCGCCTGTAGTTCTTCTAGATCATCGTCGAACAACCAGTTGAGTGGAGCTCGTCACTGTACATCAAATTCATTGATTATGAAAAGGCGTTTGACAGTGTATATAAGAGAACGTTCCTGAGAAGATTGTCAACATTATTTGGAACTCATACGACGGACTACAGTGCAAGGTCGTGCACGGAGGACAGCTGATAGATGCATTCCACGTAAGGATTGGAGTCAGACAAGGCTGCATACTCTCTCCCTTCCTCTTTCTTCTGGTGGTCGACTGGATTATGAAGACCTTGACATCTGAGGGAAAACACGGAATACAATGGACAGCTCAGAACCAATTAGACGATTTGGACTTCGCAGAAGACCTAGTCCTCCTATCTCATACACACGAACAAATGCAGATAAAGACAACCAGTGTAGCAACAGTCTCTGCATCAGTAGGCCTCAACATACACAACGCGAAAACCAAGGTCCGCAAATTAAAACGGAGAACAGCAATTCAGTCACTCTTGATGGCGAATTTCTGGAAGATGTAGAATCCTTCACATACTTGGGAAGCATCATCAGTGAACAAGGAGGAACAGATGCAGACGTAAAGGCGAGGATCGGTGAAGCAAGGGCCGCATTCCTTCAATTGAAGAACATATGGAACTCATAACAACTTCATATTTATTTATTTATTTAAACACATAAACATTGGTACAAAGAGGCACCAAATAGATATGCGCCATACAAACCTCATTTGATTTGTGTGAGGGCTGTGATACTGCCCGGGTGCCAGACCAAAGCAGGTGGTTTTCTTAGGAGGCCACCCCCCGAGCCTTCGATCTAAAGGTCTGACCCACAAGGAAGTGGAGCATCGTGAGGAGATGCAGTCCCATGGTAGCCGGTGACCAACGATTAGTTCATACTCCATTTGTTCCCACATGATACTGGAGTCCATGTGCACCATTGGTTTGAGATCCGGTTAACGCGCCGGACATTCGCTTTTCGTCCTCTCAATTTCGTAAACAACATTCCCGCCACGAGAAGGCAGTGAGTAGGACTTCCCTGGCAGAGGCTGTATACGCGTGGCCGTGTGAGAGCATTTCGAGAGGGAGGGCGGGTCCACCCCACTCTCGGGCATACCAGGGTATTTGGGGGCAAAACAACTTTTAATCAATATCAAAGTCACAATCTTCAATATGAACGTCAAGACAGTCAGTTCTACTGTACGGAGCTGAAACTTGGAGAACTACAACAACCATCATCAAGAAAGTGCAAGTATTTATAAATAGTTGTCTACGCAGGATACTCAACATCCATCGGCCAGATACCATCAGCAACAGCCTTCTCTGGGAGAGAACCAACCAGCACCCAGCTAAGGAGGAAATTAGGAAAAGATGTTGGAAGTGAATAGGACATACATTACGCAAAGCATCACGAAGCAAGCCTTAACTTGGAAGCGAAAAAGAGGAAGGCCAAAAAAGATATTACGTCGGGAAATAGAAGCAGATATGGAAATGATGAATAACAACTGGAAAGAGCTGGAAAGGATTGCACAGGACAGGGTTGGATGGAGAATGCTAATGAGCGGTCTATGCTGCTTCACGAGGAGTAACAGGCGTAAGTAAGTAAGTATATGTACCTGGTGCCCCTTTGTACCAATACTTGTGTTCAAATAAACAAATAAATAAATAAATAATGTCTCACAATGGGACTATTTAACAAATACAAGAAAAGTTAAGCATACTAGAGTTTTAATGTATTCAGTGCAAAAAATTGGAAACTCCACAGGACGAAAAACAAGTAGGAAAAAGGTTAACAAGACTTACTGTCCGATAACTTTAGATGCCTCTGCCCAGTAGCGCAATGCATTTCGATTATCTCCATGCCTGTACAAACATCCTGCCAAGCATGTATACGGATAAACATGATGATTAGAATAATAGTGTTGATTGACTAAAATAGCACGATTGTAAAGAGCCAAAGCCAGTGAAACAGTTTCTGGTAATTGAGAATTTGGCCAGTCTGCCAGTTTTATATGTGAATTTGGAATTGAAGTAGTAGTAGCAGTAGTAGTGGACGGTGAAACAGATGACGAGCAGCTAGACTGATCCACCAAAACATTTAATTCATTCGTCAAACCACTATTACATTTTAAATTTGTTTTAACTGATGAATGTAATGAATTTAAATATGTAGCAAGTCGTCCCATAGTAGGAAATGCATCTTCTAAATCACCTAAATTAGTTAATCCCAAAGGATATCGTGATAGACAACCAGCATCGAAGCATAACCATAAAAGTTGATGCTTTAATGTAACCAGCTAAATGTAGGATAAAGAGGAATAAACAAGTCGTTTTTTTTTTCATTAAAAAGTAGTGAAGAAAAATCAAGAAACAAACGATATTCTGGATAAAACAATCAATTCAGTCGAATCGAGTGCTTAGTTCTTTCAAAGTTGTGAATTACATTGTTTGTTTACCAAATCGGTAATAACAGTCTACATATTAGTTTGGTCAGTCGGATAGTACTACTACTAGTCATTAAATACAGATCAACTCAAAGTTGAATATGTGAATTGATATTTGATTAATGAATTTTGTTTATTTTCTAGTGATGAAAAGATTGAAACCCTTTTTATCAGTTAATATTAAATTAACACAAATTAAATGCTATCATCAAGACATTTCTATTGTACGGAGCTGAAACTTAGGGAACTACCACAACCATCATCAAAAAAGTACAAGTGCTTATAAACAATTGTCTACGCAAGATAACCCAGAACTGTTAGTTGGGCACCACCAGCAACAACCTACTGTAGGAGAGAACAAACCAGCTTCCAGATTAAAAGGAAATTATGAAAAGATACTGGAGATGGATAAGACATACATTGCGGAAATCGTCAAACTGCATAACGACACAAGCCCTAATATGGAATTTTGAAGGGAAAAGTAACACATTGAGTCAGGAATTGGAGAAAGATATCAAAATAATGAATAGCAATTGGAAATAACTGGAAAGGACAGCCCAAGACAGAGTTGGTAGGAGAATCCTGGTCGGTGGCCTGTGACTCTTTATAAGGGATAACAGGCTTAAGTAAGTAAGCAGATTTTATTTTTTTATGCACATATATTCGATTTGAATTACTTTTTCATAAAACCAACCAGTTCACTTCTCGAAGGTAAGGTCAGGATTAGAATGAAAACTTTCAAAATCAATCCAGTCTACAGAATTATCGATCATGAGATAATAACCACACTTCGAGTTTATATAAAATAATGAATTTCGAACAAACACAAAACAAATAGTTGTTAGAAAAATTTTTGAATTGACAGCTTAAACACAGTTCTGAATCCATTAAGTCATGGGGTTTAAAACAAATTCTACCGTAACGTTAGTCATAGTGTAGTGTGCGCTACTGATGTCGACGGATAAAAGTAGTATGTATCACAAATCAAAAGTGAAATGCCTGGTAGTAGAATGTTAAGAAAATCGTAGAGAAGAGAAAGAGTGATTGGTGTGGGAACGAAGGGACAATCAAGTCTGAGACAGTTGATTGACACTCCGCAAATGGATTGTTTACTGTATGGTTCTCATATTTTACTAAGAGATTCTGTAATTTTGTGTTAAAACACATTTGGTTGTCCTTACTGGTGTTCTCGTCCACTGCATTGATAGTTGGACAGTATTATTAGTCTCATTGAAATCATGTTGGACCACCATGGATCGGTTCGTGATTTTGATGAAATTCAACAATCTTCACAACCCCAAACAGAAAATATTATTAGTCCTTAAATTCCCTAAAGATCTTGTGAACATATTATTGAGAATACCTTATCAATAGAATCAATCCTCGTCAAAAACCATTAAGATATGTAAGTAAAAGTTAATATGTGTTAGCTTTGCATCAGTAGTGTGATGATTATAAAATTTTGAATTTTTTTCGTATTCTAAACACGTGCAGTGATGCTTAAAGGTATGGGTTTGTTGGTAACAAGTTCTAGTCGATGGTTGTTAGACATCTTGCTCAAATTCAAACGGAGACAACAAAATAATGCAGGAACACTCATGTAGGCTTGATTTATGTAGTATTTATATACATGTATATATAGATTGTTTAAAGTTGCGGATAATTCTGGGGTGATTCAAACCGTTAAAGTTACTATCACTTACCTGCATCGAGATCACTGATGCTGATGATAAATGCTTAACTAAACCGGTAGGTGTAATAAGGTCACCACCGGAGGATACTGAAGGATTTGGTGAAAGCGTGCCATAAGCAAAAGGTTCTGAGGTTGGAGCTTGAGTGACAGCAGATAATGAAGCCCCTGGTTGTATCGCCGCAATCGCAGCAGCTACAGCCATTATGCGTGGACGACAAACTACCGGATATCCACTTACATAAAGCCAAGAATGTTCGAGTGGTGGAATGCGAATGGAAGGTGGATTATGCTCATCTTCAGTAGACGACGATGTTTTCCTGGTCCTACAGTGCTCTGTTTGTTGCACCGAGTCATCATACGAATTAGAGAATTCCGAATTATGCGAACTGGCAGATGTATGAGATTCTTGTACCCAACTAGCTACATCAGCTGTCTGACGAGATTCCGGAGGACCAAATTCAACCCAACCGTGGTCTTCGGATAGTGCTAGGTCTACATCAGAATAACCGAGGAGTTGGCAGGCAGCTACAACAGTATACGCCAATCCGAAACTATCTAGAATGCCCGCTATTAAAATTGAAACAAAAAATATGGTAACAATGGTTTAAGAACAATGATGTTTAGACAAAATGAATAAGTAGCATGAAAATTTAGTACAATCTCTTGGTCCGAATCAGAAAATCCATATGTCGGATAATGGGTATCATGAAATTAGTAAACAAACAAATTTGGCCAAAGTTCCGAGCAAAGTGGATCAATCAAAAAAATATGACTAGTCACTATGTAATCAAAAGCTCATGACAGAAAAGTAGGATTTGTGAGAACTCACGAAATAATAGCTAGATAAATGTGTACTCAATAACTACCAGGTCTTTGATAGTGAAAACTATGGGTTAATGGATAAAGCGTGAATATCTTAACCACTGGGTCCCGATTTCCACTTGCTTTGAAATGAAGGTGTTAGCGGGACATAGACCGGATTAAGGCATGCTCAATTCACGATTGCTTTGGTGCACGCTGATTGGCTAATTCTTATCTAATCAGCACTGGTCGATAGTTTGAGAATACTCTAGAATCTTCTCATGAAAAAAACTATAAATATACTGACGTTTTCTCTATTGTGCTTCTTACTGGCTTCTTGCTTCCATCTAACCTTGTTATTTGGAATATAATTTCTTTCCTGTTCAACCGTGTTCTGATTTGGGGACTTGTCGAGTGAATCGGTGTCCGAGAATACTAAGCAATAGGAATAGCTGGGTCATAACCGTAAGAAAGAGATTATAACAGAAAGTCTAGGTAGATAGACAAATGATGCACAAACATTGATATCAGCTTTGAAAACGGTAACTCTGATGAGAGATTAAGTGCTGCTAAATTTAAAAAATACAACAAATGATATAGAATAGAACTGTCCTTGATAGTACAAAGGTTGTTTTATTATATTCGGGGCTCTTATAAGACATGGCTCAATGGCGTAGATGTATGTTTTATATTAGCCTCTAATTCTAAATTTTTCATATTTGAAACTTTACATCCCTCGATTCCACATAAAATGGACAGAATTCGGCTAACAGTGGAAACCAAGACGCGCGTTTCGTCCTGTCCGGGACTCGTCAGATGGGTGTATCTGGGTATAGAAGTTGATGTTTACTTGGGATTCGAAACACTTTAGAACCCAACGGGTTATAGGATTAGCTAGTTAGTCAAGATACCCACTCATTCCTTTGTACAACCGAATATGCGCCTTGGATTTCACTGCTACTACACAATCTATTCTCCATAAACTTGTGACAATTGTCATATCGAGATAGTCCTCACAAGATGCACATATTCCAACCAAGACATTAAAATTCAGTCAAAATATCAATGACGAGGTAATCCAAGCCATTGCAAAATGGATTACTCGACTCTGTTATTCGCTTGTTAGGTATACTTTCCGTTTAATTCTCACTACGCTTAATACTAATATTTCAACTCCTTTGAATTCGTCCTAGTAATTTTCTTTTGCTGTAATGATGTAAAGTATGACAATTTGATAAACTGGACATATGTACCAAGTTGTTCGTTAATGACTCAAAGTGGTTAATGAGATGGCAACAAGTTAACACTAGGCTTTTATGACTGAGTGAAGCAATTTAAACTAAAATGATGCATTGTATAATATTTCTGTAACTGTAACGATTATGTAGTCACCAACCCAAAATTTTTTAGGTCTCGATGAAGTTAAGGTATAAATATTTACTAACTTGTTAGAAAAGAATACACGCTTTGTGTGTGCGTCAATCGTTCTTTGACACGACTAGCTGTCATTTGGCTCCATAAAACTTCACATATGGCACAGATAAGTGCACGACATGCGTATTTCTTTGCTGGCGTTATTGTTGAAGTGCAGTGAAATTTCTGTGTTTTAGACTCTGATCCATTAATAAAAACTGATTGTGTCTGCTACAAAAGGTTTCAACTACAAAGAAGAATAAAAAAAAGTCATTTCTTATTACCATAAATTTAATTATGTCATCTACTTTAGATATGAAAAAGGGTCATATTTCTCTTGGCGTATTTGATTGTTATTTGTGCATTCGGGAATAAGGCCTTAGTACTCTGTAGAAGAGTACATTTTAGGCAGTCCACCGTGAAAATAAACGAAAATTAAGAAAAAAATGTTGAGGCTAATTTATAATATATATATATATATATATATATATATATATATATATATATATATATATATATATATATATATTACTCAGTGCATTGATATGAGGATGGATAAGAATTAGGCAGTTAGATCTTAATGCGATGGAATAGTTAGTGACCCATGAGGCCAATATTTTTTTAACTATTTATGCCAATTATTCATGTTTACTTTTCGGTAAATAATTTAAACACAAGTATGTTATTATACTAGATACAAAGGTACAACCAGAATTCTGGTTGAGCCTTTCCGTTTCCACCATTATTATTATTATACTACCATACACTAATCTGTGGTCGTTATTTTTCTTTTTTTCCTATACTCACTTTACCTTTTTCCCTTCCCATTCTCATTGTTTGTGTGGCGCATATATATCCGGTGCCCCCTTGTACTAATATTTATGTTCAAATAAATAAATAATAAAATAAAAAGATGCAAAGCACATTATCCTGGTTAGTAATCGTATATTTGGCATCGGTTCATTCAGAGGTGTTGCGAGCAACCATCACATTGTCACACTGTATTATGAAGTTCTTCCATAGACCAATAGTGTCTCCATGCATTTAATAATTCTTCAATCCCAAACACTACAGAGCAAAACAATCTTCTCCCACATGAACAAGGGTAAGACAAATGTGGGGTATAAATTTAGACAAATATCGTGCCGCTGGTACAGATATCCAGTTATTTTACTTGGGATATTTAACTAATGATCTCTAACATTTTATAGACTAATCAACAAACTATAATCTCATTACATAATACTGGGTGGTATAATACAGATCAGTTTCATGATTTTGCTCAGTTTTACATAATTTGCTTTAATCGTATTAACGTCGGTACACGTAACATTAGTATCAGTGATCATTACATGCTTACACTCTTCTCGACTGACTTGCTTTTCTTGTCTAAAACTACTTGTAGCTTTTCACCAAGAGAAATAAACAGTGGATGCACCATAAAATCTAAGTGGTAGGCCTAAAATTACTAGCGAGTTTCAGACTCACTGACTAATATCATGAACTGATACCGTAATTTGGTCATATTACTTTTAGATGACCTTTTGCATATTACACCTCAATCAACATAGAACATAATGAAACAGTAACTGAATTTAAATCAGTGACTGAGTACTAGTTCATGTACTAGGGTATTTAAGTCATCTTTGATTAAACCCAACAATACTATTGTTTGGAAATGGGGTTTACTAGCTAGGATCCAACTAGTTAAGCTACTGAATCACAATCCTACACCAATGAATAAAGTGAAAATATGGCTATATGTACAGCGCAATTCCCCCAGTCTATTAAGTGATATTTTATTTTAAATAAAGCGTAATAGTAATATAAAAACAAAATAATAATGATAATAAAGCAGGCTGATTAATAACAATTTAAAATTACTAAATAGTGAACTGTAAAATAGGAGCGAAACAATGTGCAATTTAAACACATGCAAATGAAAGTTTACAAGTACAGTACGCTTGAAATACTTTAAATATTTTAACTAAAAGTAATTGAGGGATAAATCAGATAACTCATTAAAACTCACTTTAGGAGAATTAGTGATGAGATTGTAGAAATCTAAATACAAGCGTTCAAGTTCATCAAATGTTAAACATGGAAAAGCTGAATTTGGTATAGTGCTATCAGAAAATCGACGTCGCTTTCTAACTGGTATATCTGTGAGTATTTGTAGTGGTTCATCTTTAGCAGCAATGGTGAGTGGGGATTTAATTGCAGTTGCTGCAGAAGCAGATATTTCAGACTCGTTTTGTTGACGAACACGACGAGCAGAACCAAATCGTCTAGCACGACGACGACATACAGGAGATTCGTGAATAGCTTCTTGTAAGAATACATTTGATGACAAAGATCTGGGAAGAGAACTTAACTTATTGTTCAGTTCTAGGTGGTCATTAGAACCTTCTGACTGTTCCTCTGGTGTTTCAAGATGAACAGATAAGGGTGATTGTGATTTTGTAAGAGAAGATGAACGTGAACGGGGGTAATTTTGAGGTAAATTTTCCTTTCTTCTGGATACAAGTTTGCGATGAAGAGTATTTTTTAGTTTTATGGAATCAAAGTCTTCTGATGTGCTAGAAGTAAGATGATTTTCTATGTAACCTAATACAATAGATATGAAAGCCAAATTAGGCTCTTTGATGGAGGAATCGACTCCAATGTCACACATCTCAGAGTTATTGATGGTATTAGTTTCCAGATGCTTCATTCCTGTCTGCTCATCAGAAAAAACTACTCCACAACTAATAAACACTTCTCGCATCAATTCGATGACTGCATCAACAGATGATAGAGTGAAGTAGCGACGCCATGCTCGGACAGAAATATTAGACGCACCAGCTCGGAGCGTCATCTCCGTGCAACTAAATAAAAAAATTCATGAAAATCGAGACTTAACTTCAAGGAACGGGGTAACTATTATTCCAGAATGAATAATGAAGGTCGTATGCACTGGATTTTCAGTCATAATTTTAATGCGATTCGCTTTTTTCTGGCAAATCGTGTAACTTGGTTTATCAAGACGATAGTCATGTCAACAACTGTAAATACAATTTACTGTCAATTAAACAAACTGATTTGAAGTTATGTTCTGCCAGTGACTAAGATTTACACTTTATATTTTGACAAACGAGTCGGATCGATGGGACTTAGATGAAGTAACATACATATCCCTTACATTCACTTGTATGATTACATAACGTTGGAGGCAAAACTACAATAACTGGTTAAATCGGGTTTATATGGTGGTTTATAGGTATTTCGCCCGATTAGCATGTCTGAAACTATCTTGACTACAAATCGATTAATGGATAATCTTTACTTATAGAAACAACTATTTGAACTTGTACAGTTTAACTTAGAAATCACTATCAAGTTATAATTTCGTAGATGTAAAATGTGTACCTGGTTCTTCACTCAGATGATGACCAAGTACTAGCCATCATAACTAATTTGCAACCTTCTTTATGTACCAGTCAAGAGGACGTTTTCGAGGTCACGTTGGCATCGCTCAATGATTCATAAATGACAGTCTCTTCGATAATCTTTGTGAAATCAGACGCCATATTCGGTTGTTTAAACCTCCTTCTGATTTTGCCAAATGCAAAACGTTTTGGTAAACGTAAGCCAAACTATTGAATTTATTAGATTTAAGATAGTAGCTCTTTGGCTTCTTGTGTAAAACCCAAACGCGATGACAGCCAGTGGCCCATTAAGAGGTAACTTAAACTTAATATTTGATCACATTCTGAAAAACTGGTAAGCACTAGAAGACGGAGGAACACAGAAAAACTTGATGACAAGTTGGTAAGTTCTTTAATTAAAAAGAGGAAACAAATGGCAAAAAAGTTAACGCTAAATATTATCATGATTCATGGAGTCTCGAAAGAATCCTAACGACAATTTAGCCGATTATTTGTCATTAGACTTATAAAGCACCCTTTCGCTATCACCGTATAAGTTTGCTATAAATAATACTTACGGTTACGACAGTTTGCCTGATGTAAATCTTTTGCCCTTAGATTGAATTACTTCGCAACTAAAAACCGGTTTATAATCATGTCGAAAGTAGCTTAGTGTCGTCATGACAGTCTACTTCGATTAACTTTTCATATGACTGCCGAAAAATATTCTAAAGTAACTACTTCTGAAATATTATGACACAGTTATTATGTATGAACAACACATTCGCATGAAAAGTGTTCAAAATAATCTAAAGAGCTGTTAAAACTGGAATGAAACTAACACAAGGTTACTTCTAGGTGTGGACAATCACTTGAATAGAAATAACAAGGAGTTGGCCGAAAAAACAAACTCCCTCCATAATCTACACAGTTACAAACAAAAGTTCGCGATAATTTCAAAGCAATTCAGATATCTATGAATAAAGAAGAAAAAGACTTGTAAAACACTATCCTCGTTTGCTAATAGCCGTTGAACGCTTCTGTTGTTTACTATAAATTCAAGTTATTGAACTACGAGGTTGAGAATAGACGGTTAATGATAAATTGAAACATCATCTACATTCACTTATTAATCTTCATTCTTTGACTTAGAAAGACAGCTAAAAAGCATTAGTCCAGGGTTTCAGTTTTAGATACAGGCAACACACTCTGGAGGTCAGAAGTATGGTGCATAAATAGCCTCGTGTCGTCATCCGAATCACTTGAGCACATACAACTCTAATTTAAATTGTGGACTGAATAATGAATACGAAAATCGACATGTTAGGAATTTATAAAACATGCGTCAATAACTACCTTTATTTATTCTTGTTACAGCAAATACGGCAACAAATATTGACAAAAAATAATAGTGGGTTTAGTAGAAATGGACCTTAACACTCGCAAAGGAAATATTAAGGGCCTAAAAAGGGAGCTGGACGAAGCACACTTGATAGGCAGCTGTGGAGTAGACAGAGCGAATTTGCAATGAAGCAAGTCCAATGGCATTTCAACTCTCCACCATCTAGCCACAGAGGTGGAGCATGGGAAAGGAGGATTAGATCTATACACCAGCTGTTAATCACCAGGGAACAGAATTTGATGAGATTTTAACCACTTATTCGGTTAAAGTTAAAAGAACAACAAACAATCGATCCTTAATTCCAGGCATACTTTCATAAGTCCTACTCGTTCTTCGATTATATAGTAAAATGGACCATGACTGAAGGTACCGAAATAGCCGTGTGTCGCATAGAGAGATCATACAAGTTAGTGTAAGATCTTTTTTGGAAGTTCTGTCTACAACAATCCCTCCATGTACACACTATTGTGACTGGTTCTTACTTTTCATACCTTACCTATGCTGTGTTGCTACAGTTTTCTGGAGTTGATCATTCTCAACTGTGAACTCAAACACTTCCAGAAATAAAAACGCTCTGTGTTGTGATAAAATTGAACATTATCTTTAGAACAATCTGTACAGGATCTATCCAAGAAAGGTTAGGATAACATTCCTATATTGATAGTATTATTTGTTTGTTGAACTTGGTGATTATCCTATAAACTTCATCAGTCCACTTAACGCAAACTGGGTTTGACCACTGACTGAACAATTATTGGCCGAACAGCTGGTTGGTAATGGTGTACGAATAAATTTACAACAGAATTTAGGACCGTCATTTAACCTGTAGTGGCATTTGGCCCAAACCACATAATCCTTAAAGCTGAACACTAGACAACTGCGAAACCAGATATTCAATATTCAGCGCAGAGAAAAACCCAACGATGAGGAAGGCCGGAAAAATGAATCAGGTGAATTCGAATTGGTCGGACGGCATGGCTTGGCCCTACAGACGTGGTCGATCTGTACGACTTGCTTTTACTCACACTAAATATATTATTGTATCTCTAGCCTAAGTTTGCTCTCCATTATGTTATAATTCTTACGATACGATGATTCAGTGTAGACAATGACGTGGCTTCCACGTAAGATCTTATGGGTTAGGTAGTTACATCATGACAAATGTACAATTTTAGGGCTAGGTCTATTATAAGAGAAGCACTAATATCATAGTAGACCATAACTCTAAAACCCAACCACTTTGTTTTGGTTTAAACTGGGTGATAGTCCGTACCTAAACTAACCTGAGCAGCTATTCCTCATTTCATACTGCCTTGGTTTCGAAGCCACAGTAATACCCTTGTAGCGGTAAATAAATCCCCAAAATAAATAGCTCTGTAAATTTTCGACATTGCATGCTGACCAGATTAGTTTTAGTGGACTCACCTAGCTGAAGGCGCTCGGTCATGCATGCGCGCCAGATCACGTGTGGGAACGCCGTGCTCAACATCTACTGCAATCGCTAGCCAGACTAGATCAGATAATTCCGATATATTGGCAATCGTCAAATACAACTTCTGATCTCCTCGGTTCTGTCTTTTGATTCCTCTTGGTGGGTTATATTAGAAGGTGTTACTGGTAAAAGCGTTGTCAAACATTGAATACCTGTGCCATCTTCACCCTACTGTGGAAGAGAAAAAAAATCAGTTTCCAGCTTAGGATGAAGTTATGGGAAGGTTTCATAACTGTATGAAACGCATAACTGAGACAAATAAACTAAATCGTAAGTTAAACCTTGATTTGGAATCCTCAAGATAATTGACAGGGCTCGGGGGCAAGTAGAAAAGAGAGTTCATGACGGAGTTTCTTGTTTTGTCTTACTGAAGTCATGACAGTTTAAGTGGCGGAAATCCATGCATCCAGTTAGGTCTCAACGGTGTTAACTTATCACCTTACAAGTAATTTCCCTCAGTTGATGGCTGTGATCCTCGAGAACAGATTGGATCTTGTGGGATCTGATTCCATCGTCGTTAATAATGAACTTATTTGTGCCACTAGATTGTGGACCTAAATTAGTACTTCTGACTTTCCATGATATAACTGTCCAGTTTATGTGATCTTACGTTGCAATCGCGTAATTTGTCCACCATAACATCCCTTACCGTGGATATTGAAGTATCATGCTGTATAAGGACCTACAATCAACAAGCAAGATCTGGACAACAGAATACTGTATTCAACATGTTCAAATAGCATTTTTAGGCCATATATTATCGACAGCTAAACTTGATCGACCTCCCATGGTGCAGGTGGCCAATAGTACGGCCATATATGAGAAACGCGGCAAAACAACGGTAGACTCCTTCAAATCTGCCCGCCGTTTCGTTTCAGCGGCTTTGAAAGGCCTGACTAGAAGCAGTCATTCCGTAGTTCAATTGCCGTGGGTATGTTGGGTCGTATGAGTATTAAGTTTTTCCATATTTAGGTCATCTTTTGCTACATGAAAGTGTACAAAACGACTGGTAAGAGCATTAGCCTAGCATTCTCTGCTTTGAAGTGTACACTTCAGCTTTGTTGTTCCTTCGTAACTTGATCTGTGGTCCCAAATGCTGTGGTAAACGTCAACATCTTTATATAATTTGTCGATAAGGTTCAGAAAGCAATATAAGAAAGATAAGATAACGTAAAAAGTTATAGATACGCAGAGTTTTTGTGAGTCGCTGTTAAACAAAAAAGTTAAGACGAAATGTCAACTCAACGGTAAGTCCTAAATATTTGTTGTACTTCTTTCAGCTAGCATTTTTTCCAAGGAATAAATTTTTTAAATAATTAGTGTGTTGTTTGTAGTGCTTCATGCTCAAGTGAAATTTCAGTGGACGTAAGCGAGGCGTTTCAACGTGTTATACTAAACAAGCGATTCGGAAGCTGGATTGAATTTGATAGTGCTCTAAAGGATTTCCATAAAGTATGGAAGAATAATTCTATGTTTTTTCAGACTACCCATACTCACTATGGTCACACAGAAAGTAAATTGTTGAAGGATATGAGGCTTAAATACTTGTTTGTGGTGTTTCACTACACGTTTGGTCGTAAACGTAAATTCCAACGTCTGTCAGTGAATAAAAAAAACCGTGAGGACTTTAAATGACTTATGACATTTGAGGTCTAAGTTTTTAAACTCCCAATCCAGGTTTTGTATAGGATCGGAAGGTCAAGAATAGGTCATAAAATCTTACAACATGTCTCACAACCATCTTTGTATAGTTCATGGATGGTTTATGATCCGTGGAGTAGAAGATTGTCATCCGAAGAAAAATAAAACTTGAAGCCAGTAATACTGCACTCTCAGTCAACAGATGAAGTTATCGGAAGTATCAAGAAAAGAACCGGTAAGCAGGCTACCGCTGCTGATGTCAGAAATATGAAAGCTGTACTCTCCACTGGTAAGTGCATGGAGATATATTTCAGGTTGTACTCGAAAGCAGGTAATGCATATGATGAGACAAAACGGTGAAGTTAGAGAGCATGCAGAAAATGGATGTATTACGACAATATGCTTCAGCAGTTATGACCAGATACGGTTGTGTAACCAATATCCCGAAGTCGTGTGTATTGATTCGACTTATAATACCAATAATAAAAAGTGATTGTGCTCCATGGTCGTAGGCGGCCTGTAATGTTTGGTTGGACGAAAAAGGGAATGCGCGAAGATGTTACATGGATTCTAGAAAAATTCAAAGAAGTTATAGGAAATGCATCGAAAACCCAGACCTTTGTCATGGACTGTGCACGAGCAGAAAGCGCAGCTGTCCGTATCATACACGCTAAAGCAAACATTATTTTGTGCGCCTTCCACCTATGTCGCGCTTTCCGCAAAAGTGTACTAATCTTGATCAACATAAAATTGCCTTTAGACACACAATAAAATATTGAAAACGTACCTAAGTCGTTTGGTAACCGGAGAAACAGTTGGAAGGTACTTTTTGAAATGTATTTATTCAGCAGATTTAATCAATATTTCAGAATAATTAACCATAGAGACAGACAATTAGGTCAAAATCTTCATTGATTTTGGATGTCGCGCAAAAGTATTTCGCCGCTTGCGTTTTGTGGCAATGTTCTAACTCTGGGCAACGAAACGAGTAATCGTGTTGAGTCGCTAAACAGCTAAATAAAGAGCTATGTAAGGAAAACGGATAGTTTGTATAAATGTATATACAAGGTTTTCAAATGGAATGCAATGATATCCTCTAGAAAAAGTATTGAAGATCAAATAATAGCCGGAAAATCGTGTAAATATGATGCTTCACAGCAGCTACTTCCGTTGCTGAACATGCTAACGCCATTTGCATGATCAAAAGTGTTATACGAACTTAAAAAATGCGTTTTGCTTATGTGGAATATGAAAATGGCGACCGGTTGTTTACTGTTGACTGCAGAATGCATTATGGAGTGGATCTAAGCACTTGTGAGTGCAATTGTAGAATATTTGTTACGTGCCGATATCCTTGCCGCCATCTGTTACTGGCATATGTTAAAAGACGAACTCCTACGGGTAAGCTTAATCACTTACGAAATATAAATTATATAGGTCATCAAATTCTTGGGCATTGTTGTAGACGGAAGTTAGACAATATGCACAACTTACAAAACAACACAATAATTTCATTACCGAGACGGAGTGAAGAATACATACAAATTAAACGGCTCCAAAGAGTGTGCAAACAACGAATTGTTGGGAAATATGGTGAACATTTCGCGAAACAGGTCGAAAAAATAGTCTACAATTTTAACTTTAGAATTAAGAACAACTAGACAGCACGTTCACGATAAAAAGTTCTTTGTTGTTTTATTTTTGACTTCACTATATATACAACTTGTAAACTTATCTTTCTACTTTAGTAGTCATGACAAGTCAATAAACTTTTCTCAATATTTATTTTTGTCATCTTTATACTTTCATGGGGAGGTATACCAATACTTTTAACGAATTATTGTGTGTGGGAATTAAAAACTTGCACTACTGCATTAGTTTTGAAGTGTCGTTAGAACTTAACGTTATATAACTTAATTGTGACGAATCGATGAGTCACTTAGAACAGTAATGCGACTTCCACGTAAAAACTTACAGCTTAGGCAACCGCCTGACATATTTTCCGTTGTTGGATTACATCTGCTATCAAATTAGTATTAGTACCGAACTAGAAAATTTCATGCAGTTAGTTCCCTGATAAGATGGGTTACGTTATCCTTAAACCAGCCTTCGACTCACACTTATTTGCTAACTTTATCCTCTTAAATTACGTGAACTCTTCAAATTGTATTCAATTTTCTTTTTAGTTTTTAATTCAGTGGTTCGTTGATTACCTCTAGAATTATCACACAATTTATCTTATCTGCTTCTGAACTCCACTCGACTATTACACCACCCAATCTTAATGTTTCCTTTAGTCTAACATCAAATAACCTTTGGCCTGTTCAAGCATATATTTATAGTTATTATTGATAACCTGGGTCATTATAATTCTTTGCTTTCTATTATGTCAATTGTTCCATACTACTTCTTACCTCAATGTTAAATTGTAATACATATTCGGTTGTACGCAGCTTGCGAGAAACCATGAAATAGAATATAAAACACTGAGAAAGGTTGTTATATTTATATTTAAGTAATTCATTAGATGAATGAACATGGCAGTAGGCAATATAAAACTGTCATCGTAAACTTGTAAACTGGTTTTTCACATGATCTTCCATAATCATAGATTCCATAAGCTTCATACTATTCTGAAAAACAACAAATCAGTCTTAAGACAAACAATTAAAATTTGTTACCAGTATCAAATTCAATAAGTTAATCAAATAGCAGGTAACAGAATATACCTATAAGTCTCTTATTTGCGAACAGTGCTATTCATTAGAGATTTCGGATCCCGTTGATAGAAATTCACTAGTAATTTTTGGAACAGACACATCAAAAATTAGTGCTATTTAAAAATTGCTGTAGTTACTATGATCACAACATACAGTCATCGTTCGACTTATGAGGAAAATGTGACTAATTAATGTGGCACAAAGGAGATATGAGTGCTATAAATTTGTGTGCAGATGGCGCAGGTATTCAATGTTTGACAACGCTTTTACCAGTAACACCTTCTAATATAACCCACCAAGAGAATCAAAAGACAGAACCGAGGAGATCAGAAGTTGTATTTGACGATTGCCAATATATCGGAATTATCTGATCTAGTCTGGCTAGCGATTGCAGTAGATGTTGAGCACGGCGTTCCCACACGTGATCTGGCGCGCATGCATGACCGAGCGCCTTCAGCTAGGTGAGTCCACTAAAACTAATCTGGTCAGCATGCAATGTCGAAAATTTACAGAGCTATTTATTTTGGGGATTTATTTACCGCTACAGATCACTGCCACCTGGTGGGGTCGTGATGACTCTAAGACGTGACCAGCTAGAAGTTTAAACCCAACGAGTTTTTTCGTTAGTAAACACTCTTCAGATAGCTTGCTAGGTTTAGCAACGCCTGGTCGTCTTTCCTTACTATATGGGACCGAGGTACAACATAGTAAAAAAAGAAAAGGTACAATGAAAATTTCGGCATATCGAAATACATTCGTTTGTGCGTAAAAACACAATGTCGGCGAAAAAAAATGGAAAATGAACTTATGCACATGTAATTGCGTTAAAAAGATTTATAATGTTTTTCTGTTTTTTTAAAAGTAAAAGTATAAATATATAAGCATATTAAAAATGTTTTTTTTTAAAATATATTATATATCGTAAAAAGAAAGATCAAGATAATATAAAATGTCGAGTAGGGCTTTACGTGCAATAGTCGTTTAAATGTTCTGGAAATCTTACTCTTCTTCCAGAACGCGTCGTTTTAAGTTTATTTTCAGATACATTCGGGGTATCATTGCGTGTCTTGGTTGTCGGTTGAGGAATTATGAGTGTAGGAGTCGTGTTGTGCGATTGTACCGAAGGGAAATCGACGTGAATATGATTTCCTTCTAAATACGCTGCCTTTAAGCGATCTATGCTGATGCTATCGTTTGTTCCGTTTTTATCGACTATATAGTACTTAGATAATAATAATAATAATAATAGTTTATTCTCAAATAACAGTTTGTTACATGAGGCATGCCAGTTTACAGGCAAGATCAAATTGATACAAATGATACAATATTCACTGTAGTAAATTACATAGCTGGGTTGATAATTTATGAGATATGAATGTAGATGGTTTTAAGCAGTTCTACAGTTAGCGCGCTTCATGAAAGTTGCGTTGCAAATGTGCGACTGGTGGTCAAGGATAGGTCCATTGAAGGTATGAGCTTCTAGAAATCGCAACCTTATGTCCCTTTAGAATATCCAAGGCTTTAAGGATGGTGCAGGATGAAGTCACCCGTTCCATATCTCAAGGGGGCTGAAAGAGGGAGCAAGTAAAAGAAAACACGAGGGGCAGAGTAGCCAACATTCATGAAGGAATGTTCAAGGTATGATTACTCAGTCTAATTTTCTTTTATTAAGGTATTTGTTAAGAAATCGCATTTTAATAGGTTAAAGAAAATAAGTGATAACAAGGTGTGAGTGGACATACAACTGACAAATGGAGGCGATTCGTAAAGGAGCTGAAAGTATGGGATTATTTGTGATTATAAAATAAAATCTAGTGCTAGAAACAGTATTGTGATATACAATTGGCTATCTTCCTTTTATTATCGAAGCTATTAGAGCCCCTTTCGTTTTTTTTGTATTATTATTTTTTTCAGGTATTATAGGGTCTTGAGTAGGCTTCGTATATTAGCGAATTGTCTAGTTTGCTTGTAATAGGATTTCTGGGTAGGAAGTGAAACCAATTCAACGTTCGTAACACGATTTAAAGAGGTATTTTGCGTGATAAATCAGCATCAATACCATAAGTTCGTGACATCCCACTAAAACATAAGGAGCCGTAATTAAACAAAATGTTCTGCCCTACAGACATGGGTGGATTGAAGTTATCTCCCCACCTTCATGTTTGCTGGTCAGTAACGCCACCCTCCCTCCTTTTGTGATGTTAGGCTCTCTTACGTTTGTGGTAAGTATGAATACTGCTTTAATCAAAGCCCATAGTTGGAATACACTGTCTCTACTAGGTCCATGTTACAAGCAAATCAGATAGTTGAAAAGTCTTTTTTGGGTTAGATGTCCATATAGTATATCACACTACTATGAAAATAACTAATGGTTTAAAGAAGTAAGGACTAATAGCAAATCAAAAGATATGAGAGGGTATAAAATTGTAGAAAGAAAAAAAAGATTTCAGGGTAAGACAAATAAAACATTGAGAAACTCACAAGACTTTGTGGCCAAATTTTGAGCTTTGTATGATCGGCCTTAGTAGATCAGCATCCATAAGGTTGAGCTATCTGTCTAATTGCAGTAGAAAAAAAAAGCATGACTTTTAGGAAGAATAATGTACATTTAACCTGTAGAGATTTGGGGACTGAAAGCTAGGGTTAGGAGCATGAAGTCATGATTAATAAACAATGAATAATAGGAAAGGATAGGCCATATATTCTGTGATTTGGTTATATTCATATTAGTAACAGTCGAACGTGTTATAATTTTGTTCTTTCTAGACACTAGGCGGTCCGTAATAAAGTGCCTCCTTGGTGGGCGGGAGTTCAAGGAAATGTTGAAGCTCTTTGGAGTCTAGAAATAGGGTTATTAGCTTTTTGAATCTGGTAAACGTATCACAGTTACGGATAGGCATTGGCAGCCTGTTCCACAATAAACTGTACCGTACTGTAAAAAACTTACAACGCATTTGTTTTTGGTGTTTTACGGTAAGTAGTGTATATGCGTTGTTTCTAAGTCTATAGGCTGGGTCGTGGGTGATAGTCGGGCAGGAGGTTAGAAAGGAGAGCCCATATATCGCTTTGTAGAGAAATATTAAATTGTTTTTTAGCCTACGGTGCCATAAAGGTTCTAAAGATAGATGCTTACATCTTTCTGTGTAATCGAGATTCGAGTTACATCCTAGTAGTTGACGTGTGAAACGTCTTTGAACTTCTTCTACTCTTATCTTGTCTGCGATATTCATATTAGAGAAGACAAAAGAGCAGTATTCAAGGGAGGGTCGTACACATATTTTGTAGAGAGTAAGTTTACCCTCTGTTGTGAAAAAGTTTTTCATTATAAAACCAATTAGCCGTCTAGATTTAGAAATAATATAGGAGGCATGTTCTTCAAAGTTTAGGCTTCCTGTGTAATTAATTCCTAAATCGTGTACTGATTCGAATGTTTGGACTCTACATTCATTTAAGTGAAGTCGCGGTTTATAGGGATGCTTTCCAAAGTGCATGATCCCGCACTTGTTGAGGTTAAATGGTAATTGCCATTTTTCACTCCATATAGTTAAGTTATTGAGGTCCTTTTGGATCTGGGATACACTTTCGCTTAGTGTCTCAGGCTTATAGCTGTATACTATTTTGAGATCATCAGCATATAAGTATGGTTTCCCAAATTCTATGGTGTTACATATATCGTTTATATACATAAGAAACAAAAGTGGACCTAATACGCTTCCCTGGATGACTCCACTGGTGATTGGTCTAGGGGACGAGAGACAGTCATTGTACTTTACCATCTGTTTACGTTCTGTTAAGAACGAAGCAAACCATGAGTACAGTGGGTTGTGTATTCCGAAGGACTTTAGTTTGACGAGTAGCCTTTTGTGTGGGACCTTATCAAAGGCTTTCTTAAAGTCAAGGAATAGGACTGATACAAGGAGTCCGCTGTCTCGTTTCAGAGTTATATCATTCAGGTAGTCTACTAGGCATGTATCGCATGATCTGGACCTAAGAAATCCATGCTGGGAGGTCGAGATGAGATTATTAGTTAGTAGATGTTGGACTACAGCCGCCTTAACTACTTTTTCCATCACTCTGGATACCACTGAAGTTATGTTTATAGGCCGGTAATTTTCAACGTTTGCTTCAGGTCCTGTTTTAATTTTGGGAATGATATGTGTAGTTTTCCAGGCAGTAGGGTAACACGCTGAAGAGAGTGATATCGCGAATAGTTTGAGAAGCAAAACACACATATCATCACCTCCACGTTTTAGCATGCTAGATGGGATACCATCTGGTCCATCAGTGTAGGAGTGTTTCAATGTACTGATTGCCTTGGAGATATTTTGTACACTGAATTCTACATTAGTAATTTCACAGGGAGTTACTGGGATTGGTTCTGAATCATTAAATGGTTTTTCGTTAGTTAGTGAGAAACAAAAATGTTCACTAAATAATTCTGTGATAAGTTTGGGATCTTCGTATACTTGTTTGCCTTTAATGAATATACTCCCTCTCGATTTAGAGCGTTTAAGTTTATTTTGGAGTAGTATGGTGAGTGCAGAGGAGTTATTACTAAGTTCAACTGCACGTTTTTCCTGTGCTACTGCTTTTTGTTTACTTATTGCCTCTGTTCGGACAAGTATTTCTGTCATCGTTACTAAAGAGGAAAAGTCATTTAAGTTGTGGAATCGAGTACAATGTCTTTGAAGACGTCTTCTTGTACTGACCGGTATATAGAGATCTTTGGAAAACGTAGGTTTACAGTATTCTAAAGGTGCGATGTTGTTGATGATACTTTTGATGTTGTGATAAAATATATTGATTAATGTGTCGGTATTGTTTGAGGTAAAGAAAGTTCTCCAATCAGTGCTTCTTAAGTAATTGTGGAAGTTATTCCAATCAACCTTGCGATAGTTTCTACGAAGTGTTACGGTTTTACTCCTATCGGTTGTGGTTTTTACATTAAGGCTGCATATGACAATGTTGTGATCACTACCTGGGAACTTTTTTCCAATATACAAAGTATTGGGGATGAGGCCACTGGTAAAGACTAAGTCTAAGATGTTTTGATGTCTGGTAGGGCTATCGACATACTGAGTCCATTGTCCGAGCTCTAGACATTCAATAAATGATTCATAACGTCTCGGCGCTTTGACTGGCAGCCAAGAAATTTCGGGCATATTGAAGTCACCACAAATGAGCTTGCCTGTGAATGAGAGGGATGATGCTAGTGTGAATACCTCCGATAATACTGCTATTTCATCTATTGATGCGTTAGGTTGACGATAAACACAGCCGAGCAGTAAGGTAACGGAATTCGACGGCTTTAATACAATCCACACCGAATCCTTCAGTTTGTTTAGTTCAGGCATATCACATAGCAGTGAGTTTAGGCTAGAGTGAGCGTAAATAAGGCATCCTCCGCCTCGTCCATTCAATCTATCGCTTCTATATAGGGAATAGTTATCAAGAGATATACTTCGGTCGGAAATATTACTGTTAGTCCATGCTTCAGATATCATAATAACTGATGGTTGATATATGGATACAAACAGGGCTAAATCCGTCTTTTTGTTGCAGATCGATCGAGCGTTGATAAGACATATATTAAGCAGGTGGCCTACTAAGTTAAAATGGGTGAGGGTATCTCGGATAAAATTGTCGTAACCCTCGCGCGTATGAGATGAGTTTGATGTGAGGGATTGGATGTTCTTCATTAGCTCGGTATTTTGATAGCTAGACTTATTGGGAGATGTATCAAATGAGCTAGTGAAGTTGATTGGGGAGTTTACCCAGGAGGAAAGGGTGGGAGTACTCTGTGATGGAAACTGTACGGAGGAAACAAATTTATGGTTTGCATGTGGTTTGAAATAACCTGGGCTATATGCTTCAACAGAGGTGTCACTAGGGGTCTTATTCCAAAAAAATCTTGTACAGGCCTACTGTGAAGTGTATGGTTATTTACAAAATAGTCTTGATGGTTAGACTCGTAGCCCCTGTTATGGCTATTTACGTTAGCGTGAGAGGGGTCTGCTACGCGTAACTGGGAGGAGTTGCGACTGCTGTTATACATGGGAGCCGTTGTTATGTGATGGGTCGGTACTAAAGGGTGTGAGAAGTTTTCTTTCTGAGAGTAATTACAGTTGCGATCCTGGGGAATGTAGGTAGGGTGTGGAGTGAGAAACCTATTATTACCATTCTTATTCATGGTTTTAGGCTTCAGGGGGTGATTTGGGTGGCCAGTTCTCTGGTAGTTTTCGTTAGTCTGCGTGTAAGAAGGCTTGCTACGTTGAAGCCCACCACCCTTTTTGCAACTTGGAGGTGTTGAAGGCAAGTTATACGATAGCAGCGGGGAGAACCTGTTCACTGTTCTTGGGATACCTATAGAGCAGTTGGGTTCAATCGTACGTGTTTCCCTATTCGGTATCATGAGTTTTGTCTTCCCACCCTTTATTTTCAGAGCTGGAGTCTTTCGTTGTCTCTGTGAGATGAACTTACGTTCATTCAAGTCTACTTGTGGAATACATTTAGGAGGACAAATTTTCAAGTGTATAGGTTTAGTTGGATGTGTGTTGTTACACGACTCACATTTTAGTACATTACTGAACGAACAGCTGGGATTAGTCATGTCGTTATGGTTTTTGGTGTCAGTTGGGGTCCGTATCTTATCCAAAGGTTTCTGATCTGTAGACTCATCTAGATCAACAGAGTGATCAGCCGTATGTGGAGTGGTGTCATGCTTATTGTTCGTGTGTTTTAAACTATTTGCTGTGTTGCAAACTGTCTCTGGCTGATTATTAACTGTAACACTCCCATTCAATTCTATCGCTTCGCGTCTTCTTACACGACGTTGACAGGGCGTAAGGTCTGGAGTGACTTTTATATTCTTGTATGGAATTAGTGAGCTAATATTTTTGCTCAGATTAATAAACTGCTTAGCATCGTTACAACAGCCAAACATAAACAAAAGGGGGCAAGTCGATCTGTCTGACTTTTTTCTAAGGCGGATGACTTTGCAGTTAACGTTCGGCATACCGCATGCTCTAAGGCAAATATCCCTTAACTTAGATGGGTGTGTGCGGTCGGGGAGGTTGTACACAACTGCATTGAAGGAGGACATCACTCTCTTCGTCACTTCTTCAGCCACAAACTCCAAAATACACTCAGCTTTAGTGAGTTGCTCAAGATTTCTGTCTGTATCAAGGCCCCATATATGAGTGAGGGGTGCTAATTGCTCAAGTTTGCCGTTAATTTCGGATAGAGAGTTTTGTAGCTGTCGGATGTCATTACTATATCTATCAGTATTTTGGTGTGTATGAGATGGACCATTGGACTCTTTAGATTCACGTTGAAGAACTTTGAAAGGTCCTTCGTACGCTGATTCGAAAGGTCGTCGATGCGAGTCTCGACGAACGAAAACGTGTGTACTATATTGTAAGTCAGGTTGAACGAAAACATCAGTTGATTGAGGTCGAGTGGAAGCAGGTTTAACTGAACGCATTGCGTTTGTAAGCCTGTTCGTGTAGGAGGTTAGATCCATGTTCATTGAAGAGGACGAAGGATCCACGAATTCTCCTGGAAGTCGAAGTGTCGTTCCATAAACGAGTTGAGCCGCAGTGTATCCAATGTCAGTTTTCACTGCAATGCGGGTACCTAGTAAGACGAGTGGAAGAGCGTCGGTCCACTGCGAAACGTTTGCAGCTGATAGTGAAGCTTTTAGTTGTCGGTGAAAGCATTCTACCGACCCGTTTGCTTGTGGGTGGTAGGCGGTCGTTCGGAAGCGAGTGATTCCTAAAGGTGTGGTCAGACGACGGAAAAGATCAGATTCAAACTGACGTCCGCGGTCTGTAGTGATGGTTGAAGGGAAGCCAAAGTTTGCTACCCATCGTTCGACGAAGGTGCGGGCCACTGTTTCAGCAGTGATGTCCTTGATAGGTACTGCTTCTGGCCATCGAGTGAAACGGTCTACGCAGGTTAAGAGGTAAGAGTATCCATTTGAATCTGGTAAAGGTCCTACCAAATCCAGATAAACATGGTGGAAACGAGCATCGGGAGTTTCAAATGAGCCTAAGGGACATTTATTGTGTCTGATAACCTTAGGTTTTTGGCAGCTTACACAGGAGCGTGCCCACTCCCTCACGTCTTTATTCATACCAGGCCAGCGAAACCGTTCTGCTATAAGCTTGATGGTTGGTCGAATACCTGGATGAGAAAGTTTGTGCAACGTATTGAAGACGTTGCGTCGATAATGTTTCGGCACGATTGGGCGATCCCTACCTGTAGATGTGTCACAAAGCAAGGTTTCCTTACCTGTTCCCATCTGTTTGATGCGTAGTTTGAGGGTTGTAGACGATAACTCGTGCTGAAGATCAGTGTCTTCTTTCTGAAGCTGGGCGAGTCTAAGAAGGTCGATTCCTTGGAAACTGTTCAGGGAAGTTATTCCAGACAAAGAGTCTGCGACTACATTGTTTGCTCCAGAAATGTGTTGAATGTCTGAAGTAAACTGCGAAATGTAGTCCAGTTGTTGAGACTCACGGGGAGAGTTCTTGTCTGAAGGAGAGCTTGGAGAGAAGGTGAGCGATTTATGTTTAGTGAATAGGGTGAATTCACGGCCTCCGATATATCGTTGAAAAGGTCGTACAGCACAATACATAGCTAGGAGTTCCCTACCGAATGTGCTATACTTCGATTCAGTGTCTAGCAACCATCTAGAGAAAAATGCCACTGGTTGCCAGGAGTTGTTAACCCATTGTTGTAAGACTCCTCCGATTGCTGAGTCGGATGTGTCTACTGCGATGCTAATGGGTGCTCGGGTGTCCTGATGTGCAAGCATTGTTGATTTAGCAATAAGTTCCTTAACCGTGGAGAATGCTTTTCGCACGGTGTCGTTCAAATTGATGGATTTCGCATTTCCACGAAGGTTTCATGAGTAACGTGCATTCGGAATGAATCGTCTATAGAAACTTATAAGGCCGTTAAACGTTCGTAATTGCTTGACGTTGGTTGGTTCTGGGTAATCCAGAATGGACGCCACTTTGGTCCTAAGAGGTCGAATGCCTTGAGCATTGATAGTGTGTCCTAGGAAGTCTAATGAGTCGGTCCCAATTTGGCATTTCTGAACGTTTACAGTAATGCCATGTTTTTGTAGTCGTTCGAAAACAAGATCCAGATGCTTGAGATGTGATTCTCTGTCCGGACTTGCTATTAGACAGTCGTCAACATACGTATGTACGAAGTTAGGACCTCAAAAAATGTCGTCTATAAACCTTCGGAAGGTTTGCGCAGCGTTTCTTAGACCGAAAGGCATTCGCGAAAATTCATACAGTCCGAAGGGAGTAATGATGGCGGTTTTCGGTATGTCGTCTGTGGCCATGGGGATTTGATTATACGCTTTAACCAAGTCGATTTTCGAAAAGACAGTTGTACCTTTCAAGGTAGCTGTCAAATCGTGAATGTGAGGCAACGGGTAACGATCGGGAATGGTTTTCGCATTCAATCTCCGATAGTCACCAGTTGGACGCCAATCGTTGCTGTCCTTTTTACGGACCATGTGCAACGGAGATGTATATGGGCTATTTGGCGGTCGTATGATTCCTAAGTCTATCGTGTGATCGAACTCGTTTTTCGCCAACCTTAGCTTTTCAGGGGCTAGTTGTCGTTCTTTAGAGAATACAGGTGGTCCTGTAGTCGTGATGTGATGTGTAACATTGCTGGTTACAAACGGTAGTTTCGGTTGCGTTTGATGAATCCCAGGATACTTATCGAGTAGTGGTTGATAAAGTGGGTCTATCGTATGCTTAGTTGTGACTGGGGATAATCTGCAACCAGTAAAAGAAGTTACGCAAACGGATAAATTATTGTTTCCACCTACTAGCCTCCGTTTGCGCGTATCGATGATCAGATTATGGTGTTGTAGAAGATCCATACCAATGATTGGCATAGAAACATTTGCAACAACGAAGATCCAGTGAATGGGTTTGCGTAAACCCACGCTAAGGGATTCGCTATACAGACTTGTGTTCTGTCCTCCCTCCTTCGGTCGCCAAAGAAGTCCGTGACTTGATTTTAAGTCCACCATCGCCACAACCATACACCGTCTTAAGACGAGAGATAATGAACCGTTTATCATTGTCAGATAGTCAAAGAATCCAAAGACTTTTTCAAGGTGAAACACTAGGTGATCGGTCGCCGTCACAGTTTTTACGTCACCTCCAAGTCTTAGTGGGTGATAACACAGTGGGTGAAGCAGTTCTAAAACAAGGATGGATACAAGCTCCCCATGCTACGTCCAACACTGTTTGGATGCACAAGATCCTGAAACCTCATTATCTCATTTAGCGCGTATAGCCGATAGAATAATGGAAAGAGGTCCTCCAACTGGATCAGGCACAATAAATCACACACAAAAAGTAGAATCATTGCGAGTGGTAAGAGTCTCACTGAGGCTGTCACCAGAATGCAAATAGGCCATAGAAACAGGAGCAGGTCACCACGACGACCACGATCCAAGTCACAAATGTCCAGACAATCTGGGCAGTTTTGTTGGTACCACTGGAGGTTTGGTGTCAACTCAACCAAGTTCATGCAACCATGCGCCTGGCCTAAGCATAATTCTAAGACAGCGGGAAACGAGTAACCCCTCCTCGGATCGCAACGACTGAGGAGGGGCGCCTAAACAGTCGCTTGTTTTATGTTAGAGACAGAAACTCTGGCTTGAATTTCTTGGTGGATACTAGGGCTGCTCTTAGCATCATCCCTCAAAATAAAACAGATTAGTCGAGAAACATCATCAATTACGCTTCAAGCTGCAAATAAAACTAAAATCGCGACATTTGGGCAGAAAACTTTAACCCTAGATTTGGGTTTCAAGAGGCAATTCCCTTGGGTTTTCACGGCAACGACTTAGATCTGACTTTGTTTGTCTGAATAAATAACCCCACGCTCCACTGTGACTGCGCAAAGATCGAAGTAAAGACCTGTTCACTACTTGTCCGGTTTCTTTTATCAATAGCACGAGGGTTACTTTAAAGCACGAAAGGTTCTTCTGTTCCCCGTCTCCCAGATGGGATCCCACAGGAAACGCCTAGAGGCTGCAGTCGCAAGGCTCGATCGGTAAACGTAACCTGATCTTTCAGGTCGTCGACAACCCTCCCGAATCCAACACTAGGTTTGACGCAACTGTTGTTTCTTCTCCCAGCACCGTTGACGAGTGGGCACAGGTTGTAAGGAAGAAAAAAAGTAGCGATATAAAAGGTAATCCTAACCCCGGCGAAAGTAGTCGTAAAATCGAAAGCTGATCATAGCGACAGATCAGCTATTTTTCATAGAATCAAGGAGAGCGATAGCTCTGAACCTAAAGCTCGTTTTGAGCGTGATACTGTGCTGATTAGGCAGCTGCTTAATCAACTCATGCCTCAAGATACCACCGGGGTCACCTTGCTAAAGGTTTGCAGACTAGGGAGTCTAGCGGACTTGAAACCAAATCATTCCAGACTGCTTAAAGTAGTATTCAACTCTTCGAACGAACGTGACCTAATTTTACAGAATGGACACAAATTAAAGGGTTCAGGAGTCTTTATACGAAAGGACTTACCGTTGGCAGACCGTGTAAAAAGACGGGAAGCCGAAAAAGAACTACAACTTAGGTTAGACGCTGACGAAAAGGATCTGAAAATTGTAAATTTTCGGGTTGTAAGGCTTCGACAGAGAATGATGCCGAAGCCACTCTGGGTGAAGCACGAAGCCACTTAAATAGGCTTCAGATCTGTTACACTAATTTTCAAAGCTTACTTAATAAGCGATCGGAACTAGGTGTACAGATTGACTCTACAAAGCCAGACATAATCGCAGTTACAGAAACCTGGCTGACACAGGCTATAGATAGTATGGAACTTGATTTCGAGGGTTTTACGTTAGTAGGGGCCGACAGAATACAAAAACGTAAAGTAGGGGGGCTGTTCTATTCATTAGGAATGCTATCCCATTTGCCATTATCGACAGTGTATCCCATGAGAGTGGGACGTGTGAATTAGTTAGTCTCTGCTTGAAATGCAAGGGACAAGAGCTGCTGATTGGTTTGGTCTATCGCAGTTCAAGCTCTGAGGCAAATAAGGTCTTGCTAAGCAGTCTGAATACTTGGTCACAAAGTGGTCGATGTCTAATCCTAAGGGACTTTAATGCACCTATGGTAGATTGGGAAAATCTGCGAACTGAATCGTTAGAAAATTCCTTCGAGCAGGAACTAGTTGATGCGGTTATCACATGTGCTCTAGTGCAACATGTGAAAGAAGCGACTAGGTACGACCCGGACACTGAATCATCCTTACTAGATCTGATACTCACTCACTATGTGGATGACGTTGCGAGCCTCCATCATATGCCACCCCTAGGTAAAAGTGACCACGCAGTTTTAATTTTCGACTTCCATATAACTGTCAGTCACGAGCACGCGTCAGCCCAATCCAGACCTAGAGTCTGGAAAGCAAATATACCAGATATCATGCACTCAGCATCGTTAGTAGATTGAACAATAGACCCAGAGTCCTCAGTTGAAACGGCGTGGGACGCATTTCGAAATTCATACTTCAAAGTTGCCACACCCCACATCCCTTGGACTGTACTAAGGGGCCGAGAAACTCCCCACCATGGTTCAGTAGGGGGTCCTCATCCTTCTCCGTAAGAGAAGAAAAATGCGGGATAGATTTAGGTTACTGGAGACTGATGAAACTAAATCCCAGTATAGAAAAGTCCGGAATACCTGTGCCTCGACCCTCAGTAAGTCTAGAAAGTTGTACGAAGAAAGGATTGCTAAGGAATCCATAGAATGTCCTAAACGCTTGTATTCTTATATAAACCAAAGAACAAAGCGAAGAAGGAATGTTCCTGCTCTATAGGGAGACAGTACTGCCGCGTCACTAGTGGAGGACGACTTTGGTAAGGCTCAAGTGTTCTCAAACTACTTTAGCAATGTATACACCATAGAAGCACCCTTCTCATCAGCGCATACAGATCCCCCACACATACACTGGATAGCGTGACCATTAAAGAACTCGATGTCTTTGGTCTACTAAATAAGCTTGACATGGGTAAATCCACGGGGCCCGATGAATTACATCCTAGGCTACTGAAGGAATTATCTAACTTCGTTGCGAACCCTTTAAGTATATGCTTTAACCTATCCGTAACGCAGGTTCGTTTACCCAAAGACTGGGAAAACGCCATAATAAGTCCTGTCTTCAAAACAGGTACGAAACACAAACCTGGGAATTACCGCCCCGTTAGCCTAACTAGTGTGGTTGTTAAAATCTTAGAAAAGATTATTCAGAAGGAGCTGTTTAAGTATCTCGATAAAAACCGGATCCTTTCGGAGAAGCAGCACGGTTTCAGAATAGGTTACTCTTGTCTCACTAACTTATTAGCGGCTCGTGAAAGCTGGTGCTCTCTTAAGGACTAAAAGTTACCTGTAGACATAGCCTTCATTGATTTCAGCAAAGCTTTTGACAAGGTTCCGCACAACCGGCTGTTATGTAAGTTAAGAAATGTCGGGATTAAAGGCAATCTATTTATGTGGACAAAAGACTTCTTAGTTGGGCGTCAACAAAGAGTTCAGGTGGACTCAAAGTTATCTAGCTGGGGAACTGTGCTTAGTGGAGTGCCCCAGGGTACAGTTTTGGGGCCAGTGCTATTCCTCTTGTGTGTAACTGACCTTCCTCGTCTCCTATAATCGTCGGTCTTGCTATATGCTGACGATGTCAAGATGTGGAGAACGATACGATGTGAGGGTAATAGCTTAGAACTCCAAAATGACCTGAAGAAGTTATCTGAATGGTCTCAAACCTGGCAGTTGCCGATAAATACTTCCAAGTGTGTTGTGATGCATATCAGTCATCAAGGTACAGATATATGCACGATGAGTGACACTGAGCTACCTGTCGTCCAGACATATAATGACTTAGGAGTCATCGTTAGCCAAGACTTAAGGACTACTGCACACTGCCGTGCAATAGCCGCCAAAAGTTTTAGAACGTTATGGTCAATACATAGGGCTTTTAGTCATGTCGACGCTAAGACGGTTTTGACTTTGTGTACAGTGTTCGTACGTCCTAAACCTGAGTACTGCATACAAGCGGCCAGCCCCTGCTTAAAAAAGACAGTGAGCTTCTGGAAAAGGTTCAGAGAACGGCAATTAAGCTGATTCCCGGAATAGCGAAGCTTCCGTATGAAGCTCGACTGTCCAGGCTGAACCTTTTCCCGTTGTCATATTGCAGAACTAGAGACGACTTGATTACAGTTTTCAAATTGCTTAGTGCCAAATTTGCACCTGATATGCCCACATTTTTCTTGTCTTCCAAAACAGAGAATTTGCGGGGACACTCCAAAAAGGTTTACAAGCCGAGAACAAATTACTTGTCAGCTTACTATCGACTTTCCCATGGAATCACCGACGAGTGGAACTTATTGATCTTCAGTCTTCAGTAATAAGGATATTTGGTTGGTGAACCTGTATTAATCCTGACACATTGCTTTCCGGTGAAGGTCCAGCTTCTCCTTGATACCACTTATTCGGGTAATGCGTTCCAATCATTGACTACTCGATGAGGAAAACGGGACCCCACTTTAAGTTTATTAGATCGTGGTTTATGAACCTTCTTTCTATGACCTCAGAGATTATTAGTGCTGGAGGGAGCAAAAAGATAAGACATATTAACACCCAAATCATAATTAAAGATACGAAATGCCAGTATAAGGTCACGTCGTGTCCTGCGATATGACAAGGGGTAAAGATTTAGGCGTTTGAAACGCTCATCATAAGGGAGTCTAGAAATACCCTTCACTAATTTCGTTCCCACACGCTGGACACGCTCAAGGGTGTTAGTATCCTTTACCAGACACATATTAGCTGCTTGGATACAGTACTCTAAGTGTGGTCTTACATAGGTGGGATATAAAATTCGAAACGTTTCCTCGTCAAAAGATTTGAACGCTCGGCGAAGTGACCATAACGCACGAAAACCTTTGACAGCGGCTGCTTTGCAATGCGTAGTTGTTTTTAAATCATGACTTAATACTACTCCTAAGTCTTTATGCTCTTGAACGCATGGAAGAGGTTTACCCTCAATAGTGTAACGGTAACTATTACCGTGACCGATGTGCATTAGTACACTCTTCCTAGCATTGATTTCTAAGCCCCACTCTCGAGCCCATCTAACTAAATCGTCTAAGTCAGCTTGAAGATCCACATGATCAGCCGCACTTTTTATTGTTCTCCAGATTTTTACATCATCGCAAACAATAATGTCGACGACCTAAGTAACAGCGGTAACTCATTAACGTAGAGAAGGAAGAGCAGAGGGCCTAAGATGGTGCCTTGGGGTACACCACTTTTGACCGGCTTCCAATCGGATAGCGTTCCATTGACCCTAACTCTCTGTCTGCGGTCACATAAGAAATTTCCTATCCACTCATGTACAGTACCTATTATTCCGAAGCTCGTGAGCTTCTGCATAAGACCTACGTGTGAAACCTTGTCAAACGCTTTGCTAAAATCTATGAATATCACGTCGACAGACAGACCGTTATCTAGGGCTGCTGTCCAATCCTCCCTCGCAATAAGCAAGTTAGTCAAGCATGAACGCTTGTTACGAAATCCGTGTTGCTCAGGAGCTAACAGATTGTGTAAATCTATGTGGCTTAGCAACCTAACCCGAATTATCTTTTCGAGTAACTTAACGACTATGCTAGTTAGACTGACAGGCCGGTAGTTAGATACTATCTGTCGCTGACCGTCCTTAAATATAGGACTAACTATAGCGTCCTTCCAATCTCTAGGGAGTTGGCGAGTGAGAGGGACATGTTGAAGAGTGTCGCAAGCGGTTTGGAAATAATGTCCGCAAGAGATGACAGCAACCGTGGATGTAACCCGTCAGGGCCCGGTATCTTACCAGGTTTGAGGTTAGTTATCAACGGAAGGACAGTTTCCTCAGTCACCTGTACAGATTCAATGGTTGGTATCTCGGTGTGAGTGGGACAAGTATTTGTTACAATAAACGTAGAGAAGACTTCGCTAAAATAATCTGAAAAAGTCTCAGCTTTTGCTCGATCTGATTCAGCTAGTAATTCTGAATTTTCGTGTAACAGCAACGGGGGAATACCATCACTACGTTTCATTTGCCGTTTAACATACGAAAACAATCGTTTCGGACAAGTACGGCTATCATATACTAACTGTCGTTCGTAAGTGGTACGGGATTTCGCTATGGTTTTCTTACAGATATTACGGTATTTTTGGTACTCACGCTTAAATGGTGCATGACCTGTCAACAAGAATAAGTCCCAGAAATGTTTCCTACGCTTTAACAGCTTCCGGGTTTCCTTATTAATCCATGGAGGGCAATGTGATAGCTTACGTGCTGACCATGGGATAAACGGCGACGTTACGGACTCGAATGTAGCCTTAAACTTATTCCATTCATCTTCGATCAATCCATCCGCGTCGACCGACCAATCAGTCGAGATAGCACAGTTTCTGATTTCCGGAATATTAGCTCGCCAGATATTGGGACGGGGTGGAGCAGATACGAATTGTATACCATGTGTCCTAAACTTAAAGTGAATTACAACGTGATCACTGTTCACTAGTGGAGGAAGGTGCTGGATATCAAAGACATCCTCAGAGTGGTGGGTGAGGGCGAGGTCCAGCAGTGACGGATCATGATGGAAATCAATATGTGTCGGTTTTGTGATACATTGTACAAGTGCACACTGAATAACGGTAGATAAAAGGTCGCTATCGAAACCACTACCTGGAGCTGTAAGCTCTATCCAGTTGATATGCGGTGCGTTGAAGTCCCCAATGATGAGACAACATTCTGCCATACTCCAAGAACAGATGTGTCTTAGGATAAAGTCGTCAGCAAGACAAGACGGACTACGGTATATTCCCCCTATAGTCACTAACCCATTTCTAGATTTAATCTTACAACATGCAACCTCACATGTGCCACTGATATGAGCCTCCGATATGGTTGATTGTATACGAAAGTGATCCCTAACGTAAATATTATACCTCCCCTTTGCGACTTGAAACTCTATCACTTCTGATACAGATATAACCAGCAATGAAAGGAGAACAGTCTATATCAACGGTGAACCAAGTTTCTGTAACAACGATTATATCGGGACATAATTCTTGCACCATCAGACTTAGCTCGGACGTTTTATTTCTAAGACTACGAGCGTTCGTGTAGCACACACTTAAGGTGTTTTGGAAATCAATCGTTCTACCCATACAGGCCTCGGAAGCATTGGCTTCCAAGACCTGACTACCCGAAAACCCTTAATGGTAAGGTTATTTTCGCCATTTAATTTGCGAGTCCTCAACTCCGTAAGAGCATTCTTCCACTTGATTCGATCCTCAAGCGGCCAATCTGGTCGAATACGGATATTTGAGGCACGAGTTTTTAGTGCGCTTTTCAATAATATGTCTCTTTCTTCAAAACTCCCGAGAACCAGCTTCAGGATTCTTCTTGGTTGGGTCTCGCCTCCAACCCATTTACCAAGTCGTATTACTTTTGTAATATGTACCCCTGAAACCTCTTCAGGTAGTACATTCCTTACCACAGACTCCACTAACTGCAGGTCATGTGCATGTCTTTTAGCAGGGTCGTTGTCTTTCGACTCCTCTAGATTCCAAATAATTAAACTAGGGAGGGGTTTAGCTTCTTTTGAAACTGTGTTCACAGCTTTCGACCGTGACGTTAGATCCTGTATTTTAACTACTGGTATCTTACGATTAGTTTTTATTTTAACAGAGTCCTGGGAGTCGAGCGAATGACTCACAACAATGTTCGACGAAGCTTTACTATGGGACTTTGGCGGATTGGTCTGAGAGTCCACCAAGGACTTATCAAGTAAACGGTCATTAGTTTTAGCTGTCGTTCCTACTCTTCTGCGTTTCCGTGTCATCCATATTCCATCAGTCGTAGCATCCACATTAGAACCGTTCGGGACAGTAATTGTTTTATCTGGGTCACCGGTTGCTGCTGTAGCAACATGGCCACCAATATCTAATGAGGTGTCACTCACTGATCGTTTCGGGGTAGACGGTTTAATAGCGGGTTGCACAGTTAGATGTCTGGCTTGCGCCGTGACAGCACTTACGACACTAACGCAATCTTCGCCATCAGTACCAATGTTATCAGTACAGCCCTCATCAACCTTCTTATTAGCCAACACCAGGAGACTAATTGCTTCCTGGATAAGCAATGTTTTGCTCGAGCAACAAAAACTACAAAGCCAATGAGAGTTGGGCTTTGAACACCTTTTATATGCAGTGGGGCTTAGTCGGGCGCACATCTTATGGAACCACTTATTACACACATCACATTGCATCCCTTCATCCACGGGAAATAATCAGTATGGTTGTCCACATTTATGAGTAGACCTAGCCATCTTGAAAATCAACTAGAACGGTAACAAAAACAGGATATGTAAAAGGATTCTCAAAACTTAACTAAATAAATCAAGTAAAAGTCGACCAAGTATGCTTCTATGCAATAAATACACAAAAGCAAAATCGAAACACTCAATACAATATCACTTTAACTGGGGTAGATGAAATTAAAGTGTAAACAGTAGTTTTGATGCGTAATTTACGATCCAAACAGTTAATTAACTCAACGAGAAACAATACCACTGTCCTTTTAAATAGAGCGCGTAGTTGAGGCTCCATCCGTCGATTCTTTCAAAAGAAAGTTGGATCAACTGAGGGACCACCATTACCAGGACTAACACAGGCCATCAGGCCTCCTGTCCTTCCCAAACTGAAACTGGTCAGCTTTCGATTTTACGACATTGACGGCTGGCGGAATAATCGAAGTGAGTTGTGGTGTTGCGTTAAATTTGCTAATACAAAACCCAACAAAACTGTAACTTATGGGATAGTTCGGATTCATAACTGAGGATCTTGGGTTTTTGCACAAAACACATCCAACCCAAGCAACAAATAAAGGGGAAATAAAGGCGAACAAGGGAAAATAATGGGAAAACACACAAGGATGTCTGCTTTTTCGCCTGTCAGAGAGAAATGATGCGGGTTTTCCTTCTTTTTCTCGCCCTGTTACAAATGTCGCCAAACCGTCAACTTTTCTCGTAAATTCAGGTCGAATTACCTACTTTCGATTAAATTTTTAACAGACCTGTTGCTTAATCCCAAGTGTTCGCCTTTATTTCCATAACAAACCACACGGCAACTGCAATCGACAACGTTGAAAATGGTACATGTTTAAAGAAATTTATTGAAAGTAAAGTACGTCATATCGTACAAGATTACGAATAGTAGATAGATGCTAGAGCATCGATCGTTATGTGTTTCCGTTATAAGTGTCAAGTCTTTTATACGGTACCGGAATCTAGTACCGTTCACACAGGCAAGTGGCTATCAGGACTCAGTAGTCAGGTGGACAACACGATGGCGTTTGAAGCGAACAGCACTGGGTTCGAGTCTTAGAGGGAACATCAACTCTAAGATGCAGATACATCCAGCTGACGAGTTCCAAATAGGAAGAAACGCACGTCCCGTATTCCACTGCTAGCCACTATTAATCTTTGTTCAGATGGGAATAGTTTTGCTTCTCCAAACCTTGTTGTTATTAACGGTTTTTGCCTTCTTGATTCTCCTTTATGTTGTTTCAGTGTGAGATGGTTTGAATTGATGTATGGGGTTCTAAGTCAATACATCTGGTTCCCCTTATGTCTTTCCATGAAGTAGTCGAATATTAATAGTCGCTACCTAAAACTGTTGGTCAGCATATGTTGTGGCTGGTTATTTTGTGAATGAGATGATAAATATTACTATTTTCATTGTACATTAACCGAGAACCGTTTTATCTTTTGTCACTACAGCAATTAACTGGAAGAAGCCTTCTAATACCCTGTGTAGAATGTGGTAAAAATGGCTGTTGGTGTTCATTTAACAACATTGGCGTATAGATACTAACACAACAGCGTTCTATATTGAAAATGACTGTCCCATCACCATACGACGGTAACCCACAACCACAGTTTGATTTCGAAGAAGGTATCCCATTTGCTGTGTTTCAAATACCTCTTTCCTCTCTATTTTGATATATCGTCGTGTTTTGATTCTGATCTAAGCCGTAATTTATGGTTTCCTCGGTGGGATTATAAGTTTATTTCGTATTTGCCTCCAATTAGGTAATAATATGGTGGACATTCATGTTCTTAACTCAAAAATAACTACGATTACGTAAATTCCAAACCGTTTTACTGAACGTATAAAACGATAGAATGGATGGAAACATATACATACGAGGTTTTACGACTGATTAGTCACCATGTAGTGACCGATGCCATGTATGTCAGTCCTTCTTGGTGCTGATAGAGTTCTGTCAGTCAAGTTGCAATGTGGGCACTAGTCTAAGTGACTCGACATTTCGTATACTATGTTGAGATGTAAAGTGGTGGTCGGAGATAGTCAACAGGAGACCTTGGACCTAGGTTTCGCGCCATTTTTTATTCAGTCACAAGATGTACCTGTAGTCTTGAGGGAACTAATGCTCTCTGTCGGATTCGATCCCATTTCACTTAACTTCAGTCAGAGATATTACCATTGAGCTATGTCAACCGGAAATAGCCTGTCGTAGGACTGGGACGTATTTAAGGTTGATTGACCACCGGGTAGTGACCAATGTATGTCTACAGTAATAAAATTCACAAGATTTTGGGTGTACTTGGACTTTACAAATCTTTAGTACTAACCTTAGGTTATTTCAGTTAATAGCTTTTGCCACAGACCTACAGAATTCTGGTATAGTCTTCGTTTGGAAAACTTGATAACCTTTGGCTCTTGTAATTTTAATCGACCACTGAGTCAATAACCTCTATGTCAGTGGTTAAAACATACATGAGGTCTTCTAAGAAAATTTTTTAACACACTACGTCTTAATGTTCTAAACACAAGTGATATGACTAATCTCACCCATGGTAAAAAGCAAACGCTTCTAAGCTATCATAAATTTCTAAAAAGCCATTAGGGTGTATATCAATAATCCATCGTAGAACATTCCGTATATATGCGATTGAAATATGTTTACTGTATCTTTTTATAAATCATTATTTATGGATTTATCATTTGAATAGAGTATGATGAACTGAATGCTCAACTGGATGCATTGTCAAAGTGCTTAGATATATTGGAAGCAAAAGGTCAAAAAGTATGCGACGAAGCTAAGCGTCTTGTTATTGAATACAGAAGTCAAAACTATGAAACATCATCTTGAATTATTTTCAACATACACTTACCACATAAATATTCTATGTATTTTTTTCTTCATTCATAACACTTAATTTCTCGAAAGATACTTTTTTTTGTAATTGATTTTCTCATATTCCCATTTGATTTGTCAAATAACTGGTTTCATTATGTTACAATACTTTTATTTACACATCTCCAAATGATTAGTGAAGTTTTATTAGACGGTTATTCATCTTAAAAGTTATGATAATCATACTAATTATATAATATCTATACCTCAGACTTTTTATATGTACTGTCTTAATAACTGCAAGAGTGAACTAACGACTATATATGTAGATGAATATGCAATTTTTAATGCGAATTATGCTATCATATTTGAGAAATTTTGTTGTTTATTAAAATTTAAAGATAATGATCTTCAGCGATAATAATAATAACCATGAATTGAATTAAATAGACTTCACTAATGGTAATTATACTATGAAACTTGATAAGGAACATAAATTTGAATCCAACATCATTATCGACTCATCTAATCTGATGATGTGTTTTAATGAAATTACGGAACAACAACCCTTAGATAAGTGAGTAGCTAAACTAACTTACTTACTTCGTCTGAAGTCCTTCCGGGGGCTACTGCCAGTCCCAAGCCCGGATAAAGGAGGAGGGTTGGGCATGGGGTTAGCGACCCCCATCCTGTAGAAAACTAACTCGCTAAAAAAAACGCTAACCAGAAAAATTATCCAAGCTAAACTAAACTTGATATTAATATTTGATGATATAAGAGTCAACAAATTGAAATAAACAATATTTTGTATTTGCATATATTTATATATAGAATATTTAAACAAAAACACAGTAGTGATTATAGTATAATCCAAGTTATTTTGAATAAAAGAATACGCAAAACAAAGTATTTGGAACCATGAAGAAAAACAAACAAATGAAACTGATAGTTATATGTATATATATATATTTCAATACACAAGACGAAAAAAATATGCACCTTATATAAACTAGTGTGATATAAATAAAAGTTAGAATGATAATAGTAGTTTTAGTGATACTAATAAATAATTGATTCACTATAGAATATATATTATGTGGCAAAATAATCACACCAAATATTTCCTCAAGAAAAAAAAGGAAAAGAAGAATACAAAAAGGTTATCTTTTTATCGAATACAGTCCATATATTCAGATGGTAATAATAATTGTTTATGCGTGTACACAACTTTGACACTCTTTTGAAATATAAGTCCTCCTACCAGTTAACAAAGTTTACTGAAGCATGACTTTTAACCTATTTCTAATGACCTTTTTCTTATATATATATTTTTAAAAAGTTATAATTTTAGCTTAAAGAAAAGAAGGAAATAGTGTCCGTCAAAAGATTGAATAAAAATAAACAACACATATACTAACAGAAAAGGAATTGTTTAATTCATTGTAGGACTAACAAACAGTCCAAGTGTTTCACTACATCTGCAATCCTAAACACCAACACGCTGAAATTACATATAAAGAACAAACCTAAAAGAAAGATTTCTTACCTATGGAAAAATATATATGTCATCATTACAATAGTCTAATTCAAAGAAGGAATTGGCTTAAATATTGAACAAGGGAAAATAATGAGACTATAGAACTAGTGAAAACACGTCTTTCTGATCCATGATGCAAACAGGATAACATCGTGTGCATTCAAGTTTTAGAGAAATCTGGTGTGATTTTAACTTTTTTCTTTCTAAACAAAACTTCGCTTATTAAGAAGTAGAACAAAGAAAATATAGGTACATATATTGAGAAGAGGATGAATAATGAGAAAATGTCGCTAAAGGAAACAAATTAGTGCTTTAACTCTAAAAAAAATGTATAAATTAGTATTAATCGACAACAACAACAACAAAATAAATAAAACAGCCGAAATTACTACGTCTAGAAAACTGGGTTTGAGCACACTTGTACAGTAGAATTCAATCAGATAAACACGGACACAAAGTTTGAGATATTATTATAGTAGGAAAAATTGGTCGTTTCAGAATACCATCCAGTTTTTAAGTTCATGTAGAATATTGACGTTTGGCTATTACAACACACACATCCGTAGAGTTTCCACAAACAGTTCAAAATAGGCAATGAAAACACTACTATTATTAGTGATACTGCTAATAATATTAGTGATATATGTAAAACAATAGATTATGGGAGCTGTTTACTTATGTGAGTGACGCTTGATTCCAGAGAAGCTTGTTTTCCAATAATAAAACAGTCGTGGACGGTAAATATTAACTGAAAAAGGGGAAGAGCAAATGATAAAAGACTAAAAAATCAAGTATGGATTTGCATTTGATAGGTATGTAGATGTGGAAGACTTAAGTTGACGAATCCATCGGTTGACCGTTACCTAATGCATAACCTGTAAAAAATGCACAAAAAAACTGGTCGTGAGTAAATTCAAGAAGAAAATAAGTAAATGATTAATAGGAATATATACATATACACATCAAGGTTGCTCAACGGTCATTTAGTTCCATGTGCTAAAATTTACAATTTGTTTTACTCTCGTGAAATTTATTTCCACCGCAGACCACACAACAAATGAATCTCAATTTGATCGCTTTTTACATTTGCAAACAACATATGAGGGTAATGTACTAACCTTGACGGTTTTCATTTTCACGATAGATTATAAGTTTTCGAAAATGAAACTGACTAGATACAAATGTTTAACATTAATTAGTGGGTCAAAAACAAACCTAAACCAGGGAAACGTATTGTAATTATTGCACAGCTGAAAAATAGATGACCCTGATATCTGACCAAGCACGTAAAAAATAATAAGCAATACATGAAAGTTTGTTCCAATTAACTTATAACAGATGCCAGAGTTAGGGTTTTCATCACAAAGTGACATCAACTATAATGTAAGAATCGTTCGTAGCCAAATGAATGAGTTTCGCGCCAATATATACGAGGTACTACCTTAAATCTGATTGGCTCGTCCATAAAAAGTATAGCACAACTTCAAAAACTTCCAGTCTGTTTTAAAAAATCCTGCCATCAATGTGTTATGTATTTTAGGTCTATTTGTTTTCTACGGTTTTTGTGGAAAACTAATAAATTTTTCATTGGTACTCTAAGATTCGTTATTAGTTATCAGTTTTGTGATGAGTATTAGTCTTTTCAGTAAAGAAATATCAGTAAATTTCGCTGAGCTTTTACATAGTCCTAAACAATTTACAAGCTGTTCATCATTCGATGTCGAATTTAGCACTGAAATCTGATAGTAGTTATCATGAATTTGATTGGTTTGACCGTGCAATATACTTATGTCATAATTCTTAATTATTACCATATAGATGGCAAAAGGCAAAATGAAAAACGGATCACTTACGTTGTGGTCCCCAAATGCATAGTTCACCAGCATCATTTACTGAAGCAATCATTGTAGGCAATACAGGATTCCAATGAACGCATGTAATTGGATCTCTGTTTCCCGTACCAGGCGATGAATGTATAGGATGACTACCACTACCGACATGCCAAATGTGTATTCGACCATCTTTAAGAAAAATAATTATTTAGATGTAATAATACAGGCAAGCACATGTTCAAAGAGATAAAGGGATCAAATAAATAGAAGTAATTTGTAATAATAATAACAATAGGACATGTAATACACAGTTCAGAAACTTACCAAATATGATGTTTATTATTATTGACCAAAGTTTAACAACTTCCCAAATTATATGTTATGCACAAACTTCCGAGTAAGTTCGGATTACACATAAATAAGATGGACATTTGGTAATGCGACTAAGCGGTATTCACGTAGAGGCTAGTGTACCAAATGATGAGCTATGCAATTAATTTAACGAAGGTAGAACAACTGCCTGAATTAGGGGGTTCTGGTGATCAAATTAGTAGTGGTTGAAAGTAGTGAGCTATACCATCGCAACTGAACAGTCAACAAGCGTTCAGGTAACAAAATCACATTGTAGTAATGCATATATTAAGTACAGATTGGCTGTTCAGCATTTATTTTATTTGAAGATAATAGGCTTTCTATCTTGTTCAAAATTCAATTAATTCAGATCAACATTGATATGGATATATAGAATTTTTTTTTTACGTCAGATTTATAGTGAATATGATAAACAGTGAATGTAGTTGGTTTAATTCATTTCAAATAAATGAACTTCACATAAGGAGGATATCGAAAAGTTTTAATTTTGAGGGATATCCATACAAAAATCGAACATTTAACGTTTAGTTAGTGCATAATATTTTCAAGTGTTCCTTTTTTTTTCAAAACGTGACTTATGTACTTTATGTGGTCTTTTCTTCGACAGAAAAAACAACCCACTTATTTCATAGTATAGTAGTAAAAATATTTTAAACTTCTCTCATATACGCTATATGTGAGTTTACAAAAGTTAGAGTTTCATGCTACCCAATAATACTTGAACCAGGATCTAAACTTAATTTCATCACTAAACGTTCAATGCAACTAGGAGAGTCCCCCTGTGAAAAATATGTAGTTTTAACAAAGAATATATATAAGTTATCAGTAGGGGGATTTACGGAGATTGTTGAATACTATTGAAATTACGAACCAATCTAAGAAAGCTATCAAAAACCCAGGAGCAATGGATAGCTGTTTAGTATGAGCATCCACAACTCTACCGAAGAACGAACCCAGAACATTTAGGCCTCATGAGAAGAGCCTAACTATTAAACTACTGACCTGGTATCCAATGGCGTTGATGTCTAACTTTAATCGATCCCCGATATTGCGCGCCCACTAATGACTACCTTCAACACAAAAATTTCGGGAGTTCTAGTCAGAAGCTGTGATTAGTGAATGCGGTAGTAATAACCTACTGATGATCATGCAATGTCAGCATTAACTGATGAGTGGTTTAAAAGCCTAGGTTTTCGCCGTAAGACCTGAAAGTTTTGGGTTCGATCTTCGGTGGGGTTGTAAACAAACACTGCTGAGGAGCCACATAATAGTATTGAACAGATGTTTAGTGCATCCGGGTTCTTAATGCTTATCTAACTTAGGTTGGTTTGTGATCTTAATGACATAATCTAGTTGAGTCAGTATATGCTAAATGATAAAAAGTTAAGTAGAACATGAAACAAAAAATAATGGATTTCATATGGGTTAAACATGTATATATCTGTATATTTATAAGGTCATATAAATTAGAGATAATACTAACTGTATGTGCATGTATGTATTAATTTTGCAGTAAGCATATAGTGTCAGTTGACAAATCATAGTCATGTGGATACAGTATGAAACAGAAAAATGTTAAGTACTAGTAGTAGTAATAACATAATGTAATGTACATGTTTCATAATAAGGGAGGGAAGAGTGGACAAACATAAAAACAGAAAGGAAACACTTCATGTATTGGATGACCCTGAACGAAGATCAATATGTGTGTAAGCGAAAACAACACCTATTTTGTAGTTTATGAATAGTACAAACGAATGATTCATTTTACTCGACCATAAGGAAAAACTGAATTCAATGAAATTAGATTGTTACACATAATTTACAAAACAGTCTTTCCAAATTCACTTTGAAAATGTGAAATTCTACAGTTTATGGTTGTGTTGATTGAATAATTTTAAGTTATTATATTGATCAGAATACATAAATGGTTATCATTCTTTCTTTCTACCAAGTGATTTTTTCTTTCTGTACTATATCCTTATACACAACCTTTCTTTTATATATTACTACCATTGTAGTAGCTACTATGAATTTGGTGTTAATAATTCGGTGCTAATAAGGTGTGGCAATTTGGACCGATGCATATATGTGCCTGGTCCTACGTTGTAGCTGATTGACTAGCTGAAATGGTCATTACTGTTGCATTTAATTAAAGTAAAATCAGTCAGTAATATGCAACATAGAACCTGGCACTAATGTATATTGGTTTAAGTTGTCAAATCACTTTAGAATATTGAGATGAAAATATCAAACTAATAGAAAATATTCAGTATAGATGATGCCTGTAAACTGGGATGAATTTTGTAGTTATTATTTTCAGAATATATTATTGTTATCATATGATTCGAGAAGAAAAAATGAATCCTCTTAAAACCCAAAAAAAATGACAAAGAGTAAATTCATCTGCGCTAATATAACCAATTCTGAGTGATATTATCTAACGTCTCCAGCCATTTGTTACGGCAATCGCATAAACTCCAGTCAGGTAACACAAACTTAACAACATAGAGTCATTATTGCAACTCTTTCTGATATATAAATTACATCACATATAACTGATTGATTTCAATTCATAATTTCTTTATTACCATTAATCTATTTTCATGAGTTCTAATCACTATTTCAATGTTCCAGAACTTTCCCTCTTTAACTTTATTTATTTATTCGAATCAAACATTTTTATAAGCTCATTAACTCGATCTGAATCTTTGCTTGCTACATCATCATACACATGTATTGATCCTTAATCACACTCTTATGTAGAAATATGTCAATATCTGTAATAATGTTGAATTTCAAATAATTTAGGTTGTAAGCAACTGATGAGAACCTAACGAAATAAAATGAATCCATTTATTATTCTGCACCAATCTTTGTTCTTGCTCTATTTAAGATAATAAAGGGAACTATGTGTATGAAATTTCTCAAAAAGTAGAGTAGAACTATAGTATTTTATCAGCATTTATTACTGACAGATAATTAGACGCGTTGGTTATGGAATAAACAACATTTGCAACTGATTAAATCATGATTTCTGTGACTTCAAAATAAGCCATAATGTCCAGTAGCTTACAAATAAATACATTCACGAAAATTTAGTATCTTCATTGTGTCCTAGATCAGTCAGTCAGTCAGTAACAACGGAGAACTTCCTACGTACGTACATTAGTTCGAGTTGCCACACCACATTAGCACAGAGATGCAGTGGTCGGTTCAAATCCCGTAGTGGTAGAGGTAATAAGAGTATAAGCAGTAATCGGGAAGATTAGTGCTTGGAGATGTTACTTAAAGAGTATAATCCAGAGAAATAAATTTGGGAAGAAAATAAGGAACATGAATAATTCAGAAGATTAGAATTTGGGAGAACACAAAGAGTGTATGCACCTGTGCTATTGCAAACGATTCTGAGCCATGTCATTCAAGGTCTCTAACCATCGGTTGCTATCATCTCGCTGATCCCAACCAGGTAGTCTACACCTACCAACATGGCTCAGTTCACTTGTCAGTGACTTCATGGATTTGTGCCATGGTCTGGCCACCCCTAGCTTTCTTCCAACCTACTCCTATACCACTGAACATCGCACGTCGAGGCAGTCGGTCGTTGGGCATACGTGACACGTGTCCCAGCCATCTCAACTGATGAAGTTTTACTACGTCATCAATTGATTTGTCATCCTTACTTAGTACGCGTTTCCTAACAACTGCATTACTTACTCGACGGTCCCATGATATACGAACAATGTTTCGAGGACACGTATGATCGAATACTAGTAACCTACGAATATCCTCTACTCTTACCGGCCATGTTTCACTGCCATAAAGTAAACACGCCCTTTGGTTGATAGACGGATACCTCGCCTACGCCATAAATGACGCAAGTTGGTAAAAGCTAGTCCGTGTCCTAGATGGTCAGATTTTAAGTAAATAAGGGTGATAAACTCTGCGAAAAAAGGTAATGACTAGAAAATATTACTAGAAATCATTTTTCTAAATAATTTATCTTATTTAACAGCTAAGAAATAACAATCTTGGCATGTGAATTGATGGATTATAATTTCATACATTAAAGTATACCGGAACTCGTGCAGTTCAAACACATAGGGGATGGAACAGGTATCATTCATAAAACCGCATGATTATTGCAAATTAAGCGAATTCGGGAATATGAACAATTGAATTCCAAAATATTTTTCTGTTCAATATACTTACATCCAACCTACTGAGTTGTAACATGAAAATACAATTCATTTTTCTTTTGTACAATAGGTGATTTATTTGATGTAACCATTGATATATCAAAGTATAGTTACTCAAGAATAAGTCAAATCGAATAAGCTCAATTAATCAATCATTAAGATATGAAATTTACGCAAAACTTGGATCATTAAATTCATATCTAGTCAGCAATCCAGTCACAACGTAGAACCTGGTACGTATGTACATTGATCCGAGTTGTCATACCCCATTAGTACAGAGAGATGAAATTGTCAGGCTGAATCCCAGAATAGTAGAAGTAGTAACAGTATTAGTGGTGACTGAAAACATATAATTCAAGAAAATATATCTTAGTGAGGCGAAAAAAAAAATTATGAGGAATTAAAGAGCAAAGAATGTGGGTGAAGAAAAAGAACAGATGTACCTGAACCGTTGCAAATGATCCTGAGCCATGTCAATCAGAGTCTCTAACCATTGATTAAGATAATTACGTAGACCCCGACCAGATAGTCTAGGCCTATTAACGTGGTCCAGTACACTTTCCAATGACTTTATGCACTGATAACATGTTTTGGTTTGCTCGCCCATAGCTTTCTTTTAACCTACTTCTACACCAAAGATCATCCTTCGAGGTAGGTGGGCATATGTAACATATATCCCAAACACCTCAGTATTGGGGTGATCCAGAAAATTTCTCGCAAAAGACAAGCAAGGATCAGGAAACATTAAAAAGCATTTCATTCAATCAGCGTTCACTCGAAGTTTTAGCCAGAAACATCAAGGAAGTGAAACGTCACATGTAGAGGTCCTGATTAGCTGATTGCTATACTTCTACTATGTTTAGTAGCATTCCAGAATCTTCGAGAAACCCAGGGACATTTAAAATATTATAAAAACCCTATATTTCATGTGCTAAAATGAACCATTGGAGTAAAGTACTTCTCGCATACTTTGCGCCTTCTCTCTCGTGTTCAGGTCGCTGTATAGCTCTAGCTTGGGGGTTACAGAATAGCTTAGGAAACGAATATAGCGTTCAATTTGCAAGACTTATCACTTAGTTGATGAAGACTTACTACATCATCGATCGACTTACCATCGTACTACCTTATTGCTAACCCAGGCATGGCTTAACTTTGTGATCCAAAAAATACACGAGCAATGCTTCGAAAACACCTATGATTGAATCCTATTGCCCAAGAATATCCTCTATTCTTAATGGCCATGTCTCTCACCTATAAAGCAGAGCGGAGAAGATTGCTGCACAGTAAACTCATCTTTTGGTTGGTACATGGATATCTCACCTACGCTATAAGCGAACGTCCGGCGCTTTAACCGGGTTGGTGAGCATGGAGAATCCACCTAGGGGAGTTGGAAAACCCTCATTCCAAACCATTGGTGCAAACGGGCTCCAGTATCCTGAAGGAACAAATGGTGTATGAACTAGTCGTTGGTCACCGGCTACCATGGGAATGCATCTCCTTAAGTTGCTCCACTGCCTTTTGGATTACACCTTCAGGTCGAAGGCTCCGGGTGTGGCCCCCTAAGAAAACCACGTCCTTCGGTTTGGGCACCCGGGCAGTATCACAGCCCTCACACATATCAAATGAGATCTGTGTGGCGCATATATATTTGGTGCCTCCTTGTACCAATATCTATGTGTTAAAATAAATAAATAAAAACATAAGTTGGCAAAAGCCATCATCTATTTAGAAACGCAAAAAAAATTTCCCGTAAGATTGTATTCAACAACCAAAAAAAAACAAACCACAACTTACTTTCACTTCCTGTAGCTACAAAATCTTCATTAGCTCCACCAAATGTAGAATACAAACGAAAAGTATCTTGTTTATGTCCAACAAATCGTTGTAGAATAGCACAAGCTTCTAAATCCCATAAATGTAATCCCTTTTTTTATGTTCAATTAAAAAAAAAAGAAGTAAATAATTAGAAAACTAATAGTGTTTTGTATGTATGTGATGTAGAAAACATTTAACAGAAAATACACGATTAAATAAGTGAAATAGTATATATTATCTTTTGTCAATTAAAAATCAGCTTTCTCATTACTGTTTCTATAGTTGTTGTTTTACAGAGATAGATATTCATGATTATTGATTAAAAGGAAAAAAGTAATTTTATTTGAAAAGATATGAATCAAGCAAACAGGTGACCCATTACATAAAACCATATCAGATGTAAGAGTAAATAGCTCAGATGAATTGAATAAAACACTGTTTGAAGCAAACTAGCATTAATTAATTTAGAAAACATTATAAAAGTAGTTTTAAAGTGACATTTTTCTAACCAAAATCTTATTGATAAAACTATGAGATAGAATTATTATTATTATCAAAGTGAGAATCTTCAATACCAACGTCAAGGCAAATCTACTGTATGGAGCTGAAACTTGGAGAACCACAACAACCACCATCAAGAAGGTACAAGTATTTATAAATAGCTGTCTTCGAAAGATACTCAACATCCATTGGCCGGATACCATCAGCAACAGCCTTCTCTGGGAGAGAACAAATCAGCTTCCAGCTGAAGAAGAAATTAGGAAAAGACGATGGAAATGGATAGGACATATATTACGCAAACCATCAAACTGCATCACGATACAAGCCCTAACTTGGAATCCTGAAGGAAAGCGAAAAGAGGAAGGCCAAAGAACACATTACGTCGGATAATAGGAGCAGATATGAAAAGGATGAATAGGAACTGGAAAGGATTGCCCAGGACAGGGTTGGATGGAGAATGCTGGTGAGTGGTCTATACTCCTTCACGGGGAGTAACAGGCGTAAGTAAGTAATGAGATAGAATAAGAAATCATTCAAGAATATATGAGAAAATTAGTTATTATGAATAAAATCAATGAAGAGTTCCATATTATGATGAAATAGTTGTTAAATACTTCTTAGTTCTAAATACTATGACAACTCGAACTGATGTACGTACGTACGAAGTTCTACGTTGTTACTGACTCACTGACTGACTGAAATGATATCTAAAGTGATGTTAATCTGTGATGAAAATTATCTACGAATTCAATGAAGAATATGCAAGTTTAAAATAAGATTTAATTGTTGATCAAAACTATTAGTAGATTATGAATCTTTATTAACTTATATGGTTGAGACATATTACATAAGTCTGAACATCAAAACTAGGTTAACTTTATATCTATGACCAAGCTATAAGTATTTGCCGACAGAATGGATAACAAACTTTGGATTGATTACTTTATTTTTCTATTAAAAAAAAATGACAATAAAATCTTATGATTAATTTAATTTCAGCATTTGAGACCAACGCACAACCAGAATAACGTTTATGAGAATATGTATATATTTAAGTATAAAAACATGTTTTGATAAATACATATACAAAAAACACAATTAAAATCAGGCGCAGGGTAAAGTCAGTAGCTTAAGATCACATCTTTTGGTTGAGGGTTGATGATGGTGCCTGGCTCTCTTCTAGACCAAAGCAAATGAAAAGAGAGATTCAAACTAAGCAACATTATCAGAGGAAATAGATCCCTTTAATCATCGCTCTACATTTTAACACATTTAAATAACTAGGTAATATCAATAGACTTCATAAATAAAATGTACATCAAAGTTAACCACCTGGTAAATGAGTTTCATTACTTTTTTAATCTTCAAGCTACCACAATGTTTTACTATAAAACACAAATAAATCACAACTTATGTTACCTTTCCATCTCTCATGTTCAAACAAATAAGTTTGTTAAAATTAACGACTAAGTGTACTCAGTAATTTTTGATCATTACTATTATTATTTTGTTACATTTCTCAGTGAGCAGTGACATCAGGTGTATGAAGTAAAAAACAACAACAACAAACAGATCCATTTACTCATGGAAAGTGTCAACTGATAAATTACAATTTAGTAACCTTTTAATTATTAATCATCAGAAGGGGTTTTGTGGAGATTTTAGAAATTTCACAGAAAGAAATCATTAGTCAATTGAAGCTAGACCACCATGGAAAACCTGGAAGCACTGGACAGCCGTTTCGTCCTAGTATGGGACTTTTCAGAAGTGCACATCCACGATCCCGCCCCACCCCGCGAGATTCGAACCCAGGACCTATCAGTATCGCGTAAGGTGTTTAACCAACTAAACCACTGAGCCTGAATCCAATCGTGTTAATGTCTAAGTTCAACCAATCCACGAAGTTGCACCACCGTACACCATTGTCTTTAGTGAGTTGATATCTCACAACAGACCTAGTTGAACTCCACTGGTTACGGCTTCTCACTAGAACTCCAGGAAATACCTCTTGAAGTCAGTCACTAGTGAGTAGATGATTATTATCAGAAGGGGTTTTGTTGTGATTTTAGAAATTTCACTGATTATTATTAATCAATTCAAGCATGTGTAACTTATACAAAAGAATAAAAGTACTTTAGCGGTTATATTTAATAACTAAAATTTTAAAATCTGTAGAAGTACTTCTATCAGATAAATATACATTGTGCATTATAATGTGGTTGGCCAAAAATGATCCAAAAAAATAATATTTTTATGAAATAGTAGTATATTAGTGAATAAGTCGAATTGATGCAATGCAAAATCTAGTGTATCAGATCATAATCCATAAAAAACATGGTTAAATTTGTATATTGCAGATTTCCATTTTCAATATTAAATGTTTAAAACATAATCACACACCCACACACACACACACTTAAGATCTTATATATAATAAATGTATACATTCACATGTTAACCGCTTACAATGGAATTGATTTTCTAAGAATACAACAAAACAACCGATGAAATATCTGAATGAATGTATAATGTGAGCATGTATATGTTTAATTATAAAACTTAATAATTTACATTCATTGTTGAATAGAAAACTTTTAAAATAAGTTTATTCCACTTGAGAAGAGTTTAGACTGAAAAGTGAAAAAAAATAAATAGAGAACTTGATACTTAGCCTCATATCCGTTGATCAAATATTATCAGCGACAACCGACTGGTAGAAAACAAGCCAGTATCTAACTGAAGAGGAGTTTGAGGAAAGACGCTGAAGGTGGACAGGACAAACATTGAGGAAACTATCAAACCACCAAATTATATCATATAGTAAACCATAACTTGGAGTTCTCAAGATCAAAGGAAAAGAGGAAGACCAAAAAACACATTGCGACGGGAGTCAGGGGTAGACACCAAAAGAATGAATAGCATTTGGCAACAATCAGAAAATCCAGGATAAATGTGGTTGAAGAATCCTGGTAGGTGGTCTATATTGCACGAAGCCTAATTAAGTTGATAATGATGGAGCATTTAGGATGTAAACGCTTGTGTTTTACCCTTCTGCTGCATCCCAAACCCATCTACCAGATTCAGTATCATCAACTTTGAATAACCTAAGTATTAATATCGTGACTTTCATATCTTTTGCTACTTTACGATGGATAATAAAATTCATGAATGATGCACAGAAGTTTCAGTGAACAAGCTTCCGAACACTTTTGATGTAGTCACTGACTGTGATGAGACTAGATTTCCTAACGTCGCCCCATTGTCTTGAGGATTTGACCCCTAGTCAAAGGCTCAATGAGTGGTCGATCCCTTAAAAAATCATCTGGTTCGGTCTTGTAGTCGGGGTAGTATCAACGCCCACACAAAAATATGGTAATGAATAATTATGAAGAAAATGTTCTATCGCTCCGCCTCTCTACTCTTTAAAACGACATTCGGAATCATTTTATTACATGCTAATTTAGTTTGTATTGCTTCAACTTTCTATTCTTTTTTATTTTCATTCTATTTACAACTCAACTTTATTCGAAGTTCTAACCCATCTAAACGGTCTTAAATTGCTGGACTATCGGCTTTTTGAATGCTGTCATTGATTACGAGATCTGATAGTTCCCCTAATTTTACGCATGTCATTTATACCTACTTCACTCGATGTTTGTACATTGATGCATGTCGGAGAGCTGATAGGTTTAGCTGTCCTTGCAAAAACCTTTTTAGTCTCCGCATACACACCGATAAAAAAAGATGAGTCCTACAAACAATCAAATCAATAACTCATAAAAACGCATTCGACAAATATTATGGTGTTAGCTGGAGAGATTTGAATGATAAATTTAGGTGTCTAGATATAGACGAGAAACGGTTAGATAGCTAATTAGGACGTGATGGTCACAGACCAGAAAACGGTTACTTCAACGTACGGTTTTGTCGGTCAAACGCAACGTAGGATCTGGTACATGCGTACAGTTTAAGTTACCACACCTCATTGGCACAGAGAGATGAAATTGTTAGGAGAAACCTCAGAGTAGTAGAAGTAGTAAGATGATTAGCGGTAATAAGAGGTTCGGCGTCAAAGATACAATTCGGTCAGAAAATATAAATTAGTAAAATCAAAAGATTATCAGGAATTTATAAACTTAAGATCTAATAGAAGATAAACTGTTTCTTTCCAGCGCCACAGTCAACGCCAATATGCTATTGAGAGTCTCCCTTTTGCAACACAAACCCGGATCTGGACTGGTCGTATTGCAACCAGCTACGGCTGACATGAATACGTACAAGATTGTTGCTCCTTTTAGAACACCTATCTGGTCTATGATCGTTCCACAGTTTGTTGAACAAGTAGTTATTACCTGATCCTAGCTAACAATCAATAAGTGGCTCACGTTTTCATGAATTATATTTTCTTGGCCAAATGTCTGCTGGCGCGTAATGTAATTAACCGAGGAAATATAACTCATGAAAATATGGTGGACATACTAAAGGAAAATTTAGTTAATACCAATAATCACTCAAGCATTGCCTATATTAAATGAAATATCTATAGTCTGCCATATTAAATTCACCAACTTTTGCAGTAATGTCATTTCGAAAACAAAGGAAAGGATCAGTAAAAGCTCGAAAAATCTTGTATTATTACTAATCAAGTTAATTTATTCCCAGTAAATCCTGAAAAGTATGTCACTAATTTATCCTCCATTGTATTATCTGCTAATGAAAAGGAAGCCCTTTCTCTTGGTTTTAATTTCTCGGTCCCTATAACGCAAATGTCTGAATTGGAAATAAATGCCCATTTGAAAATCTATATGATCAACTGAGTACTCTAACCCCTACGTCTTCAAATAATCAAAGCTGGTGTAAAGCTAAACTAGTGGATATAGCACACCAATTTCATAGTGTTGGCCCGAAGCAGAGAAGCATATTAACTTCTCAGCATTTTAAATCATTAAAAGAACTACGATCAAACTCTGATATTGTCTTGTTAAAACCTGATAAAGGATCAGGCGTAGTTATCATGAATAAATGTGAATATAAAAGTAAGATGTTATCCATCCTTAGTGATGAAAGTAAATTTATGCCTGATGTTGAATTTGGAGGTATCAGCAAACTAGAAAGAAGAGTAAATTCAAACCTAGAAAAATTGCTACTCATGAATATTATTAATAAAGAGGAATTTAACTTTCTAAAACCTATGGGTTCCGAGTACCCTCATTTATATGGACTGCCTAAAATTCACAAACCTAATGTTCCTTTACGTCCAATTCTATCAATGTGCAGATCACCTACACATAATCTGGCTAAATGGTTAGCAAAGTTGTTGGATCCTATTCGAAGACATCTATGTAAGTATTCTCTAAAGGATTCTTTTGAACTGGTTGATCATTTAGATGATATTAATATCAAGGAAAAGACAATGTGTTCATTTGATGTAAATTCCTTGTTTACAAATGTACCTTTAAAAAAACCATTGATATATTATGTGATTACATATCTGAAAACAATTTTCAATCACGTGTACCTGTAAAACTTCTTAAAGATTTACTATTACTATGTACTGACAAAGTTCAGTTCACTTTTGAAGGTGAATACTTTCGTCAGATTGATGGAGTTGCTATGGGTAGTCCGCTAGGACCATTACTAGCAGATGTGTTCATGGCACATGTTGAAAATCAGACTGATGAATTAATCGGAAACATGTCACTTTATAAGAGATATGTGGACGATATCTTAGTTGTTTGTGAGAAAAAAGAGGATATGTACGGTTTATTAAATAAACTCAACACTCTCCAAAACCATATTAGTCTCTCATGTGAAGAGGAGAAAAACGATCAGCTTCCCTTCCTAGATATACTCCTGAGTAGACGAGAAGATGGTTCAGTAAAGCGATCTATTTTTAGAAAACCAACGTGGACAGGTCAATATCTTAGTTATTATAGTTATTGCCCTGTGCAATACAAACGTGGTTTGATAAGGTGTCTTTTCAACAGACTCGACCGTATTTGTACCAATGACGCCATTGATGATGATGTTAAGTTGTTAAATAAAACGTTAATAGAAAATGGCTATCCTCTGAAATTCATAAATAGATGGAAAGTCCATGGTTCAGCGAGACCTACTGTAGCCTCGGTAGAGAAAAAGCCTGTCTACATCACCTTACCATTCAGAGGTGATTCAAATAGCCTTTTACTGAAACAACGACTTAAATCAGTCATCAATAAAACCTATTGCGCAGCAAAGGTCATCATCAAAGAAAGAACAAGGTGCATGCTTCATTCAAAACCTAAAGTACATGGAAACGATTGCGTCACATCCCACTGTGTTTACCAATTTAAATGTGTGTGTGGTCACACATACATAGGGAGGAGTAATCGTGATCTCAACATTAGGGTGAGTGAACATGTACCCAAATGGCTTCAGAAACAAATACAATCAAGTGACCCAATAAGAGCAGAGGATAAACATCCATCATCCTCTATTGCTAAACATATAATTGAAACAGGTCACAAGATTGATCTAAATTCAGCTTTTGTAGTGCTGTATAAAAGTGTAAAAGGGCGTATACTAAGGTTTATTGAAGCCTTAGCCATACGAAAATTCAAACCCCCTTTGTGTGTTCAAAAACAGTTTGTTCTTACCTTAAACCTACCCTGGTAATATTGACTTATTATCCAGAGTGATTAGGTTTCAAATTGTGTTCACATTATTATTATTATTATTATTCTCTTATCATTATCCTTATCTCCTCTTACCCCGTTTCCTGTCTAGTTGACCTTTTATTTTTTTATATAAATGCTCTTAACAAGTATATGTGTGACCAGATTGTTCGAAATGTATTGCGCTAATATATCACATAGTTCTGATAATCTTCGTCTTCTCACTGCATTATCGAAATTTATCAAAGGGACTAATTGTTTTAAAAAAGAAAATCATTCACATTGGAGATAAGTGCAAGAAAAGCCATTAAAATATTGATATAAGTTACTTTATGATAATAATAGTGATAAAGAGTGTAGAGTAAATAATAATGAGAATCACTATCGTGATATTCCCTGGTTAGTTAGCTGACGGACATTTTCAAATAGTGTTCAATATTCGATTCTAAAAAAATACTTACATTTTATCAAGAGATAAGGTAGCATCTAATTAATGGTGGATGATAAAATTTCATGAATTATCAACTAGGTTAATATAAATTTAACTTTCAATCTGGTCAGTTTCTTTTTGATGTACTGTGATGTGAAGCGTGTGTGTGTGTGGACGATTTGGACTAGTACATGTTACTTGTCCTATACCCCAAGTTACAAATAACTGACTGAAGTGACTATTTATGGAATTGATTATGAAAAGAGAGATTATATCATTGTAGGTGAAGTGAGGTTCAAATCTGCAACTTATTAACTGAAATTTGAACAATTTAACTCAATGAAATAGATAAAATGAAACGGTCACGCTATAAAACAACGTTATGTTTTGTGAATGGATACAAAAATTGCATAACTCAACACTTAATGCCTCTTTCTATCAGATATATCTGATTGATTACTCTTAACAATTTATAACAATCATATATTCTTATTGAGAAAGATGAAGTTGCAGTATAAATATTGATCATTTAAGGAATTTTAGACAAAAATCCAAAAACATTAGTTGTGTACTCTATATTAGTGTAATCACATAACTATTCACATGTTAACTGGAAATATTAAAATTTCTTTATATCACTTCATTTTTCCCCCCACAGCTTCTACTAAACTAATTTATGATTAAAATAACAGTTAAGTTAATTTTAGTTCCTTTTCTAAACAAGAAAATATAAATTACTGACTGATTGAACTTACCATTTTATGTATAGTAAGAAGTGCCATAGTTCCTGAGCGTGAAATCATAATTGATTGAACAGGGTGAGTTTCTTTAAAAAGAGTTCTATGATCTATTAAGCCATAATTACTACCATTTGTAGACAAACTACTAGCATGAGCATTTGTAGTTGTACTGGTTGTTGATGTAGAAAATCCAGTCGCTGGTAGAGATGCTGAAACTGTAGTCGGATTAGTTGGAGATCCAGTAGTAGTACCAATAGTAGAAGTAGATGTACTCACGGTGGAGCCAATATTTGTTACAGAAACAGATGAACGACCTGTAGCTACTCCACTATTATCAGGTGATGTAGACACTGTTAACATTGTTGTACCACTGGAGACAGAATGAACTTGACGACTGTTTACACTGGCTAACGCGGCAGCTGCAGCAGCTAAAGCTCGTACACCTGTCGGATTGGTTGTTACTGAACTAGAAGTACCAACTGGAGTAGTTGCATAAGAAGCTGAAGTTCTATCCAAAGGAGCACCGAATAAAATAGTTAGACTACTACCAGTAGTGCCTAGACTATTTGCACTAGATGATGATACAACTGTGTATGGATTTGAACCATGCAAAGAACCAGCTGGATGCAATATAGGCTGAAGACCTAATTGAGCTTGCAAACCCTGAGTTGTGGGTGGTCCAAGACGAGTTAAACTGACAGGCAGTATAGGCATATCCAATAAAATACCCGCTGAAATAGTAATAATCAATAGTTACGAAACTTAGATAACTCACCAGTTACAGAGATAGAACTACAGTAACCGAAAATTCAATAAATTTTCAAAAATTTGACTGAAATCAGTTGAAAAAGAATTTAGTGGCCCCTGATTGAAAATTGCAAACGGAGGGGGGTACCGATGATTCAGGTGCTATGACAACTGTACCCTGATTGATTCCTACGGACACTAAAACTTCAAAAATGCGCTTCACGTTGTATCATTGTCAGATAAAGCAGAAACAAACCTTTGACTTTCTTTTGTCTTCTGAAAAGTTTGGGGCCGGGTAAAATGTCATTGAGGTCATATCAAAAGTTCATTTAGAAAGTATTTTGAGTTCCATGAGCTTGTTGCATAGCTAGAAATGAGTCATCACATTAGGAGATTCTACTACATTTTGACTGAAAATTTCTCATGATTGTTATGGTCGGGATCTCCAAAAACAGATGAATATGTTGGATCTACATGTGAAGTACGGTTCGATGATACAATACATTGTCTTGAGTAAACTAAACATTCATATTAATTAGTGACATTTCAACAAGAGAAATAAAAAGGAGCTTGAGTATATGCTGACAATTTTGAAGGATATATATATATATATATATATATATATATATATATATATATATATATATAAACATTGCTGCTACCGTTACAGTATAGGACATTACTATTACTATCATAACATGGAAAGATCTTAAGCCCACACAAAACTGACGATATCAATCAGTTATAAAGAGCTGATTCACCATAAATCCGACTACAGTTGTAAAACCGGTCATTATTATCTTGTTGTATTTGACATTCTAACGATAGATACCAGATATATGAAATGGACAACATTTTTCAACTTGAGAATATTAGCGAGGAGAGGACGTTTACAAATTATACTCAAGCGTTAAGTAAAAAACGCGTTAAAACTAATAAATCAAATAGACATAAAATGATTAAAGTTTATGTACATCAATTCAATACAAAATAGTTGATTTAACAGTAAAGAATCCGGAAAACTAATATTCCAAATCACATGGCGTATAGTTGTATTGTGGTTTGTTAACTGTCAAGTGCATCAGAATTCCGTGGTATGACCGAAACTGAGGAGAGTCTGTTCCCCTTCTCGAAATGTTCTCATATGGCTACATATAGCTATATAGCCTCTGCCAGGGAGATACTACCTGCTGCCTTCTCGTGGCATTACTGTTGTTTACGAAATCGAGAAGACGAAAAGAGAATGTCCGCCGATTAAACGGGGTTGGTTGTTACGAAAGATCCAACCCAGGAGAGCTAAAAAACCCTGGATCCAAACCAATGCTCCATATGGGATCCGGAATTCTGGGGAGAAAATGGCGTTTGAACCTATTCTTGGTTACCGACTATCATGGGACATCATCTGCTAATGTTTCTCCAATGTCTTGTGGTTTAGATCTCTGAGTCAAACGGTCGAGGAGCAGATCCCTAAGAAAACTACCTGTTTTGCTTTAGGGACTCGGACGGCATCACATCCCAGTCAGTCACAACGTAGAACTTGGTACCGCATGTACATCGGTTCAAGTTGTCATAGCCCGTTAGCACGGAGACGAAATTGTCAAGTGAATTCCCAAAATAGTAGAGGTAGTAACAAACTGAATGATAACTATTTTGTGTGGCACACATATTTTGGTGCTATTCTGTACCAATGTTTGTGTTTAAACAAATAAATACAGATTTTGATAATCCACTATGATTTTTCAAAATTATGTGCTGATGAATCTGGTATCTAGGAAACAATGAAAATCTCACTATCAAATCATCCAGTTCAGAGAATACAACACCTAAACTCTTATCCTGAGCTATAGATATTCTCCAATATATTGACTATTATTTAATTGGGTACTATTTGTAATGCTTACGTGGTAATGTAGAAGAGCTTGATGTATACGCTAGACTTGTTGATCCTTGATATGCACCAGATTGTTGATACCATGAAGATAAATTACCAGTTAATGTTGATGCTGGATTTGTTGTTGTCATAGGATTTGACGATTGTAATAAACGTTGTTGTTGTTGTTGTGCTAATCGTGCAACAGCTAATGCTGTCGCTACGCCAGGATTTTCTCCTGTAGTACTTGTGGCAATTACACTATTATTGTTATTATCACTACTTCTAACATTACCCGGATTAGTTGTACCAGTGCTAGCTGATGTAGAAATATTAACTGAAGTTGGAGCACCTGGTGCACTCCCACTTGAACATAAATAGGCAGCTAATGCTGATGCAGTAGTAGTACTGATACTACTACTGCTAGTAGTAGTTGTTGCTGTTGCGATAGTTGTACTGGTTGTAATCTCCTCACCAGGTGCATGAGCAAAAGATGAAGCAGACAGAGTCGAAATGGTTACAGTCGATATAGATGTGGTACTAGTTTCATGTGGTGTGGTGACTGTACTTAGTGGTATGTCAGCAGTATCCGCTGTAGTATTTGTATTATTAGATGACGTATTTGAACAAACTAAACCAAATCTAAATAATCGAATTCTATGTAGGCTGTCTGCAACTAACAATTGGTCAATTTGATTTTCTGAACGATTATTCACTGCATCGTTTGTCGAACCATTTTGAAGTAATCCATTTGCTGGCGAATCTGGTGCACCTGGAGTAGATCTATCTGGTGGGGGGTTAACTTGGACAGATTCTGTGCCATTAGGCAAAAGCATACTTGGTATCGGTGGGAATATAGCCGCCATACTTTGTACACGATAACCTTCAACCACGGCAAGTACACGACCCTGATCTTCCGTATCCTAGTAACAATAAGTATACAGAAAAGAACAGACCAATATGAAGTTTAAAAACTTACAACAAACATGGCACAATAATACAGTCGCTCAGTACTAGTGATGGGTGTTAAAATAGCTAAAGACTGATTGTTAGAACAAAAATAAATAGTAGTTAGCAGAGATCACGCATTAAAAAGTACCACATCTATCTCATCTATCAGCAGACAAATAATAATAACAAATATTTGCCTTTAAATCGTTAGGTCGCGGGTGGGAACCCCTCACTTATTTCGGTTCGACCAGACAGGAGATAGTACCACTAGTGTTCATATACAGACACTAATTCAAAGCTAAGTACAAAAACGTTTACTAGATAAATGAGTTATAGCAAATACTTATAATACAAACAGATGATACCTCACACGTTGTGTTCAACAATATCCTATCAGATTTTGAAATTTATTTTATAAAATATTCGTGAAGTTAACCAGTCTTACAAACTTACCATTACATAGAAGCTCCCTTTCAAACCACCAAAAGCTAGTTTACGACTATCAGAGAAAAATGAGGCGGTTGAATAGATATCTTCATCGTTTACCTTCTGGCTGCATAATTGTTGACCACTGAATACATCGAATACTAGAACGGAACTTTGTTCTTCTCCACAACAGGCTGCCAATCTGATAAAAAGAAAATGAGCTATTCAAGTGAAGTTTGAGTACAGGACAGTCGTTGATTTATGAAATATTCATGATTTGCTATGACCGGACAACAGGCTTAGAAAACGTTTATGTCCTTTTAAAAGGACGAACAAACAGAAAGAACAATTAAAATCACGTAAGATTTAAGTGACACGATTTACAAGACTTCAATGAGTATACTGCTGTCATCACTTCTAATCAACATTATTTCCCACTGAAAAATTATACTATATCATGGAACTTGATGAGTGAGCTAACACAACTAGATGACACGTTTTCCAATTGGCTAGTACATAATCAAAGAGATGGATTAACCCATGAGAGCTGGAAGAAAAATATCCCTGGAGCCTTTTGTAGGATAAAGTATATATTTTATGGATGATAGCAAGGTGTTGATGTTGTGACACATAAAAATTAATCGCCATGAAAACATACAAATGTTAATGTGATGTTATGACAATTCACAAACTTTAAAAGAGTGATAGATTGAGATTAATAAAGATATGAATGAATCAATCCCTAGTTATGTTAATCAGAGTGCAAAGTCATTGAGTGATTCATAACTAGGGACATGAGAAAAGACCGTCAGTGACTCCATAGTTTAATATCTCCTTGGTCTAGATGGTCAGAAGTGTATAGAAATAAAATTTGCTTTGGCAGATATAGTAGATTTTTTAAATTTCGAAAAACTAACATCATCCATAGTTGGTAATATATCACCTATCTCAACACAAAACATGTATTAGGTGGTGGTGTATACAGTCATTCCAGAAAACATCGAGAAAGGGAAAAACGAATGAAAACAAATACGTATCCCAAATAACTTTGCATTAATATGTGACACGTAATCTGTTCACAAATATATGGAACTGAAGTTATAAAAACGATTTCAACATAATGTATGATATATAAGTTTCTTCTCCAAAATATTCACTAATTGCAGCAATACGATTTCTTTTCAGTTTTTATTGCTTCAGACATCCATGAAAGTCATTAGATGTCAGACACATCAGTTGACATATTGTTCTACGTCTTACCATCCATTGCATGCTTAGTAGTTTCATATTTTATCTTGTACTCTTAGAATCCAAACTCGTTTTTTGCAATACATATGGTTAAGTATCAGTAACTTTCGAACGATTTCATGACAATTTTTCCGATGCCAAATACTTTGTTAGAACTGTATGCAAGGACGATTTTCCCAAAATCACATTATCTGTGACCATCTGGACAGCAAATGAGCGACCTAAAGGCACAAGAGATGGTACACTTTGAAAGTTTTAGTCAACATGATGACTTTTCGGAATTAGCAACTTAAGTGGCTTAGTTCATGTATCTATTGGGAAGAATACTATAAATCACATCAACATTATGATTTACAGAGACTTTTACAGATGCTGAACAAATATTTTTAAAATATCACACTAACATTGACTAAAACATATTAAATTTCGGTGCATAGTTTACATTATAGCCAAATATCAACCTGGTTAAACAAATACAATGAGATGATAGTATATTAAAGAAATAAAAAAAGTATTATAATTATATACTTTTTAGAATCAGGTGACCAACACAGACAGCCAATATATGCAGGTGTAGTTAATACTCGGAAAAATGAGACAGCATGTCGTACAGAGTCTACACGCCAAACGTCAACATTTGCATCTTTGCCACCAGTTGCTAAATAGCTACCGTCTGGAGAAAACTGACAAAACCATAGATCAGAATCTCTTTGATGGTCCAAAGTTTGGATACAAAATGCTGGGAAATCTTGCCTAAATTGAGATTAAGAGTGAAAAATAGGATTATATTACAATGAGCTGTTAGGGCTCATGACATAATGATTTTGGCTGGAACTTTCGAATAAAAGGCAACACTGAAAAACTTTATTAAGGTAACCAACTATGAATTTCCTACCGAAAGATATCCAGAAGTCTTACTGCCAAACTGTAACAACCTAACACTAGTAGCATATTTGATCGTTGGCTAGCGTTAGAATCCAGGATATGCGTCAATTAGATGCTTCTATTATCTACTTCATTCCTCTTCAAGGCCTACCATGTCACTACCAACCAGTCGTACGTAACATAAAACCCGACACACGCATCTGTTCAAGTTCTCATACCTCATTAGCACAGCGAGATAAAATTATTTTAGGATGAATCACAAGATAGTAGTCCCGAAATAGACGAGCAATGCCTCGAAGACACCTATGGTCGAATACTAGTGCCCACGAATGTCCTCTATTATTGATGGCCATGTTCCACATCCGTAAAGCGGAACGGGGAGAACTGCTGAGTAGCAAACCCATTTTTGGTTGACATATGGATATCTCACCTACTCCACGAGTGACGCAAGTTGTTGATGGTCAATTTAGTTTACTAAGTTCGTGTTGAAATTTCGTTAGCCACCAGCCCATCATGACTGGTGAAATTTCCGAAATAGGTGAAACGGTTGCTGCACTCGACTACTTCACTCACTATCATTAGTCAGGGCTCTGATGCAGGCCAACACTGAATTGAAATTTTGAATATGAAGGAGAGAATCTCATCTCAAACACGATTGTATGTTGCTTAAGATAGTTATAGGACTCTGTAATTTGTTGGCAGTCTTCTGTTAGAGCAAGTGAGCTGTTAGTAACTTAATATAATTCATTAACCAGGTACAGCTTTATGTACTTGGCGTTCTGTAGCATATAAGCTGTAAGAGCTGGCTGACAAAGTTCAATTAGGTGTAACAGAGTCTGAACATACGATCAAATGATTGGTGGTAGTGTTTTTATCAATAGGCTACTACTAGACAAAGGCAACTGAAATCATCCGGCTAACCAAACCACAGTAGGTGGGAGGAGTATGAATATTCTATTTGAGGTTCGGTTACTGAGTCATTGCACAACTGAGAACAAGATAGTATGGATTAAATTATAGATAGAACTGTTTTCCCTTGATTAAGTTATAAAATGTGAGCTTTTATAAAAAGTAATTACTGAAGGCAATTACATAATGATAAAATGTGTCATTTTATGGCAATAGTTTAAGTTAATAAATGTTCTTATATGTTATGAAGAATTAATACAGATATTGAACACTGATTAGGGCGTCGAATTCTACCTAATATGTGACGGAGTCCACTTTGAATAGTTAGGTAGTGTCATTAAACTTTATGTAATAAATTCAGTTGATATTTGGTTTTACAACTGTGTACATGATTACTGATTTATTGATAGATATGATGGAAGAAATGGAACGTTTTAAAAATTGGAGTAAAAATGATGCTGAAAACGTACCAAAAACACTACTGAATTACGATGTTTAATAGGAATATGGTTTGCTTATTTTGAAGTCATTAAACAAAAATTAGTGAATGCGGTAGACAGTCAAAGTAAATATAACATAACGAACTGTCTCTAGTCTAATAAATCAGACGGTGGGCTACACTACTTTAGTGTCTGGGAACAAAAGCCGTGAATAAACCCATTTCATGTCACTTTACTGGATCAGTCAGGGATTTTCAACCACTAGACATTGTTCAAAAAGTCAATCACCGTATTTCTGATACCATTCATAGCTAAGTATCGGGCGATAACGTTGTTATGCAATAAAACAAACGGTTTGTATAAATAATTACATGCCACACGAATGACGCTGTAGTAATGATATATTATGTATATCAGTTTGGACACCCATCGGAGGATTATGAAATATGCATGAAGCCAACTGTGCACGAACAGATTCATTGATCAACTCTTCTAGTCTCCCAGGTGGTAACATTGTCTGTGCTGGTATAAAGGCTTGTATTCGATTGATCAGTTGTAAACGACTCCCAGCATCTACTCCAGCCCAACCACCTGCTTGTGCTTGGAGTTCAACAGCAGTTCTACACATCAAACAACTAAAATTTGAAGAAGATCGTCGAAAAAACTAAATAAGTTAAAGATATAAAACAGTTAGAGAATATAGCTGATTGTTATAGGTCTGAGATTATGAGATTACAACTTATACTTTACAGGCCGACTGAATAACTGAGACGTCTAGTGAGTGACACAGATTGAACTGATACAAAACTAAGTGGTTTTAAGGGTTAGATAACATTGCTTAGTGCAAGATACTACAGTTAACTGAAAAAAATTAAGTATTTTATAGGTAATTAATGACAAGCAGCTTGACCTACTCGACGTAAGTCATCAAGCGATAGAACTAAAAAATTCCATGAAGTGTTTAAGTTTATCTGAGTGTCATCAGCAACAGGAAGCACCACGTCTATAAGAAAGTGAATAAGCGCAAATAAAACATGTCAAAACTTATAGCGATTTTGGCTTAGTTTATGTTTTAATTCTGCTGCTGCCTTGACGCGGTGGTCGGCTTGCCTATCGTGATGACCCAACCGAGCTACATTGGCTGGAAAACATGTTCCTGTAGGTTCTACCATACCAGGCAGGTCGATTGGAGACTAAAAGCAGCAACTCAAGGTCTGAGGGCGAAGTCGTACTGCTGACTGTAGAGGTATGTGACAGCAGTAAGGTGTTTCCCTTGGACAACCAGCATCTGCAGCGATGCTGCCTTCTCACAAGGAAGGAAGGGGTTAGAAAAGGTTGACCCTAAAAATGTCACACCTCAACTTACTTCACGGACTACCGTCTCCGGAGGTAAGGCCCTTTGAAGAACGGAGCTAACACATTAAGAACCTGCCACAAAAAGGCCGTGCGCGACCGACCTCAAGCACTTGTCCCTTAGGCTCTCCGGTCACGCTCCCAGGTCGTTAAGACCAACACTAATCCCACTTCATTTTCAGGTTCCTCAAGAAATACCCTTCCAAGGTGTGGGCAGCCGGAAAGTGACATCAGCCCTCATACCCGTAAAAACACACAAGAACAAGTTGGTCACATTCAAATCTTTCCTACATCTCCTAATACCTCTCTCATCTCCACGACTGACCATTCTCACGTCCCTTTATCACCTCTCACCGCTAGGGCAAACGACTCGAGTCCTAGGGCAGAACTAGCTCTCTTAGACTGGATCCTAGTGGACAGTCGTTTGTGCGCTGTCCGACTGAACGGAACAGTAAGACTCGGAAAGATAGGGACAATCTTCGTCGTCTCTGCCTATTCTCTCACTGACTGCAGCTCAGATGATGTAAAAGATGAGTTTTACAGAAAGCTTTCGGACCTTCTCCGAAAAGCTAACCGCTCGGATGTAGTAATAGTGGCCGGTGACTTTAATGCTCAAGTAGGTAAACTAAGCGATAGGGAAAGACACCTAGGTGGATCTTATGGTGTCGTGGCTCAAAGAACAGATAATGGCGACCGTCTGTTGCAGCTATGCTCAGATAACCGCCTGTTCCTTGCAAATACTAACTTTAAGCATAAGGAAAAACATCTTTTAACATGGCGACCCCCTAATTCGTCCCAACGTTGGACCCAAATAGATCACATCGCTATCAGCCACCGATGGAGGGGCTCGATAGAAGACTGTCGCTCATTCTGGAGCACATGCCTAGATTCAGATCATGCTCTAGTGCGAGCGCGTATTTGCTTGCGTCTTACTGGACGTAGGAAAGACGCTGCAAGGAAACCTCTTAGGGCCCTACTTAATGATAGTCAAGCTAAGAGTATATTTCAGGAACAACTAGGAAAACAGTTAGGCAGCCATGTATGTGATGCCCACCCCGATGCAGCATGGAATGATATCCGAAAAGCTGTGGAAACAGCAGTGATATCTGCTAGTAAGGTAAACCAGAAGGTTAGGGAGCAACACTGGATCTCAGCAGCATCTATCTCACTGATAGATGCTCGGAAACTCATTCCACCTGGCTCTGAACATAATGAAGAGCGGAGTCAGCTTAAGCGCAAGCTGACAAGAAGTCTACGCAATGATCGCGAACAGTGGTGGGTAGCGAAAGCAAGAGAGATGGAAAAGGCAGCGGCAATAGGTAATAGCAGACAATTGTTCAGACTCGTTAAGGAAACCGGAATTAGGAACCCGACCGTTAGCGAAACAATCTCAGAGAAAGATGGACATATTATTCATTCTCAATCCAGGAGATTGGATCGATGGGCAGAACACTTTAGGGATCAGTTCAACTGGCCTTCAGCCACACTTCGGTTTCCCACGATCTCCAGTCAACCTGAATGGCAAGTTAATGTAGGTCCTCCGTCCCTTTACGAAGTTGAAAAAGCCATAGGAAATCTGAAACGAGGGAGAGCAGCAGGCCCTGACAGGTTTACTCCTGAGATTTTTAAGGATGGTGGTCCAGTATTAGCAATGAGATTAACTGAGGTCTTAGGTAGAATTTGGGAACTGGACGTAATCCCATCTGACTGGTCTCAATCACTGATTGTGCCAGTTTTTAAGAAAGGACAAAAGTCCTCTTGTGACAATCACAGAGGAATCAGTTTGACTAATATAGTGTCTAAAATATTAGCTTCAATAATACTTCGACGCCTAACTAAAGCTCGTGAAGAGCAGACTAGAGAAAACCAGGCTGGTTTTCGACCTGGACGTGGTTGTATAGATCAGATATTCACACTACGTCAGGTTCTAGAACACAGACACACATTCAGACGCCCCACAATGGTAGTATTTCTCGACCTTAAGGCGGCATTCGACTCGATTGATCGTGAGGTTCTATGGCAGTGTTTGTCACTGAAAGGAGTACCAAAGAAGTACATTAACCTTATAAAGGCTCTCTACTCGAACACAACTGGTCGAGTGAGAGCTTATGGCGAACTGTCATCAGAATTGATTACCTCAAGTGGTGTTCGTCAGGGCTGTCCACTCTCCCCATTCTTGTTCAACTTTGTGGTCGACGTACTTTTAGAGATAACACTCTCCTCATCTAAATTTACAGGGGTTGAACTTCTACCAGGAGGTTCACTTGTTGACTTAGAATATGCTGATGACATAGTTTTATTTGGTGAAGACGCTGACAAAATGCAGAGTCTTCTGACCACTCTAAGCAACAATGCAAGCATGTTCGGGATGCGATTCTCTCCCTCGAAATGCAAAATGTTGCTTCAGGATTGGGTTACATCGACACCCGAACTAGTGATAGGGAGTGAAGTAGTTGAGTGTGTCGACCGCTTCACTTATCTTGGAAGTCTCATCAGCCCTTGTGGTTTAGTGTGTGACGAAATCTCAGCACGGATACAGAAGGCTCGACTAGCTTTTGCCAACTTGCGTCATTTATGGCGTAGGCGAGATATCCGTCTATCAACCAAAGGACGTGTTTACTGCGCAGCAGTTCGTTCCGTCCTACTTTATGGCAGTGAAACATGGCCGGTAAGAGTAGAGGATATCCGTAGGTTACTAGTATTTGATCATAGGTGTCTTCGAAACATTGCTCATATATCATGGGACCATCGAGTAAGTAACACAGTTGTTAGGAAACGGGTACTAGGTAAGGATGGCAAATCAATTGATGACGTAGTGAAACTTCATCAGTTGAGATGGCTGGGACACGTGTTACGTATGCCCAACGACCGACTGCCTCGACGTGCTATGTTCAGTGGTATAGGAGTAGGTTGGAAGAAAGCTAGGGGCGGCCAAACCAAAACATGGCACAAGTCCATGAAGTCACTGACAAGTGAACTGAGTCATGTTGGTAGGTGTAGACTACCTGGTTGGGGACCGCGAGATGACAGCAACCGATGGTTAGAGACCCTGAATGACATGGCTCAAAATCGTTTGCAATGGCGCAGGTGCATCCACTCTCTGTGTTCTCCCAAATTCTAATCTTCTGAATTCTTCATGTCCCTTTTTTTCCTCTTTCCAAATTTCTTTCACTGGATTATACTCTTTAAATAACATCTCCAAACCCTAATCTTCCCGATTACTGCTTATACTCTTATTACCTCTACCACTACGGGATTTGAATCGACAAGTGCATCTCTGTGCTAATGTGGTGTGGCAACTCGAACTGATGTACGTACGTACGAAGTTCTACGTTGTTACTGACTGACTGACTCTAGTAGCAGAGAATGGTTAAAAAGGAAGTAAGATTTTCCTAAAAATCGATCCTGCGAAATTGTCAAAAATATGAGGAAATATTGTACTGACAACTTTTAGGATACAAGGAATGAATGTATATGACCTACTATTGTGAATGGCTTTGGACCTCTTGCCTTTGTTAATCGATCAACGTTATGTTAAGAGTATCAAGTGGAATATATTCACCTCCCCTCACAGCTAAATAACCATTGATTTCACCTCCTGATGGATCTTATTCTTCATCACGTCTACGCTAACCAGAATAGCATGTCTACGTTTTGCTTACAAACAGCGATCGGAATAAATTGAGTAGAATCACTTCAAGCTCCCGAATTTCAGTGAATATCCTAGTCAATTTGAATAATAACCCTAGACCTACAATCTTAAATATTACTATAATTTATGCACCAGAGCTACAATCTGATCTCAACCTTTAGATTGGGTTATTTGTGAATAATAGGGAAGTAAAATGTTCAGATAAACTACTCTTTAATGTGTTCTCATGAGCACTTTAGTTGGTTGGTTTAGGAATGAATTACTGATCCATCTTTCTTAACGGTTTCACCTAATGTTTACATTTTAGACCGAAATAAAATAACTATTCTTGGTTCTTTGTATTGCTTTCACTTTTACTACTCAACATGATCGAGGCTTACTGGGATGAGTTTGCAAGTATTCTGAAGCTATCAAAATCTAACCTCTTCTGGTTTTTAGCTAAAGGTTGTTACTAAGGTTTTTACGACAAACTAGAAAAGATGGCAGGATACTTTACGATGCAAGTTTCTCTACAAATTTAGCAAGTGCTACACTATTAATTCTTTTCAATATAACCCCAAATATGATTTTTCTGCCTAGTAAGGCGAAGGATATGCTTTTACGGGAGCATGATGGATTTTCAAATATGAACCCTAGAAGAGACGTTAAAGTCCTACTGATTTCTTCCGACGATGGTGTGTCAATATTTGGGCATCAAATATACTATTTCAGAGTCTAAGGGAAGACAAAGAAAGGATGCACCTGGATCATTATGAACAATCCTAAGCCATGCCATCCAAAGTTTCCAACTAATGGTTATGATAATCACCCGAACCCCAACCAGGTAGTCTGCACCTACCCATATGGCTTAGTTCAATAGCAATGCTAACTAAAACACATGAACAAGCATTTGAAAAGTTGCTAAATATTTTGCGAGAAACTAAATTTTTAATATGTAAAACAATATCCCCATTACCTGGCCAAAGTATGTACTCGCTCTGTATTACGTTGCATAGGTGTAATACGATTACGTAGAAGCGTAACGGCAGGCATTACTTCATTGGCTTCCAAATTTTCCAGAAACTGTTGTTCTAATATCAAAAATCGGACTTCTTCAACACTATTTAGATCCCCTATCATGGGTGCTAACTTGTCTATTGCGGCTTCAGCCTATTTAAATGATAAGGGGATAATTGGTGTAAAAGAATTTTTTCGTACAGTTGCTTTTTTATAAGTCGAAATAATAACCAAACAGGAAAAAAGCTGTGCCTTGCTCCTTTATTACCACTAATCACTCTAAACTAAAGATAACACTCGGCTACATAAATATTGGTAGTTAACTTTGGAAACGAATGAAGGGCTGTTTACAACACAATTTAACACTGCCGTGAATCTCTGTTATCAAGTTAATGAAGATTTTCCTGCGACTATTCATCAATCCAGATAATTAGTTTGCGAGAATAAACGAAAGCTCTTGAGTCAGCATTTAAAAAAAACATTTGAAATGTACAGAAACCTTGAGCCGAACTTGGTGACGAGTGTTACTGAAGGTCTCCGTAAGAGATGAAGATGGTCAGTGTAATGCTTTGTTTTCTTATACATCCAAAGGAGATGGTTCCCCACACACAAAATAACTACACTTACTTAACCTCGAATTTCCCGAGAATATAGCTTGATTTATTGAATGATATCCATATTTATATCGATTAAAAACAAGTTTAAAATCATTGGCTTTAAAATTAACAGGACTCGTCTAATTTTTTTGGCACTACGAGTGTAGCTAGTAAGATCAGTGTGATTGAGATGTTAGGTTTGGTTAGATTCGCAACCAAACAGAACAACTGTTTCTGAACTGGAATGCTCATTATGAATACAATTATAGAAGTGAGAAATACAGGTGGCGTCACAAACTTTATACGTAAGTATCATGATTGTAATTAAACGAAAAAATCTTAGTTGATAACTGCTAGATTTAATTTATGAGTATTAATGCGTTGTTTTAGAAAAACGTGATGGTTACAAGCATCCCAAAGCCCAATTATTCGATGTTTTATTAATGGTTCTTTAAATTCCCTTATAACAGATACTACGTAGTGTTAATCACCAGGATATGGTGTAACAATTGTATTAAAGTACGTGATCTAACTAGACGAAGTTTAATTAAGACACAAAGTTGTAACTTTCTCCAGAAACCCAACTAAAATATGCGAACGTGTTAAAGCTGTTGTCAGTGATTTTACATGTACATTTGTAGCATTCATTGCATAGAATACTGTGGGGATTACAACGATTGAAAGCGCAACTTTCGAACTAATACTCTGACTCTCCTAAATTATTATCCTTCCCAACTTGATCTCCCTCATCTCATGCTATTCTTAGATTGAGATACAAAACATAATTTATGGAATGCACAGTAAGTAAAGGAGTCTACTGAAAAATACACTTTTCCAAAGTAGAATGGACGATAAATGCATCTGAAGTTTTCCATCTTATACCTACTGATCGCATTAACTAGTTGTCTAAGGTTCGTACCAAATATATTGTTGGGGTTACAAATAACCACATCACTACTAATCTAAGTGGGAAAACAGAACGATGATAAACCTGTTATATTCCCAGTTTAATACAAGTAACTTGACTAATTGGGTTTCACCATTTATAAAAAATATCAAGCTAACAGAACAAAAGCCGAGTTTTGTAGGGAAACCGCGGGAGAATGACTTACATCAAGCCATCTACCTTCCAAAATAGCATGACGCAACTCTGTTGCATCGTTGTGTTCCAGGGTGATCCCAGACTCTCTGGAAAGCTGTGTATATGTGCCACTGAAGTGTGTTAATATATAATAATATCATACTTAAATCCCTTGTCACAAAGATACTGGCCTATAAGGCGTAGCATTTCCTCATCACGAACTGAAAGACTCCTTGATCTAGCAATAATGAGGTCGTTTTTAATTGCAGCAACGCCATTAAACTGGCCATATAGAATATCACCATTTTGCTCCAGCATAACTTCAACCTATGGTGGACTACGGTGAGCCCTACTAATGAAATAGGATATAAGATATACGGGAAACTGTCGGTCAACAGCTGATCCGCAGTTCCTTTGTTGGTTTAAACGAGTGTCGAGTGTTCAATAACTAATTTCATTTCAAATTAGTTTAACGCACATTCAGATTTGTGTAGTAAGGACAGAAGGTCTAGAGCCTACGTTATTCTTTTTCTAGTATGCTTCTGTGAGTGTTCAGTCTTCTCTTGAAAGAATCGATTGAAGGTGCGGACATCACTGCTTCGGGCAGCAGGTCCCAAGTATTGATGACTCGGTGTGAAAACCTGTATGCAACGGGTAGTTTGTTCATTCTTGGCTTTTCTACTCGCCTGCCATGTCCTCTGAGATGTCCCGATCTAGTGGGAAGAAAAAGAGGAACAAGTTAGGTCCAAAACCATTTCTCAGTATTCTGTAAATCAAAATTAGATCTCCCCTTAATCTGCGATAGGACAGATTAAATAGGTCCAGCTTTTCAAGGTGCTCTCTGTATGGTAAACCTTGGAGTTCTGGAATTACACGGGTAGCTGCCCTCTGTACTTCTTCTAGGATATCCGAGTCACCTTTTGAACAGGGGCTTGCAGCCTGAATGCAGTTCTCAAGCTTAGTCCTCACTAAGGATGTGTATACTGTGGTGAACATGGTAGCGTCTAACTTAATGAATGTCCGTTTTGCAGCTCAGAGGGTTCGAAACCCTTCAGCTGCGACCTTCCGGCAATGGGCCGTCATCCTAAGATTATGATTCACTGTCACCCCTAGACCGGACCACAGGGAATGGCACTTCCCCTATGTTGTACCTATTAACCTCTGAATCCCCAAAGTGCATTTAGACACACTTTGCTGCGTTTATAGGCGTCAGCCACTCTTCAGACCAGCTAATCATTTTATTTAAGTCTACCTGAAGAGCACATGCGTCTGTGTCTCCAGTTATTACTCGCCAGATTTTTACATCGTCAGCGTATAATAACATTGGAGACTGTACTATACTTGTAAGATCATTAACGTACATTATAAAAAGTAAAGGACCTAAGACGGAACCTTGAGATACCCCACTAAGTACTGGTCTCCAGATGGAGCACATGGAATTTGTTCTCACTTTCTGTCTACGACCTACTAGGAAATCATTAATCGATTTTAAGAGAGGTCCGGCAATACCAAAGTTTTCCAACTTCAATAGCAGTCTATTAGTTGGCACCTTGTCAAAAGCCTTACTGAAGTCTATGTAGACAACATCCACTGGGTTTCTGTTGTCTAGCATCTTTATCCGAAATTCCCTTGCTATAAGGAAGTTCGTTGTGCAAGATATACCCTTTCTAAAACCATGTTGTTTGCTGTCTGGCAAGTCATTAGTTTCCATAAATGCCATTATGGTCCGTTTGACTATTCTTTCCAACATTTTAACTACGACACTGGTGAAACTTACAGGTCTGTAGTTCGATGGAAGTTGTCTTGGTCCTGTTTTATGTATAAGAGTGACGATTGCGTCCTCCCAGTCCATAGGTAACACACCTTGATCAGGTGACATATTGAACAACACAGCCAGTGGTGCCGCGATATATTGTGCAATATGTCTCAAGATTTTGGGGTGTAGTTCATCTGGTCCTCCTGACTTTTCCATGTATAAGGTGCTAAGAGCCTTGGGCACGTCGTCTTGATCGAAGTCCACGGTGAGCAGGTAGTTTGTTGACTCTTTATTTTGGTCTGGTTCTTTGTCTAGAGGAGGTTCCTGAGTGAAAACTGCCCCAAAATAGTCAGCCATAGCCTGTGCTTTTTCCTGATCTTCCTCTATCACTTCAGATTCACTCCCATCTTTAATTAGGTTGGGAATCCAATGATGCATCCTTGTTCTGTAGTTTATATACGAGAATATTCTCTTGGGCTGCTTGAATGCAGATAGTGTCAACTGCATTTCATATTTTCTTTGAGCTTCCCAAATTTTCGTTATACATTTGTTTCTTACCGATCTGTAGCGTTCCATTGTACCTGCTGTGCCAAGGTGGATGGCAAAATCTCAACATTTCTTTTGTCTTAGTAAACTTCGAATATCCCGGCCTATCCATGGATGTCCGTGCTTCTTCAACTTTGGGACTGTCCAAGGTATATTTTTGATTCCAAAATTATTCGCCCTCTAGAAGATAAAACAGCGACCATTCTGGTCTGTTCAGAACTGACAGTAGCAAGGTAACTGTGCACGCCTAATGGACTAGTACGTTTCCACAGATGTTTTTACAGAAACTCACATTCTCATGAGACTTTTAACAGGCCAGATCCGCGAAAATACGAAAATGAGCAACTTGGATGAAAACACGAAGAATCCACTCTCCATAGTGAAAAAGGGTATCGGTAAGTCAGCTATACTGGCACACCTCAACACCAAAGCAACCAATAGTTTCCCTATAGAATCATCCTCTTCAGAAATTGATGGAGTCTGACAACTTTGGGTTGACGAAACTAGGAACTCACGATGTTCTTGCAGAGACGGTAGCAAGACACTCAGTAGAGGTACAGCACTTTTGACGGGGAACTCCAAGCCACATTTCGTGCTGAGAGGCACTCCCGGCACTCCATGGAAGACCGAGGATTCATTCTGTTTCTCAACCACAAGCCTCTTACCTTCTCCAAAACCCCGTCTTTTTAAACCATACTCCCTTCGAGGGAATCGAAAATTAGACTATATTACACGGTTTACTTCAGGTATATATATATATTTCTGATGAGAACGGTGAGGTTACAGACACCCAGTCTCGCACGATTTTCTTAGATGGGTTCCGAGAGTTTGGTCCACCCAAATTTGCTCGGCTTCGAAAGTAGACACTGGTTTTCTGCACGATTCGTCCTCGATACCTCTGAATCTACGGATCAAACATATGAGAACGGATAAGGACACTTTACTATGTGATGTGTCTGTAGGTAGGAATCGCAAAATCGTGCTGAGATATAATGGACGCAGTGTCTTCAATACGTAACTCAAGCGTTTTCTTCCAGGTGTTCGAACTACCACCTAGCTCATAGTAGAACGATTTTGTCGGCTTGGTATAAATAAAGGCATGAGGTAGTGATCACGCTCTCGCGTAAGCTTCCAGAAATATAAAAAGAGACAACCAATGCCCACTGGGTACTTTCGTAACTCCCGACACTCGTTTCGACCATGTTCATCATTATTCAGTAAGATCCTTACCCGATCCGAATGGACACTTATCTCTTAACATACGTGACTCATTTCACACGATTGCTAGAATCACTATCTATCAAGGACATCAGTTCTGAAACAGTGACTTGCGCCTTCTTCGAGTGGTGGCTAGCAAACTTCGGCTGGCATTCAACTATCACAGCAGACCGTGAACGCCAGCTCGAATCTGGACTTTTTAGTTGTACCACTACACTACTAGGAGTCGCATGATTCTAAACGACCTCCCACCACCCACAAGCTAATAGGATGTTAGAACGGTTTCAGTGATCGTTGAAAGTCAGATTTCGAGTTTCAAACATATCACAATTAACCAACTCTCTTCCAGTCGCGTTGCTCAGGATTCAAAATACAGTGAAAGCTGATGTCAAAGTTCACCTCATATTAGCATCATCAATAACTTTGGATGTCTGACTATATTTAATCCCGTTTGTGCGACAGTCATTATCCATAGCGTGAACCAAACACAATTCTTGGATGTAATTTAAAACGTTCCTAATTTATTCTATACTTTGTTCATCCAATTCTGGATGTAAGGCTGTTTTCGGGGTGTTTTTCTAGTTCGGTGTAGTTATTAGACAAATACACTTGATTTCCACTGGAGTTAGTTTTGTGTGGATTATTTGCGTTAGGGTTAGGTGGATCAGGATGTTCTAGTTTATCACTAGTCATTCACACCAGTAGCTTTGTGCCTGGACTTGTCAGCATGCAAAAATTACTTGGCTTTTGGTAGATGAAGCTGAAACCGTCACAGTCTTTGGTTCTGAGCTGAATAAGAAGTTGTCGCTTCGTCCGATACGGTTGGATACTGTATATTCAAATACTTTTTTCATCCGGTTCTGCGAAAAGACCTGAGGGTTTAATTACCGGTATAGTGGGTCAAATAATAGCTGATGAAAGGGATGGCACGTGGTATCCTTCTCGTCATCTCGTAATTAACCCAAGGAAATCATGAAAGATTACGATTATGTTTCGCTGTTCTGCCGAGCATGAGGGCCTATTGTTAAGTGACTCACTTTTAAGTGATCCCGATTGTGCTACCTCACTACTAGGCGTCTTGCTATGATTTCTGTGGCTACAAATACTGAAGTAGTATTTTCGGAGGTTAGGGCACCAGATGAAAATACAGATTCTTGACGTTTCTCAGGTGTGATGTTATCACCCTTTTGCGTTGGTTTTGCCTTTAGGTATATCTTCGTTTGAATCATACATATCCGAGTTCGCAGGGGTAATCAACAAGTAATTTGACGTCGAGGATCCTCTTGCATCATCTAAGGGTACCGATATGGTGCAACATTCCTTGACTGATACCCAAAATTATTGTTGACGGGAGGATTAATGTTGATAGGGTTTGTGTATAACTGTAGAGAAGCTTGGTGTAATACTACAGTATCGGATACTAAAAATGTGTGATTTATTTATAAAAACACTACACACTGTGTCTACTCTTTGGACGAAGTAGGTGATGCACAGTGCTCCGTAGTAGACAAGGCCAGTATCCCAAAAAGTCGAAGAGAATGCTGCAAGTCTGTCTTCCATGTTCATTACACCAGGACTATAGTCTCTCCTTACTCTTCACACTAAACAAAGTTTCGGGAAACGTTTAGGCCTTAATCAAGCTGATGTGCTGATCACTCAGTGGGCAGAATGGATTCGGCGGCATAATTGCAAATTCCATGGCATACAAGTTTGAACACAAGCAACCGGTGGTTGAAGTTACATATGTTCTGTGGTTCATCGGGAGTGAGGCTTAAAGTAGCAATATATTTACGTCAAATGATGAGTGAACAGATATACGATCGTTATTGACTAAGGTTTGAGTCAACCCGTAGAGATCTGCCACGATAACTCCTCTTGAATTGGGTGCAGGTGCCCTTGTGGTTTGAGTATGTACGGTAGTGATTGGGGAGTTCGAGCATCCACTATTCATCACCATATTTTGGATAGATTGTACGATCATGATATACTAATTCGGAAACGAGTTCGCTCGATATGTTTATTTCGTTGCCAAAAGAGTAGCAAAAATGAAGGAGACGACCCACAAGAGTCATTGGCGATAGATGCCTGAATTCAGTGGTTGTCGAAAAAATAGTTAGAGTAAGAGGAAGCCTTAACTCCGCAATAAAACTTCGAAAGTGTTGCACCTAGATATCCGGTTTCATCCCCAATTATACTACATCATTATGCCTCTGGGGGACGCCTTGGCTTCACACAGGTTTTTTTCCAGAGTACGGTCAAAGCAATAGATTCGCAAAGGTAGGGCTTTTGTGTGAACAATAAGCAACAAATGTGAACTTCAGAGGACTAAATGCTTCTATGGGGTGACAGATTACTGTGTAGGTCCCAGAATGGAGATCAAAGAAAGGTGAATACCCATTTGAGCATGTGGACCATTTATTGTTAGGGGGATCTTTTAGGATCAAATGAGTTTCCTAATTAGTAATAATCGTCCACCGGTGGTGTAGTACAGCATGGTTCAAATGATTAGGCACTTCATCAACGCATGCCCGATTTCGGTTTGAAAATTTGTCATATCTGCTGCATCACTGTTCCATAATTTTATATTTTATATTGCAGTACCTCAATTTTGCGTTTGTGTTCGTTACATGTCCTCGGTTTCGTCAAACTCCATGTTGCACTTGATTTTGATTAGGCTGCGTAAGGTACCTCGATATGGTGAGTGAACTAAGGCCGCCATATTAAGTTAAACCACATAGCCAGGCTATTGAGATATCCTCCAGGTGTGCTAATGACGGGTGAACGGTTAGGTCTTCTGGTGTAAGTCCTAATTGTTCCACACATGTGCGCAGTAGATTGTTGGTCTATTGTGTGTTCGTGTCTGTATTATCGCTTGACTTCGGCGAGACGAGCTCCTCATTTGCAGTAGACGGTATAGAATTTGATGAATCTGTGTGTCTATTACTAGTTGTTATTCGCATCAATATCTTCAAGTCTAGACTGACAGCTAACGCGTGTGTACTTCAACCAAACGCGTTTAAAGCAGGACGCCTAGGCCTCCAGGAGAATTTGTCGATCCTTTTTCCTCTTTTTCGACTGATGTGGATCTCAATTCTCATACATGCGGGCTTAGACAAGCGATCCATTCAGTAAGTCAGTAACAACGTAGAACTTCGAACGTACGTACATCAGTTCGAGTTGTTACACCACATAAGAACGGAGATGCGGTTGTCTATTCAAATCCCGTAGTGGTAGAGGTAATAAGAGTATAAGCAGTAATCGGAAACATTAGGGTTTGAAGATGTTATTCAAGGAGTAAAATCCAGTGAAATAAATTTGGAAGGCAGAGAAAAAAGGGACATGAAGAATTCAGAAGATAAGAATTTGGGAGAACACAAAGAGTGTATGCACCTGTGCTATTGCAAACGATTCTTAGCCATGTCATTCAGGGTCTCTAACCATCGGTTTCTATCATCTCGCGGTCTGCAACCAGGTAGTCTACACCTACCAACATGGCTCAGTCCACTTGTCAGTGACTTCATGGATTTGTGTCATGTTTTGGTCTGGCCGACCCTAGCTTCCTTCCAACCTTTCCCACCAGAAAGCATCGCACGTCGGGGCAGTCGGTGGTTGGGTATACGTAACACGTGTCCCAGCCATCTGAAATGATCAAGTTTCACTACTTCATCAATTGATTTGCTATCCTTACCTAGTACCCGTTTCCTAACAACTGTGTTACTTACTCGATGGTGCCAGGATATACGAGCAATGTTTCGAAGACATCTATGGTCGAATACTAGTAACTTACGAATATCCTCTGCTGTTACCAGCCATGTTTCACTGCCATAAAGTAGGACGGAACAAACTGCTGCGCAGTGAACACGTCCTTTGGTTGATAGACGGATATCTCGCCTACGCCATAAATGACGCAAGTTGGCAAACGCTAGTCGAGCCTTCTGTATCCGTGCTGAGATTTCGTCACACCAGACCACAAGGGCTGACGAGACTTCCAAGATAAGTGAAGCGGTCGGCACGCTCAACTACTTCACTCCCTATCATTAGATCGAGTGTCAATGCAACCCAATCCTGAAGCAACATTTTGCATTTCGGGGGAAGAATCGCATACCGAACATGCTTGCATTGTTGCTTAGAGTGGTCAGAAGACTCTGCATTTTGTCAGCGTCTTCGCCAAATAAAACGATGTCATCAGCATATTCTAAGTCAACAAGTGAACCTCCTGGTAGAAGTTCAACCCCTGTAAATTTAGATGAGGAGAGTGTTATCTCTAAAAGTACGTCGACCACAAAGTTGAACAAGAATGGGAGAGTGGACAGCCCTGACGAACACCACTTGAGGTGATCAATTCTGATGACAGTTCACCATAAGCTCTCACTCGACCAGTTGTGTTCGAGTAGAGAGCCTGTATAAGGTTAATGTACTTCTTTGGTACTCCTTTCAGTGACAAGCACTGCCATAGAACCTTACGATCAACAGAGTCAAATGCCACCTTAAGGTCGAGAAATACTACCATTGTGGGGCGTCTGAACGTGTGTCTGTGTTCTAGAACCTGACGTAGTGTGAATATCTGATCTATACAACCACGTCCAGGTCGAAAACCAGCGATTCGTGCAGTCAAACTTGCCTCCTTTCTACCTCATTCAACAGACATTTTATTCCAACCCGCCTTATATTATAGTACTCACAGCTTCATATATCACTATTCATCACGCTGGTCCCTCAAAGCCGCATAAAATGGATTGTATAAAATTATTTATCATGAACGTAAGCACTTTACCACTTTTGGGAATGGAACTAGAAATAACATCAAAACCGACCGGCTAAAAGCCGCTTACTTAGAGGAAGTCCTTCCTTTGTCGACGTTATCACCTGAAGGCGGAACGACACACTCCCTATTATTTCGATCCAGTCCTTGGTTGTTAACCACCAAACCTGAACCCCTCTGATACCTGATAACCGGCTTAAAAAGATACACCTCAGAGGAACAATCAACTTCACAGAATATAAGAACGACTTCTGCTTATCGTATTTTTTAAAGCTAGTCCCGTTTTTATCTCGTTCCTTGCGACTTACAGAAAATTGATTGCATTTTCAACTTTTGGTGCATCAGAAATGCTTAGACAAGATCAGTTTTTTTAAATTAAATTTTTTAACGCGCTAATATATGTACATATCTTTTCGAGGAAATCTTAGAACGCATTTTAGTGATTATTAGATTTCTCATGGTATATACATGTATATATATTTACCAGTTTTTTTCACACGATTTGCTTTCTTACATAATCATAGTTACATTTCAATGTACAATTTCACCTTTATTCCTTTTTTTCTAGGACGGTCGGGAAAGTTGAAAAACTGAAGACCAAAACAATGAATCGAATCTTTTACTGTACATTTAATTGTTATTATATACCGCACGACTCCTTAGTTTAGACGGACAAATATACACTGCTGAACATAACAAAACATCAGAAGGGTGTTTACCGATGGCAAGCTATGATAATTAGAAGTATTTGAGTTATTGTACAAACTAGGAATCCCGGCATAGCGTAGTTTATGGCAAGTAGAACTAGATGGGCACAAACGAACGTATTTTATTTATAATTCAAAATCAGTCAGTCATCAAATACAAAAGAATCATTAGTTGATACAAACACCACACAAGCTTAATGGGTTTAAACTTTAGCTGGTCACATCTCAGTGTTATCACTACCAGACTAGGTAGAGAATGAGCTACAGCGGTTAATAAATCCCCAAAACAAAGTCGTGAAAATAATAATTTATTTTCAAATGATAGTATGTTCTGTAAGTCTTCAGTATTGATGTCGAGCCCATCAGTTTTACTGGATGCATGGTTAGCTTTAAGGAGTCGGTCAAGAACCGATACGAGATCACATTTCAGTACATAATTAACACACTTTCCATAACCAACCATGTTAGACGTTAGACGCTATGGTACATATGACTGCAATATGTAATATATTGTCCAATCATCCTCGACCGTGCTACTGTTGAATTTAAGGTCATTTTGTCCAAAGGGGCTCGAAAATCCGCATTGTATAATCGTATACATATGAACTCCTTACATACTCAGAAGTTAGACTTGTCACGGTTCTCTGGACATTTTATGAACAATCTTAGCCTTATCTTGGAGTTGGTGTATTTGCTTTTTAACAACGCTCAAGTTACCGGATGACAGAAACCGTATGCATTTTTATCAGCCCATTGTTTCGACACAGCCAGAAAGGATCTGAAAACATTAGAAAATTACTTTGTTATGACGTAAATTAAAATTTTTTTCCTAACCCACTTTGTATCTGAATAACAGACAATTCAATATTGTTCTCTACGTAATTATTTACGTCTTGGTGTTTAGTATTTGTCATAATCCAAATGGAGATACTGGTTATCACATACTACGAGTCAGAGCATGCACGTAATTTGTTCATGTCTTTATGTAACCATTTATATAACCTGCAATGGACTGAAAACTCTAGAAGGCTAGAAAAGTCACCGTTGAATAACGGTAACAACAGGATCCTCATGAATACTTTACCTAGCTCTGCTGAAAACTGCTCTCTGAATAGTGTTGTAACGTGTGTGAGACTGCAGGTTTTAATAAGCAGCGTTTATATCGATCGATCACAGTAACACGGAAAACACGTATGGACGACCTAGTGCCCTGATTGGCCCTGCTTCGCTGTCTATCCCAGCCAGTTGAGTCTAGAACACAAGTCACAGCCTCCGAGATATGAATCATTGTATTTCAGACATACTCTATTTATATACTAACCAACAAACCACATCGTACCATAAAATAGAAAACAACATTTGTACAATATTTAACAAGTGGAATAAATACTGACCAATAGGGAGTGTACATTTAAAGTCCAAGGCCACCATAGACTTAACATGACAATGATTGGCATATTATTCTGCATCCGTAACAAATAGAATGAATGAGATAATTAGGAGTATTTGAATTATAGTACAAATTAAGAATCCCAGAAATAACACAATTGGATCAAGAAGTACTCAATAAGCACGAACGAATGTACTGTATTTGGAATTCGAAATCAAGCATTCAACAAGTACAAAGGAATCATTAGTTCATTCAAACACCACAGTAACATTCATATTTACCTTTTGATGTTAAATTAACACCCTGTTAAATTATTCAGAACCTACTAATATATTGTGGATTTTACGTAAATGTTATTGAAACTCTTGTATATGATTGTTTGTTATGTAACACAATATGATGTTTTAACAATACTTAATTGTAACAAAAGTTGTTTGATTCATCGACACTATCATACTTCACAGTTATGTTTAGCAATTATGAAGTATGATGAATACAAGTTATTATCCTGTGAAAGTCATTATTCAACTGAGAATAAATTTTACTATAGTGAACGGGAACACCAGTGAGGACAACCGAATGTATCTGATTATGATATTACAGAAACTCTTACTAAAATTTGAGAACCATACAGTTAATATTTTATTTGCAAAATGCCCATCATTTGTTTCATAGTTTATTGTTCCTTCATTTCTATACCAGCCACTCTTTGTTCTCGTTTCCTCCTATTCAATTTGTTCAATCTTCTGCCGTCAGGCATTACACTTTCGATTGGTGATACATACTACTCACATCTGTCGACATCAGTAGCACACAACACAGTACAACAACCTACTAGCCTCACTAATTGCAATGGTTTACGATCATTAGATCTCAAATGAATGACTTTGAATTAATGTCTAACGACATACAGTCAAGTTGCTGAAATGGACCAATATTTAAGGTTATTAACTTGTAAGCAATTCTTATGTATATTATCAGTTGTACAGCGAACAGTAATATGGTATGATGGTAATTTAAAGCTGGAAAAATAGAGTATAGCTTAAAACAACTCACACTAAGATAGAATGTCCATTGTTTTTGCTTGGGATGTAAAATTTTTCTTGTAAAGTTCAATTTTCTCCCTTCTTACTCAAATGTGATTAAATTACGCAACTGTTATTTGATTTATAAATTTGTAGTACAAACTATTTTGCTTTGTATTCTAGATGGAATATGTAGGGATATTTTATTATAGTGAGTTTCTATGATTTCTGAGATGGTCAATTTTCAGACAGATCATTTATTAATATACTATGTAGCGTGGCGTCGAGTTGAGATTAACTATGAACACCGCTACCAAGAAACACGTGCCAAATAAATCAGAAGGCGAGGATCGAGTGTAACCAGATTTATTTCGTTGGCGATCTCGTGGTATTGAACGAATACCGAGATCGTGCCAAGAAGTGGTACAAGTGGAAGCAGAAGACAGGAGTACGTGCGAACAGTACCAAAAACCGCGGAACGATGATGGAAGGTAATGGAAGCACAAAATGGCTATAATTAGCACAGTTAAACAAAAGCACATTAAAAAAACACTGGTACAGTTGGTTATAATAATAATTGTTTTTATTAAACCAGTCGTGTTCTCGTGATAAATGTGAGTCACTACAACTACTTCAACTTCTGTCTGATGCAAAAGTAAATTCTCAGTCAGTATAGTTCAAAACAATTTATAAAACAAATAATACATATTGTGTGACTCTTCAGCAAAGCGCATCCACAACCCCGCCTCGCGGGATTCGAGCCCACGACCTATCAGTTTCGCGCCAGGCGCTTAACCAACCAGACCACTGAGCACGAGACTGATAGGTCCTGGGTCGTGGATGCGCACTGCTGAAGAGTCCCACAATAGGACGAAACCGCCGTCCAGTGCTTCCAGGTTTTCCATGGTGGTCTAGCTTCAATTGACTCATGATCTCAACTATTAGAATTTATGATTACTAATTTATCTGTTCATGTGAAGCTAGGTATAGAGGTCGTTTGATGCCTACTTTATTCAAAAGAATTCAAGAACATTATCTGGCATGGCTAAGAAGAGGAGGAAACGGTTCAATAAGAAGTTTAATAATTGAACACCTTATGAACACAATGCTAGTCGGCGGCCTATGCTTTATTAGGTGTAACAGTCGTAAGTAAGTAAGTATGAACATAATTCATTCAATCAAGATAGACTCTGAGTTCAAAGTCATCTACAAGTGTTGGGATATTCAGGAAAATATCCCAAAAATTATCCTGTTAGGCCTAATGCTATCCTTGGACATGAAGTGGTATCATCTTATTGGTCAATATTTATTTAACGTGTCATTTTCCTGTTGGCCAATATTGTACAATGTTATTTTCTATTTTATGGTACGTTGTGGTCTGCTTGATTGATATATAAACAGAGTGTGTTTGAAATATAATGATTCATAACTCAGAGGCTGTGACTTGCGTTCTAGACTCAACTGGCTGGGTTAGACAGGGAAGCAGGGCCAATCAGGGCACTAGGTCGTCCATACGTGTTTTCCGTGTTACTGTGATCGATAGATATAAACGCTGCTTATCAAAACCTGCAGTCCACACGTTACAACAACAAGGTAAGTAGAAGTCTTCCAAAGGTAGTTATATTGCATCTATTTAGCATTGCCGAAGCAATAGCTATGCATCTGGGGGAAACTAGAATTGTGTGTTTAAAAGAGATTGGTACAACCTCTTCACCTACCATGGTTTTATTGTCTTAAAACTTTTTTTTCATACTCTTCTGGTTTATAGCCATTTGCTTCCCTTTCCATCTTCTCCTTAAATCTTCTACCTCCAACGGGTTTATTTCTGTTTCTATGATACTTCTGATTACATTCAATTTCAATTTCAACATTTTATCTTATCATGCTGAGTCATTATTTCCGAATGATAATTTCCTTATCTATCTTTTGATGAATACTTAAGTCATTAATTATCAAACGATTATTAGTTTCCCCATTTAAAGAAAATATTTCTTGAATACTTTTGTTTATCATACCTCACTGTCACCACGTTTAACAGAAGTTTATTATCAGTATTATTATCATCCTGTAAATAAGTATATGTATAATTGCGATTGTACAGCTTTGAAAAGGAATTCGCCAAAAAGAGAACTTTTCACTGAACCAATCTTAATGGATGTATTCCGTTTACTAAATAGAAATGATATCATTCGTTTTTTTTTTTGGATTCTCTTTGTAATTGAATAGATTTAAAATAATAGCAAGACGATAATTTATGGATGAACCAATAGGATGAACAACAGTTCTCAGATTTTGGCGTGAAATTCAGTCATCGATTTGATAAATAGGGTTAAGACATTTCAGTTTATAATAGTTTGTGATGAAAATCCTAAATCTAATTCGTAATCTTAACCATCATTTATTCCTAATTATTAGGTGGATGCTCTCAAGATTAGTCTAGATTCACTCAAAGTTTGTCCATAAATTATAGTCTCACTAAAAATAATTCATTCAAACAAATTATGCATAATGGATTAGAATTACAGTTAAATGTTGATCATTGAACTTTTGTTTACTCATTGTAATTTTTCAGTTTACTTTAAAAAGGATTCACTGTAAAAGTACATTGAAACTGTATAAATTAAATCAAATTTAATTATTTCTATAATAACATGAAACTCATGTAATAGAAATTAACATATGTATATTGAAAGAACTTAAACAAAATGTCTTCTATTTGGAACTTATTAAATATAATAATGTTCAGTATAGGGTTATGGAGATGATTAAGTTTTTGATTGAGATCATGAGTCGATTGATGTTAAACCAATATTGAAGAAAACCTTGAAGCACTGGATGATCGGCTGTTTCGTTCCATTGTGGGACTCCTCAGAAGTGCATATGAAATGTTGATCTAACATTTCAATAGTGGTCTAACATCAATCAGTTCACGATCTTAATCAAATAGTAATGTTCATTGGAGAGATTTTGAAAAATTTTTTTTACAACTTGTAAGTAATCTATATGATGTCACTTCATTAGGGAAACTCAAATTCAAATTCAAAGATCTACACTGGATCCATAACAGTGAATCAACCAATAATATTTGAGTAAAATGTACACTGTTTAAGACTTGTTTATTCCCAAACTAGTTATTATTAGTGTCTTGTTTATTTGGCTACTAATGATAAATTTGCATTAGTTTTTATGAAAGCATGATAAACTTTATTTTTTTGGACCACTTTCAGTGTTCGACAAGAATGTGTTTGTACTTCTTTTTATAACTGACTACATTATATTGCATTTTTGTACCATTTGTTTTAACTTATATTTTAGAAAGAAATGATATCAAAACGGGTTTTGTGGATATCATAGTAATTTCAATAGTTGATATCATAAGTCAATTGAAGCTAGATCACCTTGGAAAACCTGGAAGCATTGGAAGGCCACCTCGTCTTATCGTGGGACTCCTCAGTAGTGAGCATCTACTATCCCGCACCGTGAGATTAAAACTCAGGACCTAACGGTCTCACGTGCGAACAGTTAACCTCTAGACCACTGAGAGAGAATGATTGAGATCATGAACCGATTGATGTTAGACCACCATTAAAAACCTGGAAGCACTGGACGGCCGTTTCGTCCTATTGTGGGACTCCTCAGCAGCGCGCATCCACGATCTCGCTCACGGGATTTGATACCGGCTCAGTGGTTCAGTAGGTTAAGCGTTCACACGCGAAACCGAAGGCCCTGGGTTCCAATCCTGTGAGCGGGATCGTCGGTGAGGAAAACTGCTGACGAGTCCCAAACTAGAACGAAACGGCCGGTCGTTTATTGCTTCCAGGTTTCCAAAGGTGGTCTAACATCAATCGGTTCATTTGAAATCAACAAACATTTACATGAAATCACATCAAACAATATTTTAATTATTTTTAATTATAAATAATGAATAAATTGAAGAAATCAGTAGGTGAAATGATGAATTGAATTAGTTGAATTCATAAAATCATATGAAAAAAGCAAACAAACAAACAACTAAATGTATTCAATGTTCATTGTATTTTACTAAATGAAAATACATTCAATAAAGAATTCTTTTTTTCGGTAAATTCATTGTCAATTATTAGTTCATTATAATTATGAATGAATGAAATAAATCAAATCACTACTGAATGATCATTCAAAGTTAAATTTCTTTTTAATGTTTATTTCAAATTTAGCGCTAAATACTTTACATAAATCAATAACGACATCTATATATATATATATATATATATATATATATATATATATATATATATATATATATATATATATATATATATATATATATATATATATATAAATGATTTAAAGTTCAATTTATATTTATCTATTTATACTTTTAATGAATTAACTTATCATATGATTACATGAATTCAAATCAGTGAATTCATCATTTCACCTACTGATTTCTTCAATTTATTCATTATTTATAATTAAAAATAATTAAAATATTGTTTGATGTGATTTCATGTAAATGTTTGTTGATTTCAAATGAACCGATTGATGTTAGACCACCTTTGAAAACCTGGAAGCAATAAACGACCGGCCGTTTCATTCTATTTTGAGACTCTTCACCAATGCGCACCGACGATCCCGCTCACAGGATTTGAACCCAAGGTTTTCGGTTTCGCGTGTGAACGCTTAACCTACTGAACCATTGAGCCGGCATCCAATTCATCATTTCACTTATTTATTATTTATTTTTCTTCAATTTATTCATTATTTATAATTAAAAATAATTCAAATAATGTTTGATGTGATTTCATGTAAATGTTTGTTGATTTAGATCAGTTTTTGTTACTAAGTAGAAATGATCTCATTCTTGTTTTTTTTTTGTTGTTTTTTTCGTTCTTTTTTGAATTCTTTTTGTAATTGAATAAATTTAAAAATAATTTATTCAAAATAAATTATGCATAATGGATAAGGAACATAGTGGAGTAGTTTGTCTATTCTATTCTATTCTATTCTTTTTCTTCTAAATGTCATTTTGATATTCATTGTGTTATATTCCTATAAGAATAATGAATAGTAACCTATTGGGATCCATCTATGGATCAATACTATACGTATATTTTTATTATATAATTGTTAAGTAACTAAACTATGCATATTCATGTCCCTCTTATTATGAGCTTTATTTTAACCTATGAACTATTATTATATGATTTAACATTCTTGAGTTATACACGGTCTATCAAAGACTACCTCCCACATTCACAGCCACATTTGACTAAATCTTGTACAAATGTTGTTTCCTATTTTATTGATACTATGTGGTCTGCCTGCTTGGTATATAAACCTAGTATGTTTGAAATACATGATTCATATCTGAACTCAACAGGTAGGGTTAGGCAGGAAGCAAGAGCGGTAACGGTTGTAGACTGTGTGTACAGTTTTTATACGTTATTGGTCCGGTCGATAAATCACTGTTCTCTAATTGGCGGTATCATTAAGTTATACATTAATAGGGACGCAAACCCACAAGTTATAACCCATTGTTAAGTGATGATTATCGAACTTTTATTAAGTATTTGTCATTCCTTTAAAAATTTTTTTACAGATGTTTATAGTTAAACAAAATTGCATCCATCAGTGTTTTAACTTTTCTTTCTTTCTCTCTCTCTACAAAAAAAAACGAGAGTTCATAGTGGTTCCTGTTATATCCTAATGAAGATTAAATTACGGGTAATTTCTGTGAACTATTATTAATGGACTAATATTATCTGTATATTCTTATCGTGTAGCTATTCAGTAATTAGACTATGTATATTTATATTCCTTTCATTATATGCTTTATTTTGATCTAAGGATTATTATTATACTGTTTACTGTTCTTAAGTTATGTTCAGTTTATTGATTATAGTCTCGTACAATCACTGTCACTTTTTGGCTTGATCTTGTACAGATTTTATTTCCTATTTTATGGTGTGATGCAGTCTGTTTGGCCGGTATATAAACCAAATATGTTTAAAATAAATGATTCGTATGGTGGAAACTGTTATTGGCGTTTTAAACTCAACCGGAAAGGATTGCTAGGCTGCTCATACCGGTCGAACGTCATTGGTTTGGTACAGTACTAAGATTTTATAAGTCGTATTTTGATTGGCGAGTAAATCACGTGATAATTAACTGGGCTTTAAGTCACAACAATCCCCAATTTCCTAGGTTATATGTCAGAACTAGAGTATAATCTATTATTTTACTATGTTGTTGTAAAAATTTTAGTTTTAAACTAAACAACCTTTACTTCAAATGCTTTTGGAGACTAATCGTTACTGAAATTTGTTTCCTGTCAGGAATGATATCAAGTGGAAAATCATTGGAAACTAGGGAGTAAATCCAACTGACATTATTTTGTTTTTACAAATCTTATAACTGAACGTTAATCGTACAGTCATTGAGTTCAAGATGATTTATTGAATTTTTAGTAAGAAAACATGGTTGATGGGATTTAAGCAAGTTGAAAGTTGTGCACTGGTATTATCAGCTGACAATGAACAGCATAACAAATTAGCTCACCTTGGGAATATCACCCGCTAGGTTTCTTAAAGATAACGACCAAGCCGTGAGATCGTAATCTTCTGGGTTTCATATCCGGAGAATGTTTTTTTGGATACACATTGATGAAGTATCTCACATGAAGGCGAAATAGATCCTGAATACTCTCCGGATTATAGTTATCCTTCAGTTAAATAACCTTTATGTGTTTCTGCATGTTAAGATGAAGAACTACATAAAACAGGCATATCTCATTAACTGTGAATATTCTCGCATAATGTAAACTTTTTATGGAATCTATTCTCATTGATGAATTGTACTGGCTGATACTTTCAAATATAATTCATGTTCTTACAATGAATATTTTATGGTTTATAAAAATCACTCATACCATTTGTCTTTTACAATCTATCAAACATCCAATAAGTGTTGAAGTCACTACAATAAACATTCAACGAAAACGAAGTATACTGTTATTATGAACACAATGTTTATTTACTTACTTACTTACTTACTTACTTGCTTACGCCTGTTACTCCGAATGGAGCTTAGGCCGCCGACCAGCATTCTCCAACCCACTCTGTCCTGGGCCTTCTTTTCTAGTTCCATCCAATTCTTGTTCATTTTTCTCATGTCTGCCTCCATTTCCCGGCGTAATGTGTTCTTTGGTCTTCCTCTTTTTCTTTGGCTTTGAGGATTTCATGTGACGCCTTGCCTTGTGATGCAGTTGGGTGCTTTCTTCAATCTGTGTGCTATCCACTTCCAGTGCTTCTTCCCCCACTGGGATCTGGTTTGTTCGCTCTCATAGTAGGTTGTTGCTGACGGCCAACGGATCCGGAGTATTTTGCGCAGACAATTGTCAATAAACACCTGTATTTTCTGGATGATAGCTTCCGTAGTTCTCCAGGTTTCCACCCCAGTAGTAGAACTGCCCTGACATTTGTATTGAAAATTCTGACCCTGGTGTTGGTTGACAGTTGCTTTGAATTCCAGATGTTTCTCAGTTGTAAATATGCTGCTCTTGCTTTACCGATCCGCACCTTCACACCTGCATCAGATCCACCCTGTTCATCAATGATTCTGCCCAAATATGTAAAGCTTTTTACATCTTCCAAATCTTCTCCGTGAATTGTGATTGGATTGGTGCATGCTGTGTTGTATCGGAGAATCTTGCTTTTCCCTTTGTGTATATTGAGACCTACTGCTGCTGAGGCTGCTGCTACACTGGTCGTTTTCTCCTGCATTTGTTGTTGCTTTTGGGATAGGAGGGCCAGATCATCTGCGAAGTCCAGATCGTCAATCTGCATCCTAGATGTCCATTGTATCCCGTGCTTCCCTTCAGATGTTGACGTCTTCATGATCCAGTCGATCACCAGGAGAAAGAGAAAGGGTGAGAGTAAACAACCTTGCCTGACACCGGTCTTTACCTCGAACGAGTCTGTCAATTGTCCTCCATGCACAATTTTGCAGTTTAATCCATCATATGAATTCCATATGATATTGACTAACTTCTGAGGCACGCCGTAGTATCGAAGAAGCTTCCATAGTGTTGTTCTGTCCACGCTGTCAAGTGCTTTTCCGTAGTCAATGAAGTTGATGTAGAGTGATGAATTCCATTCAATTGATTGTTCCACAATGATCCGTAGAGTAGCGATTTGGTCTGTACACGACCTATCCTTACGGAATCCTGCCTGTTGGTCACGAAGTTGGGCGTCTACACAGTCCTTAATCCTGTTTAACAATATCCTGTTGAAGACTTTCCCCGGTATTGAGAGAAGAGTGATGCCCCTGTAGTTATCACACTTGCTGAGATCGCCTTTCTTCGGTATTTTGACCAGAAGTCCTTCTTTCCAGTCTTTTGGTACTTGTTCCTCATCCCAAATCTTATTGAAGAGAATGTGGAGTATCCTTGCAGTTGCCTCTACTTCTGCTTTTAGTGCCTCTGCTAGGATGTTGTCCGGTCCTGCTGCTTTTCCACTCTTGATTTGTCTGATGGCCATGCTGATTTCTTCAATTGTTGGTGGGCCAACATTGATTGGGAGGTCCGTGGGTGCTGCTTCGATATTGGGTGGGTTCAGTGGGGCTGATCGATTCAAGAGTTCTTTGAAGTGTTCTACCCATCTGTTTTGTTGCTCTTCAATGTTGGTGATTATCTTGGCTTCCTTGCTTTTCACTGGTCGTTCTGGTTTACGGTGATTTCCAGAGAGTTTCTTTGTCGTGTCATACAGTTGTCTCATGTTTCCTTCTCTTGCAGCCTTTTCCGCCGTCGTTGCTAAATCTTCCACATATTTACGTTTGTCAGTTCTAATTCTCCTTTTCACTTGCTTGTTTACTTCACAATGTTTGTTTAGAACAACATATATAAACGAACAATACTGTTTTCGATTAGATCCTCATCAGGCTTTACTCTAATATACTGTAATATTTTTTTGCATATACGAAACTATTAAACCAATCAAGGTAGTTTATGAGTTAATGATAACAGTGGAATAGATTACATAACTAAATATAATAAGTGAAAAGTATAAATCGGTAGTGTGATGAAAAGTGTACTACTTGTGATAAGTATAATAAGGGCTTGAATCAATGTTTCGTAATGGTCAATGATTAGAAAAATGTAGACACTGAAACATTGATAACAATCATAGAAATTACAAGATTACGTAATAAGATAACTGGACAATGAAGCGTATATTTAAGAAAAAGAAAGGGTGGGAGGGGTTAAAGAAAAATAAATGAACATCATTAGTAAATCATAATGTCTGAAAGAAAGTTTTCCTTCATTGTCTTTATTCTATTGAATGATTACTAGATTCATTATTGCTTATTTAAAATAGTAAGAGAATCTTGGATATAAATATAGAATATAAGGAACATTTCAAATGCTGTTTATTAAAAGACATTTTCATAACAGTAATTGCCAGTTATTGATTTGGTTTGATTTTACCTTACCAATCTTTTCTTCAAACACGTGCTCACACGTTATGTATATATATGTCACAAGGGAAGCGCTTACTTGGGATCTTGATGACAAAAGGAAAAGAGAAAGACCAAAGAATACACTGCATCAGAAATTGAAAGCATACATCAAAAGGATTGTAGTGTGGCGTCAAGTCGCGGTTGACTATGAGCACCACTACAGGAAGACTATGTGCCAGTTGACCGATAATATCCCCCGTAAGCAAAATATCAGAAGGCAGTTGATGGCTGTAGTCGAGATGTATTTGCTGGCGATCTCGTGATATTGAAAGAATACCGAGATCGTGCCGGGTTACATGTGTGGTTACTGAGCGCAACCAAATTTGTGCAAGGTCACAATCAACGAAAGAAAGTATGTATTCTGGTACAGTTAAACAAACAAGTACGGTTAAACAATCCCTGGTACAATTGGCTATAATAATAATTGTTTCCATTACACCAATCGCGTTCTCTTGATAAAAGTAGGTCACTACAGGATGAATAACCACTGGGAAGAACTGGAAAGGATTGTCCAGGATAGAGTTGAATGGAAATGCTTGTAGGCGGCCTATGCTCCTCCACGAGGTGTAGCAGGCGTAAATATATGTATTAGGTAAAACGAATCATTTTCGTGAAATTCTTCCTTATTCCTTAATCAATAAGCCTATAAATAACAATGAAATCATCGATGGATTAGATAGCTTATGTTTCACCAAACAATTCTTCCTGAAAAGTTTTTTTCAAAGATTTAAAGTGTCAACCGTTACGAAAACTTTTAGTTAGAGGCACGTGAAAAACAACATAGTCTCCTTTTCTTTTTCTATAGACCAAAAGGAAAAGAAAGTACACAATAGTACAAAGTGTGAATTGATTTTATTGAAGAATAAATAAGTAAACTTTGATTTATACTAAGATACATAGAAAAAGCTTGGATATTGAAATAACAGGGTCAATATGATGAGAGTTTCAGAGAGTAAGCTTACGTCGAAACTATTGAAAGATGATATGATTTCATTGAGACAGAATTATTAAGATAATTAAAGTAAGGTCACTTGTTATTGTATTCAAAATTACTTTTCATGTTTAAGGTTAGCCATTTGAGATTTATATAAAATTTAGTGTAAGGTCAGTTTACAAAGATTATAGTTGAACTTCCTTTAAAAATCTTTAAAATAATTTGAGTTGGAGAGAGTTGATCTAGATTCAAACAAAAGATCAGAATATGTGCTAGTGTTGAGAATGTTAAATCCTCAGAACTCACTTGGAAAAGGTCCTAATTCTGTAATTTTATTCTGAAAATTTGAAGTTTATATTTTCACGCTTATTTGAACTGCATTGGTTGACGGATTTTTTTAGTACGCTATTTTGTAGTTCTCCCAAGGGCGTTTTTATCATTGTATAAATAAGCTTGATTTGTGTGCTTAGTGATTTCGTATATTCTGGATGCTTGTAAAATACATTCTCTACGCCTCATCAAGACTTCTTGATTTAGTTAGCAGGGCCAGGGACAACGGATTAGAATAGCCTGTCGTGTCACTGTATCTTTGACCTTCGTTCCATTTACCGAGTAAGGTGAACTCGTAATAGCGTTCAAGCATATCAGCTAGTCATCAAGAGGAAATGAAAATCAGACATGTGATATTAGATAATCAACTTCGATTTTTAGTTTCTTTTCCATGAAGGTCTATGATTCAAATGTTTTACCTCCCAATATAATAAAGTACAAATAATTCTAGGTGTATGTTTTACTTAAAAACCCAAGACTTATACTTGAATCTCTTTAAGGTTCTAAATGTTTGGTTATTAATGTACGCCATTAAAACCCAGGAAGTGCGTTTCGTCCTATTTGGAACTTGTCAGCTGGATGTACCTACATCCCAGAGTTGATATTCACTCAGAGACTCGAACCCAGTACCGTTCGTTCCAAACGTCATTGCATTATCCACTTAGCTACTGAGTACGCCATATAAATGATTATTACAAGCTTTATTAATGTGTAACGATTCATCTATGCAACTATTGGCTCACTGAATATAAACAGAATCTCAGTTTAACATCAGCCTAATATCAATGTTAATTATTTCATGGTGATTACAGATATTTTTGAGTATAACATACAGGTTATGAAATGAAAGTTTTTGCGCATTATTCACTATTTACAATTGTATGATGGGTAATTTGAAACTTTAGACTAATTAGTGGGCAGACCATATGATTTACCTATGAACACTTGTTTAAAAAAGATTATTTGTAAATTTTCAGAACGGGGGTTTTGTGGATCATATAGTAAGCTTTTAATAGTTGGAATCATGGGTTGGTTGAAGCTAGAACACCATGGAAAACATGAAAGCACTAGACGGCCGTTTCGTCCTACTGTGCGACTCCTCATCAGTGCGTATCAATGATCCCGCTCGCGGGATTCAGACCCAGGACCTATCGGTCTAATACACGAGCGCCTAACCTCCGGACCACTGAGCCAGCCGGCATCTAACGGTTTTAATGTCTAACTTCAACCAATTCACGAAATTGTACCACCATCAACCATTGTTTTCAGTGAGTCACTACCTGGGTTCGAATTCCACGAGCAAGATCATGAATGATAACTGTTATGGAGTCCCATACCAAAACAAAACGGCTGTCCAGTACTTTTCACTTTTAAAAAAATTGATCTAGCTTTAATCGACTTGTGAATTCAACTATTTACAAATATTCAGAAGGGGTTTTGTGGAGATTGTAGAAATTTCACTGATTGAAATCATGAGTCAATTGAAGCTAGACCACCATTGAAAACCTGAAAGCACTCGACAGCCAGCTGTGTCGTCCCAGTAAGGGACTCCTCAGCACTGCGCATCCACGATGCCGCCTCAGTGGTATAATGCTTAGGTGCGTGACTGATAGGACCTGGGCTCGAATCTCCCGTGGGCGGGATCGTGGACGGGCGCTGCTGAGGAATCCCTTACTGGGACGACACAGCTGGCTGTCGAGTGTTTCCAGGTTTTCCATGGTGGTCTAGCTTCAATTGAATCATGATTTTAATCAGTGAAATTTCTAAAATCTCCACAAAACCCCTTCTTATAATAATCATCTGCTCACTAGTAACTGACTTCAAGAGATACTCCTGGAGTTCTGGTGAGAAGCCGTTACTAGTGGAGTTCAACCAGGTCTGTTGTGAGATATCAACTCACTGAAGACAATGGTGTACGATGGCGCAACTTTGTATTTATAAATTTGTCAAACATACGGAATAATAAATAAAGATGAGCCAATCATTGATAAGTTGACAAAATAACCAATGAGATATGGTGATAAAAATTAAATTATTATCTATAATAGTAGTCTATCGAATATTTACATTTTAATTATCTTTATTCATTGTTATCAGTTAACAATTATACAGTAATAAGTTGAATTGCAAAAAGAAAAAGAATGACAAGTGGACCACAACCTCATAATTTAATAGGACCTTCATTAGTCAATAGAGGAGGTAAAGCGGTAAGTAAAAGAATGAATGAATCTTAATTTATTTGTAAGTGATATACTTTTTGAAAAAAATTCAATGTTATATTGGATTTGGATTTGGGAGAACTGTAAAAGAATTTGGAATTAATAGTAGTTCCTGTTTTCTTAATTAGGGTTCCATTCATAGTTTGTTTAGTATGTAAGTTTAGTTAGTCATGAATCTATTGATGATGTTTAACCTCACTGTTAGCTAGAGTCATTACTTACTTACTTACGCTAGTTACTCCCAATGGAGTATAGGCCGCCGACTAACATTCACCAATCCACTCTGTCCTATGAAGAATCAGTAGAATCTTTAAAGAAGTTTGTATAAAATAGAATGGAACTCTGATTAACAAATGTAAAACAATATTAAACACAAATAAAATAATACTTCTTATAGATCACTTTGAATTTCTAATTGTTAAGTGTTATCTACCATAAATTCTATGAATTTGCTTGTTCATATTCATAGTTCCGTTAATCATTCTTTTTAACTCTTTCTTGCATTTATTTCATTACTAAGTTTTATTTCAACTATTTTCCAAATTAATAATCTTATTTTATCAACTGAACTCTACTCACTATATTCTTATCAATGTTTACTCATTATGTAATCACTTGTTTCTAGCTGTTTGAACTGTTGTCACAATCAATGTTGTAGAATGTTCTTTCACATATGGTATATATTTACAATATTCAATATATTCAATTTATATACCCCCTTGCTATATTATACGAATATGTTTTCACTGGTTGAAATCATGAGTCAATTGAAGCTAAACCACCATGGGAAACCTGGAAGCACTGGACAACTGGCCGTTTCGTCCTAGTATGGAACTCCTCAGCAGTGCGCATCCACGATCCCACACCCAGTGGGATCCGAACCCAAGACTTATCAGTCTCGTGCCAGGCGCTTAACCAACTAGACCACTAAGCCGGCATCCAACGGTGTTAATGTCTAACTTCAACCGATTTCAAAATACATTTTCTGTAAATGAGCAACTTTGTTGTTATGATTTTCTTCTTGAAACATTACGTAATATAATGTTAAACAATGTAGAATATGTTTTCACGATAACTTACAACCAAACCCTCTCATGAAAGTCATCTGAAACCCATTATATGTATAATTATGATTTTTAACTATCACAGATTGTAAGCAATTGATGAGAACTAGACGAAATAAAAATGAATTCATGGTATTCTGTTTGGAATCTTTGTTCTTACTCTTTTCAATTGGCTTATTCAACAGGATTCAATTGATAACGTGAAACTAAACAGCAACATAACACAACCTATTCGTTGATATATAAATATGAATATCAACCAACAACAAAAACGTTTTTCTACTATTTATTTCGCATATTCGATTATTAATCGATAAAAAAAATACACCTTTTTATTTCTGTTCTCATATTGCAAACAATTTGGAACATTTTTGTGAATTATTGGTACCATGGTGATTAATAAACTGTGTAAGATTTAAAATTGAGATTTTTCGATCGTTGAACCTAAGTGAATACTGTTTTCTATTGAATTCATTAAATGAATGGTATTGATTTATCAGTGAGTATTATCGTCAAATTGATCAGAGTCCTTCATAAATTGTCTACATAATCGAATTCTTGGAATTTTTAAACAAAACAGTATTGTGGTTTCTTTTATAAATTAATTTACTTTCAACAAGAATTCGTAATAATTTAATCGTTGAATTTATTAGTCAATGGAAGTTAGACCGCCATAGAAAACCTGGAAGTACTGAAAGGTGGTTTCGCCCTATTGTGGGGCTCATCAGTAGCGCACATTCACGACCTCGCCTCGCGGGATTCGACTGATAGGTCCTGGGTCGTGGATGCGCACTGCTGAGGAGTCCCACAATAGGATGAAATGGCCGTTCAGTGCTTCCAGGTTTTCCATGGTGGTCTAGCTTCAGTTGACTCATGATCTCAACTGTTGAAACAGAATAACAATCAAGAAAACTTGTTTAAAGGGCAATAGTCACCAATTACAGTTTAAAATTACAAAACAATAATTTAGAACATCAATAATAATAAAGGTAAAATAAACGAAACATACTGCATAAGGGAATTAGGGTGAATGAAGGACGAGAGGTTGGAAGAATCGTTTTTGCACGTAAAGTTCTGGTTTGAATATGTGGATCGCCAATGCCTCAGTAATGCATAAAATATTGTTTCGACTTCCCATCGATCCAATTCCTTTGGAGCAATGTGTCCACAATTGATTAAATGCTCCTGTATAGAACTAGTAGTTGTTTTAAATTCTCCTTTGAAAAGCCATGCCCCATAAGAGCAAGTAAATTTATAGATGCACATCGATATGGCCTAAAGTTGGAGTTTATCCTTAACACATCCATGAATGATAGGATTCGTTTTGAAACGTTTGTTTATGAAAAATTTGATAACAGGATTATTCTCAAAAACATATGTACAAGTAGATATCTCTTAGATATTACATATTGGTAATAAATTAATGAGTATCATAGTATAAGTCTCCAATTAAAATAACTAATCAATATAGCCCAGAGGTTCAAAATGATGGTTTTATTGTAATCATTGAGTAGGATTTACCGATTGTAATCCACTAATCAATTAGATCATGCCTTAACTTTGAAATCTTGATCTAATCTAACCATTAAACTGTTGAATATAGAAAGATGGATAGTGGCTAGCAGTGGAATCGAGAATGGGCGTTTCGTCCTATTTGGGACTCGTCTGCTGGATGTACCTGCATTTCGGAGTTAATGTCCACTCTGGGACTCGAACCCAGTACCGTTCACTTCAAACACCATCACGTTATTCACTTAGCTACTGATTCCTGATAGCCACCTACTTGTGCAATTGGGTGAAGTTTTAAATTCATTTTGTGTTGTTTTACTTGTATCTTCCCATTGTTATTTAAAACTGCAGTTGATAAGTCTCTTATTGGTATATGTGCATCCTGTGTGGATTGTCTCAGAATTGCCTTAGGTGACAAACTTTATAATCAGGTATATCCAGCTGACGAGTCGTAAACAGGATGAAAAGCAAGTCTTTAATTCCACTACTAGCCACTATTCATCTTTGCTTATAAAACTAATGAATTCTTTTTTTTTATATTAAAAACCATTAAATAGTGAACATTTAAACTTTTAATCTCTTTCACCAAGTCAACAAATCAGTTTATAATCACAGTAATAAAATTAAAATTGTCCTTAAGAAAAGAGATTGGTTTATTAACTAATAGAACACATTAGACCACTTTATTCATTATTATTACTATTATTATTATTATTACTATTATTCTCACCATTATTATTATTACTACTACTATTATTACTACTATTATTACCATTATTATTATTACTATTACTATTATTACTACTATTATTACCATTATTATTATTACTATTATTAGTAGTAGTAGTATTAGTATTACTATTATTATTGTTGCTATTGTTATTATTATTATTATTTATAAATAAATCTAAGGGAAATTTATAATGATTTCTGATAGGAACTATTTTTATTACCATTATATATCAAACTATTTGTTTAGTAGTGATGAATAATAGAAATAACTGATCAGTTGATAGTTTGATGTACTTTATAATGAAAGAATAGATATTACAATTGAATGGAAGATAATAAAAAGAATTAATAGAATAACTTTTATAAAGTATAATGAACTTTTCATTCATATCATATTTTGTCATATATATATATATAAATAGTCGAACTTCAGGGAGAAGTTATACTGTACTAGTAAAGTTGACTTAAGAATATAAGGAGAACTAATTACTGATCAAGTAAGTTTTTATCTTATTTATGTATATATCTATATCAAATATGTTTAAGTTTTAAATATACATTACATTAATATTATCAGAATGGTTTTTGTGGATTGGTTGAAGTTAGACGTTAACACCGTTGGATACCGACTCAGTGGTCTAGTTGGTTAAGCGCCTGGTGCAAGACTGATAAGTCTTAAGTTCGAATATCGTGAGGCGAGATCGTAGGTGTGCATTGTTGAGGAGTCCCATATTAGGACGAAACGGTCAGCTGTCCAGTGCTTCCAAGTTTTCCATGGTGGTTTAGCTTCAATTGACTCATGATTTCAATCGGTGAAATTACATTAATGTAGTGCTAAATGATGATAATTAAATCATTTCATTCATTAGTTTGATTGGTGAATGATCTTTGAGAAATGCTACAATGATCTTGGAATGTCTACCTACTTACCAGGGTTAAATGAAGGTTATGGATTAGTGTGAATGAATTAGGATTAGGATTTATAATTGAACGATGTTAAAGTTAATAATTAGATTTGATGTTTTCATTATGAGTATAGGGGTTATGAAGATTGTTAAGTGCTGATTGAGATCATGAACCGATTGATGTTAGACCACCACTAAAAAACTGGAAGCACTGGACGGCCGTTTCTTCCCACTGTGGGACTCCTCGGCAGTGCGCACTCACGATCCTGCTCGCGAGATTAGAACCTAGAACCTAATGATCTCGCGCTTGAGCACTTAACCACCAAATCACTGAGCGAGCTGGTATTCAACGGTGTTAATTTCTAATCTCTAATTGGTTGATTAGTTTCAGTATTGAACTATGAACTTTTACCGCACTCAAAGTAGTAAATATTTAATTGTATAAATTAATTCACATTGATTAAATTAAAGTCGGTTACGAAAAAAAACAACATAAAAATTAGGCTATTAAGTTTAGTGAATGGTCTTTGAGGTCAAAACAGTATGTGGTCCAAGGTAAACATTGAATATGAACCAATGAATAATGTTAAAGTTAGATTAGTATATGCTTAGCAAAAGCTAAAATGTAATTATAAGAATGGTTGAGATCATGAGTCAATTGAAGCCAGACCACCATGGAAAACCTGGAAGCACTGGATGACCGTTTCGTCCTATTTTAGGGCTCCTCAGTATTGCGCAACCACGATCCTGCCTTGCGAGATTCAAACCCAGGATCTATCAGTCTCGCACATGAGCGCTTAACCTCTTGATCATACGTTAATCAAGCAAAAGACTATATAAGCAATTATCCTTTCAGTTTTTAGAAAACATATAACGTGAGACAAATTATGATAGTTTTAGATAATGACTTACAATGAAATCCAAAACAGTAATCTCTTATTATTGAGAATTTATCACCTGGAAGTAATTGAATCTCATTCTTGAAGAGCCTGAAACAGGACCGGATATACCTCCTGGAGTTCACTACCGGAGGATTCGTAGTATCTGCTAAAAAAACATGAACGTCAACAAAAACTGATTAAAGTCAGTTCTAAATATCAAGTAATATATGCTCTTCAGAATAATAATAGAAAAGAAAACTTAAAATATTGTAGATTATTGATACTTCACTAGTGTTAAAAGGATGTTAGACTTCAAGAATTATTTATATTATAACCCACTGAATACAAATGAAGTCTATAGGGCCTTTTGTGCACACTAACTTCAAATTATAGTCTATGCCGCATGAATCTCATATCGTATGTAGAAACAAACAACAAGAATCTATTAAAACAAACTAATCACCAAGTAGCTACCAGTCTGATCCTTCTTACTAATCTCTACTAAGTAACTAGCTTAAAATCTATGTATGGATTTTCCTGTCAGTCAATTTCAACTACCTAGTATCTCATCATAGTCCACACGATGCTGAATCATTTAGACTAGTCGACACATTGCAGTTCAATCTATAGAATTCGATCAATACTGAAAGTATTAGGGAAATATTACACAGGTCACTAAGCAGCGACCAAGCAACTTTGGATTATCTCAGTAATACAGGAGGTCGGTGGCGACCGGAATAGCTCACTGTCAATTTTGAGTGTTAAATATTAAGTAACCTATGTCCACCATTTGCTGTTAACTAACTTTAACCAGTTAGCAGATTTATTTGCGCTTTACTTTATTAAATCACCATATCCACCTTTACGACTGTTCGTTTAGCTGCAATAATCAAAAAGTTTAAATAAGATTATTGTGAAAATGATAATAATTAGCATAATTCAACGATATTTTAGGATACATATCAATACTACTAATAGTATAACCTTAATACTACTACTAGTAATGTGGTAGTAGTTGTAGTAACGTTGCTAAGTTACTGATTTGGCACACTGTGCACACTGTATGAGATCAAAGTGAATTTCATTTCATAGTTTGCAATAAAATATTCTATTCACTGATTAAATCTGTTTTTTTTCGATTGTATTGATCATTCAATATTTAGTTACATACATATTTACATATTACTAATTAATAATTGAGTGATTTTAATAGTTGAAATCATGATTCAGTTGAAGCTACATCGCCATGGAAAACCTGGAAGCACTGGACGGCCGTTTCGTCCAAGTGCTGAACTCTTCAGCGGTGCCCATTCAACTTCGTGGATTAGTTAAAGTTAAGCATTAATACCGTTAAATGTCGACTGGCTCAGTGGTCTAGAGGTTAAGCGTTCGAATCCTACTGTGCGAGATCGTGGATGCTCACTACTGAGGAGTCTCATACTAGGACGAGGTGGCCGTTCATTGCTTCCAGGTTTTCTATGGTGATCTAGCTTCAATTGACTCATGATATCAACTATTAAAATTACTACAATCTCCACAAAACTCCTTCTGATAAGAATTGAGTAATAAATCAAAATAAAAATGTGTAAATCACCAATTTTACTGACTTTACTCCCCAGATTTTATGTATACGAAGTGATGTAATTGAATAGGGGTCATATTGGATAGTGAATATATAACTATATTCAATCAAACGAGATGTTTTATTAAATATTGGCCGATCTCCTTCTATAAGAACATCTATGACATCATATATTTGTTGTTGTTGTCGTTATTGTATTTTACTACCCTAAACATTCAGTAGTAATTTGCATAATACATAAGTTCAATTCAATTTGGAAACATAAGTTTTCTTAGATTTACATATATGTCATAATGAATGATTATGATTAATGTTTAGGTTAGTGAAGGAATCATTTATGTAATTTAGTAAATCAGTTATATTTGTTAATTGTAGCACATATAATCTTACTAGCTTTGTTGTATACCCTAAGTAACTAAATAATCAACAATAAGTTTTAGCTGGTTGACTGTTTTTTCATATAAGATTAGCTATCATTTACACTGATCAACAAAACTATGTTTTTGGATCATGTGAAAGAGTACTATTGAGGAGTGCTCAAATCAAAACGTGGCATCAGTTCATAAAGTCATTAACTTCTAGTCTAAGCCGTGTTAGTAGATGCAGATTACTTGGTTGGGGTCTGTGTGACTATGGTAATCGATGGTCGGAGACTCTGGATGACATTGTTCACAATCAATCACAATGTAGTCGATGTATACTTTCTTTGTCTTCTTTTAAACCATGAGAACAAAATTAATTCATACATTTATTTCTACGAACTAATTCTTTCTCCGTGTATTATATCCATATACACAATCTTTCTTTTATATATTACTACCATTGAAGTAACTACTTTTATGAATTCGGTGTTTATCTTGTTGTGTTAATGAGGTATGGCAACCTGGACCGATGCATATATGTGTCTGGTCCTACGCTGCAGTCGACTGGCTGAAGAGTGCTCAACCAAGACGAAGCAGCTGATCAGTGTTTCTTAATTTTTGGCAAGGTATCTGACTGAAGTCAAATTGCGATGCAAATTATGCTTTTGAAGTGGTTAAGAATATTTGCAGTTCAGGTAGGAATATTTTAGAGGTGTTGTGTTATCCAGGATGTAAAGTCAGAAATAACGATCATTCAGATTTCATGTCAGCAGGAGAAATTCTGTTAGTTCATATCTCTATAAAGTATCTAATGATGACGTTTTCTAGAAGGACAATGAAAGCTTCACGACTAAGTCATATATATATATATATATAGCTCTTTGGTAAAATGTGAAAACCAGACATTAAATAACTCATTTGAAAATATTTCATCAACTGTCCTTCACATTCTGTATGATTCTTCTGATTCACAATTCCTTTCTATTTCCTTTTCTGTTTTCTTCAACTTCATTTTCTTAGCATTCTGCTGCCAAGTTTTCCACTTTTGATTATTGTTACATATTACTTATGTCGACAAACATAAGTAGCATACATCACAATACTATTCACCTATATCTATAGATTATTGATTGTAAGATGGCTGTCATATTTCTTAATGAACAGTATTTTCCAATTCAGATTGGCTAAAATCAGCTCCGGGAGATTTTTTCACGAAAGCCTATAAATAGTCGTCCAGATCGGTAGTATTGAATTTCTGAGTTAATTAAACCCAGATCACCATGGAAAACCTGGAAGCACTGGACGGCCGTTTCTTCCTATTGTGAGACGATACAGCAGTGCGCGCCCAAAATCTCGCACGGTAGGATTCGAACCCAGGACCACGAAGCCAGCCAGTATTCAACGGCGTTAATTTCTACCTTCAACTAATCCACGAAATTGAGCCACCGCCCATTATTGTCTTCTGTGAGTAACTACTACACAGCGGACATGGTCGAACTCCACTTGTCACTGCTTCTTACTAGAATTCCATGAAATACCTCTTGGAGCCAGTCATTAGTGAGCACATGATGATCATTTTCAGGGTTTTGTGGATATTGTTGTAATTTTTAATAGTTGAATTCATGAGTTGATTAAAACTAGACTACTATGGAAAACCCAGATATGCACTGCTGAGGAGTATTGTACTAGGACAAAACACCCGTCCAGTACTTCTAAGTTTTCCATGGTAGTCTAACTTTAATTGACTCATGAATTCAACTATGGACTTCTAATTTCATTTGATTTTTTTTTCAATTATGATTAAGACAAATAGCGGATAACGAAACTAATTAAATTATCAAATCATTTTGTTGTGTCATTCATTTTCCATTCTTTTGTTTTTCTAAAGATGGACTCATTTTTGGACGCTTTTTTCGCTTTGGATACAGATAATCGTGAAGTGATATCATTAAATGATTTAAGTTCATATAATAAAAAACATGGTCTACAAGATAGTTTTCCAGAAGTAAGTATAAATGATGTATTTACAGTTGGTAATTTCAATTCCTATTATTATCTTGCGTAAAATTTAGAATTGTATGTACTACTTATTGTCATAATCAGTAGTTAGTTATTTCTGTATTTGATTAATCTTAGAGCTAGATAACATAATTGTACTCCTCTGGTTACCATGTTCAGTACGAAGCAGTTACTTACCTATAAAATCAGGTTGTGAAACGTCGTATATCAATTAAAGTTACATGTATAGACCGCTGAGTGGTGACTTGCTGATCTAAAGGCTAATTACTTACCGTAAAACCTAAAGGTCATGGCTTCGATCTTTAGTAGGATTCTGGATATGGATTGTTGGGAAGTCCTATACTAAAATAAAATATCTGTCCAGATCATCCTGGTTTTTCATAGTTGTTTAACTATGATCATTGCGTGGTATTGATAATAAAATAAACTTATATACTAAACTGAAAAAAGATTCTGAAAGTGTCTTGAAAGTCGTCAACGAAGACAAACTTTCAAATATACAGTGTTTTGTATTATCTTACACTCTCACAAATTAACAGTAAGAGACACTAAAACCAAGGACACTTTATTTAATCAATCAACAGTAAAAATGCTGGAGAAGATTTGTAGCTCAGGTGGATGATTCTGATGGATTTTTGTTCTCTAAGCTGGATGGTTTGGCCGTGGAGCTTTTATCGTTCTTCTGAACGACATTATCATCAACAGTAAAAATGCATTATCTTTCAAGTTTTTTTTTGATAAATATTTCAAACTAGATTGGCTTGGTTTATATGAGATGAGATGGAGCACGTAATAGTCTCTGTCAATTTTATTGATAAGCGAGCAGTATCATTTAATAACTACATATTCATTTACTCACACCCGTAATGTTAGGGCCAATGATTTTGCCTGATTATCAATACTTCTATAAATGAATTACTTCAGAAATCACAATCCAGTACTAACTTACAGACAAACAAAGTAGTACCAATAGATGTAGAATGCAACAGAGTATTTTTCAATAGTCTTATGTACTATGTACTATTATCGTTCTGAAAGACATTATTGGCGCCCTTCTATATGATATCTATCATTTTGAATATATGTATAATTAGACTTCTCATACAAATTTTTTTAGACATTTCTTCGTCGGTTTGATGCTGAGAAAACTGGTGTTATAACATTAGAACAATATTGTAAAGCATTAGGTCTTGTTCCAAAACAAGCGTAAGTTTTTTTTAAAACAAAGCAAATAAATTGTTGTATATTAAACTGGATTTGGTTGATTTGGTATTCCTCGCTGTATAGAAAGAAAATTACCATCATCATCATCATCATCATCATCATCATCATCATCATCATCATCATCATCATCATCATCATCATCATCATCATCATCATCATCATCATCATCATCATCATCATCATCATCATCATCATCATCATCATCATCATCATCATCATCATCATCATCATCATCATCATCATCATCATCATCATCATCATCATCATCATCATCATCATCATCATCATCATCATCATCATCATCATCATCATCATCATCATCATCATCATCATCATCATCATCATCATCATCATCATCATCATCATCATCATCATCATCATCATCATCATCATCATCATCATCATCATCATCATCATCATCATCATCATCATCATCATCATCATCATCATCATCATCATCATCATCATCATCATCATCATCATCATCATCATCATCATCATCATCATCATCATCATCATCATCATCATCATCATCATCATCATCATCATCATCATCATCATCATCATCATCATCATCATCATCATCATCATCATCATCATCATCATCATCATCATCATCATCATCATCATCATCATCATCATCATCATCATCATCATCATCATCATCATCATCATCATCATCATCATCATCATCATCATCATCATCATCATCATCATCATCATCATCATCTTCTTCTTCTTCTTCTTCTTCTTCTTCTTCTTCCTCTTCTTCTTCTTCCTCTTCTTCTTCCTCTTCTTCTTCTTCATCATCATCATCATTCATGATCCTAATTTTATGAGGTATTATGCAACTTACTCCTAACCACTGCAATCTTTGTTATTTTGTATCACTCATGTTGATTTCTCGTTATTCAAATGTAGGAATACTAATAAAATAAAATGACTATAACGTGCACTTGAATGCATAAAATATAAGATGCATTTCAAAATTTTGTTTTGAGGGAACTTCGATTCATACTGCTTTCTAGAAGTATATTCCGGAATTGAATCCTTATCTTTGTTGCCAGCCAACTCACATGTGCTAAATCCATTCAAGTAAATTAAAAATTGATCAATATAATTAATGTTACTAAATACTCGTTTATCTGTATGGGATTGTGAAGATTTTTAAGTTTTTGATTGAGATCATGAATCGATGGATGTTAGACCACCATTGAAAACCTGAAAACACTGGACGGCCGTTTCATCCTAGAATAAGAATCTTCAGTGGTGGTGATCTAAAATCTACCGATTCATGATCTCAATCAAATACTCGTTTATTATCTAGGCTATTGTAAAATTAATAAGAATTAAAACTATGAATAGCATGTAGAGTATATCAATTTTTCAGAGGCATCAATAAATTTAATATATAGAAATAATCTTCATTAAAGTTAGATTGTGCTGTATGCTACTTATGTCGACAGACATAATGCATGATCTATAATGTATGTGAAAACTACAGAGGCATCACACTACTATCAGTACCAGGAAAGGTTTTCAACAGAGTGTTGCTGGACCGGATGAAAGACTCGGTAGACGCCCAACTCCGAGATCAACAAGCTGGATTCCGTAAGGATCAGTCGTGCACAGACCAAATCGCAACACTACGGATCATCGTCGAACAATCAGTTAAGTGGAACTCGTCATTATACATCAACTTCATTGATTATGAAAAGGAGTTTGACAGTGCAGATAAGAGAATGTTATGGAAACTTCTTCGACACTACAGAGTTCCTGAGAAGATTGTCAACATTATTGAGAACTCATACGACGGACTACACTGCAAGGTCATGCAAGGAGGACAGCTGACAGATGCATTCCAAGTAAGGACCGGAGTCAGACAAGGCTGTTTACTCTCTCCCCTCCTCTTTCTTCTGGTGGTCGACTGGAATATGAAGACCTCGGCATCTGAAGGAAAACACGGAATACAATGGACAGCTCAGAATCAATTAGACGATTTGGACTTCGCAGATGACCTGGTCCTTCTATCGCATACACATGAACAAATGCAGGTAAAGACAACCACTTCAGCAGCAGTCTCTGCATCAGTAGGCCTCAACATACACAAGGAGAAAACCAAGGTCCTCAAGTACAACACGGGGAACAGCAATCCAATCACTCTTGATGGCGAAACTCTGGAAGATGTAGAATCCTTCAATTACCAGATAATCATCATCGATGAAAAAAGAGGAACAGATGCAGACGTAGAGGTGAGGATTGGCAAAACAAGGGCCGCATTCCTACAATCGATTAAAATATATGGAACTCAAATTAACCTTCAACCAATATCAAAGTCAAAACCTTCAATACGAACATCAAGACAGTCAGTTCTACTGTACGGAGCTGAAACTAGGAGAACTACTACAACCATCATCATGAAGATACAAGTATTTATAAATAGTTGTCTACGCAAGATATTCAACATCCATTCGCCGGATACCATTAGTCACAGTCTGTTATGAAAGAGAACAAATCATCATCCAACTGAAGAAGAAATTAAGAAAACACGATGGAGGTGGGTAGAAAATATATTATGGAAATCATCAAACTGCATCACGAAGCAAGCGCTAACTTATAATCCAGAAGGGAAACAAAAAAGGAAGAAGACCAAGAAACACATTGCATCGGGAATTGGAATCAAATATCAAAAAGATGAATAGCAACTGGAAACAATTGGAAAGGATTGTCAAGGACAGAGTTAAGTGGAGAATGCTGATGAGCGGCCTACGCTCCTCTACGAGGAGTAACAGGCGTAAGTAAAGTTAGTAAGTAGATAATTAGAAACCACGATGCATATTTCATTGTATTTATAACTTGTCAGTAGAATATGCCTACATGTTAATGCTTATAAGCTTCAAAAAACCACACATTATTTACTAAATTATTCAATTCAGAATATCACTTCTTTGTGTGAAGGATACGAAGGCATTTGGATTTCATCACTCATCATATAAAAAGAAACGTTGAATTTTTAAATTTATCTTTCTACCATTGATCAGTTTTTTATTTTTATTATTATCCCCCCCCAAAAAAAAGGCGCGAAATACGAAGACGACGTACAACAGTATTATTAGAACAATTAATGCCACGAGATTTAGAAACGATATACGATGATATGGATTTAGAAATGAAAGTTAAAGTTATGGAATTATTTATTGATGATCTACGTGAATCTGGTCGTAAAACAAATATTGATATGGAGAAATTAGATCAAGCTATGCAACGTTTAAAAGAATATTTCGATACACGTTATGGTAAATCATGGCATATTATAACATCGGTTAATCAACATTTGGGAAGATTTAGTTATGAACCCAATACATTATTTCATTTTTGTTTAGGTAGATTCGCTGTATTAATATGGAAAACACCATGTTCTGCTTAATTTATTCTCATAATGATTGAATGATTAAAAACTATTTCAAAAAAAAAAGCCAGTTAAAAAGACCCTATTAACAATAATATTCAATTTGTTCTTTTATTCACTTTTTTTGGAATTTCAATGTTACTACTTTAAATTATATGAGTAGTTTCTTGTAATATTGAATTATTTTCTCCCTAATTCTGTATGTATTCTAAAAACTTCTGATATACTTTTATTTCAAAGGCAATTAGGCTTTCTTATATAACTATGCATATACATGTATTACCTTTGTGAAGTTGAAATATGTTACACTGAGATAAATTAATCAAAGGTAAGACAAGTGCACATGCAGGTACTACTACTACTACTACTACTACTACTACTACTACTACTACTACTACTACTACTACTACTACTAATAATAATAATAATAATAATAATAATAATAATAATAATAATAATAATAATAATAATATCATTTACATTTCGAGTGCGATACAATTTTTCATTCTCCAGTTTATAGCTCTAATTGGACTAGGGGAAGAAAAAAACAAGATAATTACCATGTGCTCACTAGTGATTAGCTTCGTGAAGGAATTCTCGGAGTTCTAGTGAGAAGCTATGACCGGTTAATCTAATCCGTGTCGGGTAGAGACAGATATCTACCTCAGTACAATGGAAGAAGGTCGCGCAATTTCGTGGATTGGTTGGTGTTAGACACAAACACCATTGGATGCCGGCTCAAAATAGGACGAAATGGCTGTCTATTGCTTCCAGGTTTCCAACGATGGTCTAACATCAATCGGTTCATGATCTAAATGAAAATCTGAATAATCTGCAAAACCCCTATAATGATAAAAATAAGATGGTTGTTCTAAGTTATATTTGTTTTCAGAGAGGAGTTTGGTGGATATTATAGCAGTTTTAGTAGATGAATTCATGAATCAATTGAAGCTAGACCACCATGAAGAACCTGGAAGCACTGGAAGGCCGTTTTGTCCTATCGTGAGACTCCTCACCAGGGCCCATCCACGACATCGAACCTAGGACATATCAGTCTCAAGTGCGAGCGCTTAACCATTAGACCACTGTTAAGGCATCCAACGGTGTTAATGTCTAACTTCAAATAATCCACGAAATTACACCACCATCCACTATTGTCATCTGTGAGTTGCTATCTCACCACAGACCTGGTTGAGCGCCACTGTCCACGGTGTCTCACTAGAACTCCAGGAAATACCTATTAAAGACCGTCACTAGTTATTTATTTATTCATTTGTTTAGTATCTTATTGATATTATAGTTTATGGTGTGTATCATTTTTTAAATCTTTCAGAGGATCAATAAACTGTTAAGTGAGTCGTTCGATTATTTTGACCAACGTAGAGTATATGGTCCAGCAAATTGAATAAGTAATTAAGCGGTTGATTATGAAGTTAGATATGTTTAAAAAAATGCATAGATTTTACAAGATCCTCCTTTGAATAGTTCAATGAACACTAGGTTAAAACATGTATTACAATTGATCTTTTCACCAAGTATATCACTAAATATGTAATCACCCACTTATTAAGCTTGATTTGTATAGTTTACTTTATCTGTAACATGTTTCATGCAACAGAGGCTGAGATTTTTCCTGACACTAGTACTGATGATTAGAACTCCCATTCTGTACCTTTACAAATGATGATTCTTATCAATTTAGTGATCATCCTGAAACATCCTATCATTTATTAGAAGCCTCTACAATCTTTCTTGCAATCTCTATACTTCGGACTTGATATTTTTCTTCTGAATATAATAAATATTAGTTTATTTTAACTGCCTTAAGGAAAATTGCATTCTCTTAAATACCGAAACGACCTATCGAATTTTCATAGGGGTGGTTATTAGTTTTATATTGGTAGTCCACACTATCGCTTCCTAATGTATATACTGAATGCATCTTTTCGATTAAGCGATGACTATCATTTCATATATAAAACTAGTGATTTAAGTCATAGGCCAACTAACAAACCACTTGGGTGGGAGTTTAGTGTCGGCTATTACATAACTTATTCTAGCTTCTGGACAGGCCAATTCATTCATTCATTTTTCTCAAATCATATTTTGACCTTGTCACTTATTCACTTATCAAACCTGACCGTTTTTATATGAGCGTATATGTGTGTACATCTTATCTCATTTATCACATGTCCATTACTTATTTTTGTGTGACGATCAATATCGATTAACGCTTGATTAAATCAAGTTGGCTCACACGTATTCACGGCGCATCGTTTCGTTTCGCTTCGTTCAATTGATTGTCTGCCTGGATCAATTATTGTACAAAATACACGTACTTGAAATCCTATTCCATATTTGACTTATTTTAATTCCATTATTCACTTACGCGAGTTAAGTCGATAATTATATACGAGGATGGCCAAAATGTATATTTTGACAACAATCATTCATATGATCTATTTGGAATCAGATATTGGGCCACAAAAGTGGTGAGCCCGTCGACAACGTCGTCCAATCAAATTGACGTCAAAATGAAAGGCCACTAAATGAGTATATTATTTTGTTTTCGAATGAAGCACTTGAAAAAGGATGAATTATATAAAAGCTCTTACTTCTGGCGGTGACCATATATCAACCATTGAATAAACTCACCATCTTATAACTTACTTCCGTGTCAATGCTTGATAGAGCTCCCTTTATAAACTACACTATCTATCAAAGCTACGAAAAGAAAAACATATAACCATGTTGTACGACAGTGCAGTAATGATATAACCTTGGAGCTGTTGTCTTTCACTATAAATTGTACAATTTCTCCTGACAGTATTACCGGTAGTATGTTTTATCATTTTGAGAGTTCTATTCAATAGTGAGAACCTCTGTACTGTGGACCATCTAGTAATCTACCTTACTCATCGTCTTAAAAACAATGCTGGTGTTTCTTCAACAGCAACGACAAATAAACACGTTATCAAATTCCAGCCCTCGTTCCTCTTTATCCGTTTATTTTAAATATGACTGAAAGCAAAATAATGTGGTAGACAATACAAGTTACCCTTTACACAATTATTAAACGACCACATTTGTTAAAGGATATGTTACGGTCAATAAATCCCTGAAATAAATAGTTCTGTAAGTCTTTCACATTAGTGCTGACCTCACTAGTTTTACTGGATACACTTTAGCTAGTGGCGCTAGGTCACGCACCCGAATCAGATCAAAACCAAGTACTCAGGGCAACGCATTCCTCACGACAACTAATCGGTTGAGATTATATATTTCTCGACGCATTGACCGTCTTACAAACATATCTTCAAACATCTTAATTTCTGACTTCTGATTTGGATGGGTTTGAGATTATCTATTATAAAGGTGTCACAGATAACATCGTTCTCAAGCCCTGTATATCCATGACATCTTAAGACAACAAGTTGTTGTCAAGTCATCAACTATTGACTAAGGCTACCAAAATGTTTTCCCCTCAAGAGATGTTTTATGGAGTAAATCATTTTACCAAACAAGAAGCAAGACTCGTTGACGTAATACATGGATACGATTTTTTAAAATAGCATATTCACAAGGGAGTTAGATTAACTGCGATTTTGACTGCCCAAACTAAAAGTAACCTTTTGGCCTTGTTCTTGTCAAACAACCACAGCAAATTTAGAAGGAGGTGGTATTTTTCAAATCTTCGTATTTTGTTTTACCTGTAACTAAAGCTATCAAGTGCGTTTTAAATAAAAACATCCTAACAGAAGTTTTTCTTACAAACATTTTGGTTATTAACAAAAGTAGTTACTTTTAGATAATCTCACTCTCGTGTTTCGTATACGAGTACTGTCTTTTTAAGTTTCATAACCTTTTCGTTTGTGTAAATCTATCGATAAAAGAGGCTGATATGACTCGTCAGAGTAGTAGATTTAATTGTTGTTCCCAGCTTAAGGATCAGATGTAACTTAAACCTGTGGTATAATGTTACCTGCGGTGAACACAATCCTGATGTCTTTAAGAAAAGCTAAAATTCCAAGTCACCTTAGTTGGACACAGTGGGTTGCTCTAAAAATTTTAATTTGTGATTAGAACTATAGAATTAGTGAAAACGAATTCTTAGCAAGGTAGTCTGTTTCACATAAAAGCTGTCGTTCTATAAAATTGGTATCAATCCATTAGGTGTAATATGCGAAGTCACATAATTGATAAATGTTCACGATTCTCTACATTAGTAGTCAATGATAGTTGAGCGAAAGCTGAAGAGAAAGTCTTATGTTTTTCTTGTCTTCGAAGAAGCCACAGATCAGTGGATTGTAAAATTCATCTCGTGTGTAACATCGAAGGTTGTTAGGATCGGCATCACCCACTGGTGAATAACAAAGTGCCTCAGCGTTGCACGAGAGTTCTGGGAACAGTTGATGAAGCACGGACCGGAAGTATAAACGTTCCAGTTGCTATCGTTTCAACATGTTAGTAAATGTGGAGTATGCTGTTTGTTAATAGAATGTAGAATATTTTCCATAGTCTATTTACTTGGGTATACTAATAGCACATTTTATTTCTAAGGGTCATTTAAAGATTTTTTTATCTTTAAAGATAAACAAACGAAAATACCTGCCTATCAAATTTCAACTTGAAGCTTATTTTAGATAACATACAGCTTACGTAGAAAGATGTTTCGGGTACTGTAGTCTCATAGTTCTGTATATAGACTAGTCTGGTGTGATTTCTTAGGCCGTGCATGAATATCTTGTTATGAATTTAAGTTGTGAGACTGCAGGGTTTGATAAGCAGCGTATTTATTGATCGATCGCAGTACAGTGACACGGAAAACACGTAGGGACGACCTAGTGTCTCTATTGGTCTCGCTTCCCTGTCTAGCCCAGTCAGTTGAGTCCAGAACACAAGTCACAGCCTCGGAGATATGAATCATTATATTTCAAACATACTTTGTTTATATACCAGTCAAGCATACCACATCGTACCATAAAAATAGTAAACAACATTTACGCAATATGTAACGAATGAATTAAATAATAGCCAATAGGGAATGTACATTTAAAGTCCAAGGACACCACTGGACTTAACATGATAATTATTGGTCTATTCTTCCGCATCCACAACACCTCCCCTTTTTTTTGAAGATCCGGAGTTGATATCCGGATTTTGAAATTTTCTGGGTTCATCCTCCCCCACGAAATAATGTTGGGTCCTCATATTCCCAAGTTAGAATTAATTTGACTTTATTTAACACATAATTGTCAGATTGAACAGGGGAGTCACTGAAAGTGATTAAATAGTGGGGAACAATGTCGCTTGATATGAGGTCACCAACGTTTGATTCTTCTGGAACATTGTCACGGGATTTGTTGAAAATCTCATTTGTAAACAGTTGATCACTGCGATAATCAACATCTATCAAAATTGTATTAGATTTCTGATCATCATTTAATGCATTTAACACATTTTCTGGTACAAAAAGATCTAGATAATAAGATTCGTCAGAATCTCCTGTTGTTGAATGATGAGGACCATTTGAAACAGCTGGATTCAGTGTACCGCACGATTTGTTCCCTGTTCCGTTGTGGGCGGGTACTGCAATTAATTTATGAGCATTTAATAAGAGATCCTCCTGTGAGCTGGGTACATCACTGTCTGTACACGTTTCAGGAACAGTGGGATTTGAACCCACGACAGGGAACGTTTCGGAATTTGACATTTCTGGACAACTGGGCGGACCATGAATAACTGTCTCGTTTACATCACTGGTCGTCCGGGATTCACAGAGGCTTTTATAAACAGCTTCATATGTTCTGCAGTTGTTTTCCAGCTCAGTCTGCAGATGAGAAATGAATTTACCAACTTCTGTTGCACCTCCGAAACATGGAACATTTACCAACAGTGTGCGTAAATTTTCTAAAAAATTTAACTGGCTATTTTTGAAGCACTGCTGTTGTTGCTCAAGTAGAAGCTGTAATCGATCGGAAAAGGTAGTCATTTTTTTTTCAGCACCTGCAATGAAAATTAACTGTAGGAATAATGACCAATGTTGCTCAAGGACGCTGGTGACAATCTGGATGCTGATTGGTCGAAACAATTAACCTGAATCTCGTCCAATTACAAGGTTCAAAATTTTTCTCCACCCCGTCGCCAATTGTTATGAATTTAAGTTGTGAGACTGCAGGGTTTGATAAGCAGCGTATTTATTGATCGATCGCAGTACAGTGACACGGAAAACACGTACGGACGACCTAGAGTCTCTATTGGTCTCGCTTCCCTGTCTAGCCCAGTCAGTTGAGTCCAGAACACAAGTCACAGCCTCGGAGATATGAATCATTATATTTCAAACATACTTTGTTTATATACCAATCAAGCATACCACATCGTACCATAAAAATAGTAAACAACATTTACGCAATATGTAACGAATGAATTAAATAATAGCCAATAGGGAATGTACATTTAAAGTCCAAGGACACCACTGGACTTAACATGATAATTATTGGTCTATTCTTCCGCATCCACAACATATCTCTATAATATTATTGTTAGATTTGAAGAGTGTAGTGGATGATATGCCAGCTTTTAGGGCAACTTAAAGTTAAGCTCAGCTCAACTTTTTCAAATAGGCTCAACGATTAATTTACCGTACCATGTAAAGTGACTGTGGTCACATTCCACCCCTAACACCGTTTTTGTGAAGTGCCACCGTATTTCTTCATAGCTCACAAACGAGAAGAAAAGTGATGACTAAATGTCATGCACTTCTTGAACTGTTTAATGAAGCCCCTAAGGTGGCTGGATTTTCAGCATGCACGACTATCGAAAGGTCAAACTAAATTATTCTGTACCTAATAGATGTCCAGAATGGGCTCGGTGATTTAAAGGACATACAGTTTTATGGTGCTTAACTCTGTGCCCATATCATTTGAGATCTACTGTTTACAATTTTGGATAACTGTACTAATTACATCAATATCATGATCATCATTACGATCCACTTGCACGCACGTAATAACTCGGTGCGGAAAATCTTCAAAGATGTGCCAGTAGTACTGACATTCGATAAACAACCATTTTTAGTGAAATAAAGGTGTTTAAACTAAATGTCACTCGAAACGTGTTGGAGCACACCAGTGAAGTCCTATCGAGAGAGTCAGATCTAACGGACAAACTACTGCATTTATGGCAAGCACTTCATGCAGAGCATTGTGTTGATAACCGCTTGATTCACTTTAACTGAGCTACATGTACCGAAAAATTAACAACGGTAAATCACGGAAACTCAGAAACCTATTAAATGATTCAGTCATTAGGTCTACGGTCACGACCCCCAAGACAGTTACCGAGAAAGCGAAAATTCTCATCCTGTGACAATCAAAATCACATAATCCTAGATCCAGTGTAACATATGTGTTTAAGGGACACCAAAAATCTGAAGAATGAGGAAAACTTTGTGATGCCCAAACGTGAAACGGTTAGTGAATTCTAGAGAACTCTGACTCAAAGCGTAATACAATAAATAGGAAGAAACGAAGGTACAAGTGCCTACTTGATGTAAGTCATATTTATTTGGTGGATAGCTCATGTCCCGACATAATTGTTGTCACAGAAACGTGGTTCACCATAGATATAGACTGTTCCCCCATCATCATAAGACACGTCTGTACTATGAGTGACGCTTAGAAATCCCAAGAGAAAAGGCATAGATCTATATGTTAGCGGTTAATTTTGTGTAAAAATCGGTCATGTCGGAGGCTCATGAGGTAGCTATGTTGTACAATTAAGTCTAAACACGAGTTCATGACCGAATGCGGAGTAGACCGGTGTCCACGTTGTTTTTCTGAGGACTTTATCTTAAGACATATTTGCTCTTGGAGTATGGCCGAATTTTTCCTCATTATGGAGATTTGAACATGCCGAATATTGACTAGATAAAGCTCACAACTTCAGGTGTATGTCTCGATAGAGGCCTGCTATCAACCCTTATTTGATGTGCACTTGTACAACGTATTGCAAAGCCGACATATATTGACTAGGAACATGGACCGTCGTTGCTGTACCTAGTCTTTACACACCACTGTGACGATGTCATGGACATTCAGAATCTTTTTTCACTAGCAAACGATGATCACGTTGGTTGGTGAACTCTCCAACGATATAGTCCAAAGTTGGATGTGATATATTCCGATTATAGTCTATAAATGTAGATAGTATTTGATTTAGACTTCCATTAACTCAATCACAAATGAAGATAGAACGAGGAATGCGTGAGTAGTAATGTATTTTGTTAACCAGCACTAATATGTCACGCTATGTAGTAGCTCAACGGAAAGTGTGATTAAGGTCATTTACTAAAACAACATGTACAGTCATTTAATGATAAATGTACATACAGTGAAAAATTGACAAACAAATACAAATAATATTAAAAACTATTTACAAAATAAGCTTGTCGGTCATATCTCCACAATAACCATACCTGCCCAAAACAATTGTTCTCGTACATTAATCGAGAACAAAGCGTATTGATGGTATTTCTTCATTACTGCTGCAAAACATTTTAGATATACTAGCTGAATACGATCAGGTGAAAGTTGAGACCTGATCAAACTATTTCATCAAAGCCTGATCTGCAGTAGCGTTAACAATACTTGTCATATGCACACCACTAAAGTACCAACTTTAAGAACTGTAGATATGAATGAGGAGATTGTTTTTCAATTGATCATTAATCTCAGACCCAGTAAGACAATGGGTCCTGATGGGTTGTATCCACAATTTCTGTCATCTCTCGCAAACATTATTTAAAGGTCACCCATAACGCTCTCTAATATGCCCCTTTCCCATACTCAACATCCTAGGGATTGTAAAGATGGTATGGTTAGTCTCATATTTAAAGATCGTCAGGAACAGAACGTGCTTAACTGCCGACCCGCCTTTGTAAAAAGATTATTATTTACGTTTCTTTAAACTAGGTTTCGGCTTAGTTATTTAAGTTACAGAAAATCAAACACACTGTTAGCTGCAGAACAGCACGTGTGTCGAAACCAACATTTATGCTTAATCACCTTACTTATGGCGAGAGTGAATCGGAGAGCACTTCTGGTTAGCGTTCTGTCTGTCAATGCGATTTTTATAGACTTAAGTAGAGCATTTGACATGGTTTATCACCGTCATATGCAGAAGCTCCAGGGATTCAGAGTAACAGGTGCTGTATACGTATGTTAAAGAAAGCTTTTGTGTGGCCAAAGACAGATTGAAGGTAAATGAAACATTATTTGAGTGGGAGCCGGTAAAAAGTGGCATACCCCAAGACACCAACTCAGTTCCCTTACTTTTCCTTCTCCGCATCAATGAATTGCCGTGACTGCCTAAAACGTTGACATTATTGTTCGCGAGTGATGTAAAAATCTGGAAAACAATAAGAAGTATTTCTGGTCATTTTCACTTCCAAGATGAGGTGGTAGATTTAGTTAGGTAGCCTCAGTGTTATGGCTTAAAAATTAAATTTAGAAGGAATGGTCTCATGCATATCGGTTACAGTAATAATAAGCAGTAGGCTTTCTAAGGTGCATATCTTCGACGCATGCAGGACACACAAACCTGTCGAAGGTTTTCGTGAGTTATCGTCACCTCGCCTAATAATAATAAACATTAATGAAATGTTTCGAAATTTAGATACCACATAAGTAAGACGCGCGCTATTTAAAAAGGACAGTGGTATTTTTCCTCGCTGAGTAAATTTTATTATTTTGATCGTTTATTAAGTATCAAGACTATTGTTTCACTTTAATTTATTTCAGTTAAAGTATTCGACTAGAATACCGTTTTTACTGTTCTCTCAATTAGTTTTGTCGTTCGTACTGTTGAGTACCTCTTTTTCGACTGTATCTGTTAGAACTCTTGGTCCTAGCAATCTACAGCTCTCCACTTTTTTGTCCTTGATCATTTTTTGTTTCTGAGCATCATCGCACTTGGAAAAGAACCCCTTTTAAATGACCAAACAGTGTAAAAAAGAAGTTGCCAAAGTTCGGGTTGTTGTTACCCCGTTGAAAGCGGCATTCAGTGCGACGAGTGCAAAAGCTGGTACCACGAAGTTTGCACAAATTTAACGCCTGCGGCTTTCAAACGATTCAGTAAGAAGGGTTGCGTATGGCTTTGTCAACAGTGCTGTTCGGATGCAAACAGCCTGTAAACCGGGGCCATCTCGCTGGTTGATGCTGCAAAGAAGTGTTTTAGCAAGCGTAGTCGGAACAGGTCAAACAGCACTCGATCTGTCGACACGCAAAACGACATGAAGCAAACTAAGGTTAGTTCGATAGTAGATGACTCACGCCGGTCAAAGAAGGAAAAGCAGTCTCCAAAGGGGCCTGCCTTAAACAAAAGCTCAATGAAAGTAGGTTCTCCTGTTCCCCGTCTCCCAGATGGGATCCCACAGGAAACACCTAGAGGCCGCGATCGCAAGGCTCGATCGGTAAACATAACCTGACCTCTCAGGTCATCGACAACCCTCCAGAATCCAACACTAGGTTTGACGCAACTGTTGTTTCTTCTCTCAGCACCATTGACGAGTGGGTACAGGTTGTACGGAAGAAAAAAAGTAGCGATATAAGAGGTAATCTTACCCCCGCGAAAGTACTCGTAAAATCGAAAGCTTATCATAGCGACAGATCAGCTATTTTTCACAGAATCAAGGAGAGCGAGAGCTCTGAACCTAAAGCTCGTTTTGAGCATGACATTGTGCTGATTAGGCAGCTGCTTAATCAACTCGTGCCTCAAAATGTCACTGGGGTCACCTTGCTAAAGGTTTGCAGACTAGGGAGTCTAGCGGACTTGAAACCAAATCATTCCAGACTGCTTAAAGTAGTATTCAACTCTTCGAACGAACGTGACCTAATTTTACAGAATGGACACAAATTAAAGGGTTCAGGAGTCTTTATACGAAAGGACTTACCGTTGGCAGACCGTGTAAAAAGATGGGAAGACGAAAAAGAACTACAACTTAGGTTAGACGCTGACGAAAAGGATCGGAAAATTGTAAATTTTCGGGTTGTAAGGCTTCGACAGAGAATGATGCCGAAGCCACTCTGGGTGAAGCACGAAGCCACTTAAATAGGCTTCAGATCTGTTACACTAATTTTCAAAGCTTACTTAATAAGCGATCGGAACTAGGTGTACAGATTGACTCTACAAAGCCAGACATAATCGCAGTTACAGAAACCTGGCTGACACAGGCTATAGATAGTATGGAACTTGATTTCGAGGGTTTTACGTTAGTAGGGGCCGACAGAATACAAAAACGTAAAGTAGGGGGGCTGTTCTATTCATTAGGAATGCTATCCCATTTGCCATTATCGACAGTGTATCCCATGAAAGTGGGACGTGTGAATTAGTTAGTCTCTGCTTGAAATGCAAGGGACAAGAGCTGCTGATTGGTTTGGTCTATCGCAGTCAAGCTCTGAGGCAAATAAGGTCTGCTAAGCAGTCTGAATACTTGGTCACAAAGTGGTCGATGTCTAATCCTAAGGGACTTTAATGCACCTATGGTAGATTGGGAAAATCTGCGAACTGAATCGTTAGAAAATTCCTTCGAGCAGGAACTAGTTGATGCGGTTATCACATGTGCTCTAGTGCAACATGTGAAAGAAGCGACTAGGTACGACCCGGACACTGAATCATCCTTACTAGATCTGATACTCACTCACTATGTGGATGACGTTGCGAACCTCCATCATATGCCACCCCTAGGTAAAAGTGACCACGCAGTTTTAATTTTCGACTTCCATATAACTGTCAGTCACGAGCACGCGTCAGTCCTACCCAGACCTAGCTTCTGGAAAGCAAATGTACCAGATATCAAGCACTCAGCATCGTTAGTAGATTGGACAATAGACCCAGAGTCCTCAGTTGAAACGGCGTGGGACGCATTTCGAAATTCATACTTCAAAGCTGCCACACCCCACATCCCTTGGACTGTACTAAGGGGCCGAGAAACTCCCCAACATGGTTCAGTAGGGGGGTCCTCATCCTTCTCCGTAAGAGAAGAAAAATGCGGGATAGATTTAGGTTACTGGAGACTGATGAAACTAAATCCCAGTATAGAAAAGTCCGGAATACCTGTGCCTCGACCCTCAGTAAGTCTAGAAAGTTGTACGAAGAAAGGATTGCTAAGGAATCCATAGAATGTCCTAAACGCTTGTATTCTTATATAAACCAAAGAACAAAGCGAAGAGGGAATGTTCCTGCTCTATAGGGAGACAGTACTGCCGCGTCACTAGTGGAGGACGACTTTGGTAAGGCTCAAGTGTTCTCAAACTACTTTCATTACCTCAGCACGTGTTGAGGCTCCATTGTCGACTCATTCAAAAAAAGTTGGATCAACTGAGAGACCACCATTGCCAAGACTAACATAGGGCATCAAGCCTCCTGTCCTTCCCAAACTGAAAGTGAAAGATTTAGAGTACTGTGTCGAAGCCATTGACCCATATCTTATTATGGATATTAACTTACGTGAGCATGTACTGTGTGGATAAACAATATTAGTGGATGGTATTTCCAAACCTCATTACGATTAGTGCCTAAAACGCTTAAAGTATTTCCTCTTATCATGTTGCAGAAAGTAACTAGACCTTACATCGTCATTCTGTACCCTTAATTACTATTTGGGTGTTGATATGCCTTTACGTTTTGCTACTTCCATCACTAGTAATCTTCGAATCTGAAGCAACTGTTCGAAAACCGAGATCTAATAAAGACAGGGTGAAGTCCTGTAGTCAGCGACTGAAACGGATTACCCAAACACGTAGTTCCAGCTACACCAGTGAATCCTTTCAAAGGGAAGCAGCAGTTTCGCAGAAAAGCAAACTGCTGGGATTAATACAGGTTCAACAATATATTTCAACAAATCTCATTAACCGGAATCTTTGCCTAGAGAGTTGAGTGACCTACTGTCACTGAGTACGGTGTTTGTCAAGCGTAAACTTCACTGTTTTTATCCAAAACTGTTTGATGCACTCATATTTAACATCAAAAATTTCAATGATGTTGTAAAGTGTCATTTTAATTATCTTTGGCAATGTAATTCATAGAAAATTTGCACAAGTTTTAAAGTGAAATACAGTTTTAATGACTTCAATACCTCGCACGTTCGTTCGTGCTATTAGATGTGTACCTTCAAAAGCGCCTGTTTTAAATTTCGCGAGTACATCTTTTTCCAAGGTCTCTTCAAGGTCCTCTTCAACTTTTCGCTTCACTCAGATTACTGGACATAAAATCTCCAGGAAACGATGTTACTTCAATTTCCCTGTGTTACACCTACCTAAAGAATTCGCTTATTTTTTTAAAACTACTAGAAGGAGTAATAATTACATACAATTGTTGCTAATATTTATCACATGCTTTAATATCTGGCTTGGAAACTTTATCTCCAGAGTTTTATACGGCAAATAAATTTCTCTGCACCCTTTATTAATATTTATACAGTGTGTATTTTTCCGCACTTATGTGTAAATTTATTTGAACCATAAATGGACATAACCGTCAACGTTCCCCCTGATTCAACTAACGGTAAACTTGAGAATGTGACTTCTAAAACCTTTGACAAAGCGTGCTCTGACTCTCACCACAACAATAACTCTCTTCCGACGTCATCCACTGCTTGCAAAACACATTTATGTCAAGGAGTTTATCTACCTGATGACGATGGATCTATTCTCACTCCTGAACATGCCTTTGTACAGTATCAAACCCGGTCTGAAGACCAAGCCTGCCAGATTTGTGGTCAGCCAGCTGTCGGATTCCACCATCGCGCATACGTTTGCGAGGCCTGCAAGGTAATTATTTTAATGTGTTGAGATTAATCTAGTTACGTAGTGATTCTTTAACTAATATCTATCCTTATATTCATCAATAGAGTATTCATTTATCAGCGAAATAGTGCATATTATTTAATTGCAGATGTGTTTTCAAATTGGATTACTGTAAACTTCCTGACTTTCAGTCAGTCCCCATTTATCTGTTTAAAACTCTCAGTACTAGTCTAAGGAAGATTCAAAACATACCTGCACAATCTGGGATACAAACTCTAACAATGAAAATGAAACATAAGATTACCTCAATTCTAGGTTTTATGGGCTTTTTGACAAATACACACTTTTTAGTTCGCTTTATTTTTGCATGCTATTTAATGAACAGATATTGGACTAATTTGATTGAGTGAATGCCTAGTTTGTAGCCGTTTAAGAACCTTAATTTGCCTCAGTACTTCAGATTTGTAACATCCGCAAACTTGCCTCTGTGTGTGTGTTTAATCCCAGTGTTACGCTTTAAGACTACTCCGTAACAGACTACTTATATTTAAAAGATTTAATTTAGTATATATTTGAATGCTTGTAAAAATATATGTGCTGACTTGTTCTCTTCCTAAGTAAATTTATTGTGACATTACTTCAAATTCATTCCTTCATTGTTGTGTACTGATTCCTCCCATATTTCAAACAAATATTTGACCATAGAGATCTGTCCTCACTTGTGAAGATTATTGCGTTTCCATAAACCTCACTGCATATCTAACCAGTAGTAGTTTTGATAGATAAACTGAAGTGTTTTGTGTTGTTTCTCTGTGATAACAGATATGAAAACTGGACAAGTTGAGTAATTCTGTTTTTAGATTTACATCTTAGCTATAAAATGTGAAGGCCATATAAATAGTTTGTGCTATTCATAGTAATCATACCTTAAATAATTGAACTTTATTTTGGTACAAGCGAACCCACTTTTACAAGTGAATTCTCGGTATGTTGTTTTTCCTGTTGTTATTGTTAATACTTGCAGAAAACACATCTACCAACTTTAGTTTTTAACACTCCGGAATCGGTTCTGTTTTTGTATATACTGTTGATTTTAATTTCAATAAGCCATCAGTTGTTGGCTAGAGTTGAACATGTTTCGGAACCACACTTTGGCTGATCAACTGAATAGTAAATTTTCAAACTAAGAATCTCATTTAAGTCCCACCTACATAATAATATGTCACATACGAACATAGTGTTTTGGACTAAATTTCCAGCAGTCCTCAGTCTCTTCTCAAAAATCGCACTTCGAGTTGAACTAAGCTCGACAAAGTCATTTAGATAGACAGGCTGTTATGTTGTAATTTTAATATGGCCATACTTTACTATAATTAATTCCGTGATCAAGGCTAAATAGTCGTAGTCGCGTTTTTCTTAATATAAGCGTTTGTGAAGTTTTCCAATGAATACTTTGCAATCTCTCACCATTTTTAAATAGTGTCACAAACTCAAATTGTTATGTTTCTTTTAGATAAGCAATATTATGAGGTAGGCTTTTTCAAAGTCAACACGTCAAGTGCTTATAGTTAAACCTTTAAATTTTTCGGTCATGTCCATTTTAACTGTACCAAAGTTATAGTAAGTGCTTTTGGTTGATATGTGGCTCCAAACAAATATCATAAAATATCATTTTAGAAAGTCACTTTACTACTCGCTTAGATCTGCCGCCTGTTACTTCACTCACTATTATTTCCGAGCATACTACTTGAAAATCTAAAAGCGGACTCAATTTATTTTTAGCCTTCGCTCTTATATCATATTACTGCAGTACCTTTTTAAGACATCGAATGATAAAATATTATTCAGCAATAAATTCTTAGCTCTGTTAATAATCACAAATAGACAAGAAGTAGTTTATGATTCTACAGATTCGAAAATACGGGGTGTATAAATCCATCCATATATTTTCAGTCACACTACTTCATCATATAATCTTCATTTTGTCTGCGTTTTTTCTAGTTATAGGGTATCTAATAGGATCTGATTTTTACATGGGCGTGGTGGTACTTTACTGATTTGAAAAGTTCCGACGTTATATCCCTGAGAACTATTTAAATATGTGTTTTCTAACCTTAAGACGCAGTTGAAGTTTTCTGTGATTCTGGCTAATAAGTAGTTGGTTTCTTCTCATCTCATGATCAAGGTAGTACATTTCTTGTGGAATAAATATATCCTAATACATCCTCAATCTCACCTGAAATCTGAGGACTAGTCAAGTTTATTTAGTGATTGATTGGGTTCTGGTAAGTGTTCTATTATTTGATTGAGATATTAAAATAGTTTTCAAAATAGACATGCATAACAGCGGTGCATAAAACCCATGACTGTAAATATAACGTTTATGAAAGACGATGAATTTCCGGTGTTCGTTGCCCTATTTTCACATTCTTTTTGGTTACTACTTTTATGGCCTGATTATTTCTGTATGTTAACTTTTCTCCCTGCCTCAGTGTTGATAAGTATGACAAACAGAGCTATTCTGCAGTTGCCATTTGAAAGTCTACAGAATAATTTCCGATTTTCTTGAAGAAATTCTCTAAAAAGTATATGTTTGCAAATTTTTAAAAAACCACTTTACCGGTAGATATTCTTAAGCCTATTATGCTACAAAAGAGTTATATACAATGGGATAGACTATCTCATTTTAGGGTTTAGTTTAGAGTGCTAGGTAGTCGATAGTGTGTGCTTGTATGAGTCAGTGGTTTGGTAGTAATAACTTTTGATTTTCAACCATCACGCTGTTGACTCGAACTCACTTTGATTTGAAGGGTTGTATGATATCATAAACTCACACAAATTGTGACTTGTTGTTTTAAGTTGTATTAATAAAGAAACATACATCAACAAATGTGACGGTTGCATGTTCGGTAGTTAGAGACTTTGAATGACGGCTTGAAATCGTTCTCAATGGCACAGGTGCATTCATTCCTTTCCTACCTTTAGGTCCTAAGTTTCTAAATCTCGAATTGTGTATTGAATGTACAGTCTTTTTTATTACCATTAATACTGTTACCACTATTATTACTGTGTGATTTGCCATCTCTATGTTGCGTTTGACTGATCTACCTGGTATTGATAATCAGGAAGAACTAGGCAACAGTTTCTTCTCAGTATGAGGATCCTCAGCAATGCGCATCCACTTCACTCAGGATTGAAGTCAGAACTTTCAGTTCTCGCAGCAAACGCCTGCCCTTTAAAATCGCTGGCTTGGGACTCAGTGGTACATTTTCAACCTCAATTAGATCAGTAAAATGGCACTATGATCATCTAATGTGACTGATGGAAAAACTGTTTCATCCTCGGCTTGCCTGAACCCTACCAATCACTAGTGGCATTAAACAATCGTCGATGTATATGGCAAATTGATCGGAGTCAACATTGTGTTATTGGGTATTAACTCCTTACTCTTAATGGTTGTATGCTTGTCACGATATCTGAAGATTTTAGTTCCGGTTCCTGATGAATTGGTGGGTGCTTGATACTAAGTATCATACTAGAACAAAATAGCTATCCTGTTTCCTCTAATTTTCTCCAATACTTTAAGTAAGATATCTATCTGTGACGAATACAACCTAGAATTCAGATCAATATGTACAAAACCATTTTAACTAAAATATATTGAAAGATGCCGTGATTGGTTTTGGTCAGTTTTGTTTTTTCTTGCTAAACTCATCAGATTCAATCAAGTGTGTGTGAGAGAGAGAGAGAAAAAGAAAGAGAGAAGAAACTCGTTATTACAGCTCACCATGTCATCGTCTTTCGTTTTAAATACTTTCTAACATTTCTACCGTTCATTGTCTAATCTCTGTCATGTGTGTGTGTGCACACGTTTTGAATTTTCTTTCTGAAAGTTTAAATTGAACCAATGTTTTGTTTACCAAGTGTGTTTTAGCTACTTGTTTAATTATTTTGATTATTATACTGCTGTGCAATGTTTGATAAACCAGAACAGTTTCTAAGTAGTTTTATTTGTTGAAACTACAAATAAAGTAAAGATTGTTAATGTAATATGAAATACTCTTTATATGTATTTGTAAATTATAATGCGTTTTATAGTTAGATTTATTTACTTAGGAAATTCATTTAACAGCATAAACAAAGAAAAAAATATACATTTTCGGAGAGTAACCTAAATAGATTCGTGTTGTTATTCTGTAGTTGTTGGTTGTTTCAAAGACATCTGTAATCAAATATCTTCAGTCTAAGTATATTTAATTTTATAGGGTATACTGATTCTGAAGTGTTCTTTTCAAAGCTGGATAGTTTGATTGTGGAGCTTTCATTGTTCTTCTGAAAAATATCATCAGTACAAAGTTCTGGTGGAAGTGATGTATTCGAATTTCTTTACATATGACTCACAGCTTATTCTGTCGATCTCGATCTTGACTGGTTGTTGTTGTTGTTGTCACCCCTTAATCTATCATTGTGTATCTTAATTTTTATTGTCTCTCGTTTTGTTCTTGTTCTGAGTCTTAAGGTTGTCTATGATTTCTCTGATTCGTTTCTAAATTAGGTCGATTTCGATATATTTGTTAATTGCTGATTAGCCAAATGAACGCCAAGCTTCTAAAAACTCTCTAATGTTTTTAGTACTTCTTCGATCCAAGATTTGTTCACAGTTGTCCTTTTGATTTGCTTTTCATTTTGAACTTCTTTTGAGAATTATAGACTTTAATATCTTATAATCCAGTTAAATAAAATGAAATTTAATTGGTTATTCATGTTATTTCAGTATCATGACATATTTTCCCATATTATCTACGAGTTTGTTCTCTTCATTCTTGATTCACATTCAGAATTGACTAGAACTATGTATGAAAAAATCATTATAAACGTTACTTAAATATGAAAACAATATTGATTTAAGTTTTTTTTAATGCCTTATCAAATGCCCTGGTACGACCGAGAGTGGGGAGTGTCCGCTCTCCCTCTCGAAATGCTCTCACATGGCCACGCGCATATAGCCTCTGCCAGAGAAGTCCTACTCACTGCCTTCTCGTGGCAGGGGTGTTGTTTGTGAAAATGAGAAGACGAAAAGCGAATGTCCGGCGCTTTAACCGAATTCCAAACCAATGGTGCGCATGGGCTCCAGTATCCTGAGTGAACAAATGGCGTATGAACCAATTGTTGGTCACCGGCTTCCATGGGACTGCATCTCCTCATGATGCTCCACTACCTCATGGATCAGACCTTCATGTCGAAGTCTCCGGGTGTTGCCCCCTAAGAAAATCACCTGCTTTGGTTTAGGCACCCGGTCAGTATCACAGCCCTTACATATATCAAATGAAATTTGTGTGGCGCATATGTATATGGTGTCTCCTTGTACCAATATCTATATGTTGAAATAAAATGATAAAACTTAGATTTTAGGTTTAATCGTATTTTTCTGTTCGATCTGGATTAGTAGTTGTGAGTACGATAACAATTTGTTATTAACTTGAAACAATTAAATTTGCAAAAAATAGTATCTACACAACATTTTAGATCGATCATTATTCAGAAAAAATTTGCTAACTATATAATACATGTTCGTATAATGAACCTTTCTTTGATTCGAACGTACAATAAAACTTGACTAACTGCTTTTCATTTATCTAAAATCCAATAAATGATCAAAATTACGATCTGGAGAATTCCATCTCTGTATTCGACTTAACACAAACATATATTGTTTCAATAAGAGTTGACAAACTTTTCTTTTCTATTCTGCTATATTGTGTTCTCCCAAATTCTAATCTTCTGAAATCTTCATATCCCTTCTTTTTTTCTCTTTCCAAATTTATTTCACTGGATTATACTCCTTGACTAACATCTTCAAACCCTAATGTTTCCGATTACTGTTTATACTTTTACTACCTCTACCACTATGAGATTTGAATTGACAATTATATCTCTGTTCTAATGTGGTATGGCAACTGGAACTGATGTACATACGTACAAAGTTCTACATTGTTGCTGACTGATTTAAGTATAAAAATTAATCTATCATATTCTGTTGATAGAATGCTTAAAATTTCAAGACGTATTATTTCATTCTGTTACTTTATTGAATAGTCTTTTTTATTATTACTTCAGATGTAATATCAAGGTATGACATTTTTCTACTTACAGGTATTATACTGTACGAAATTAATAATGTAAATACATCATTGTTTAATGGTTATTGTTCATTAACCTATTCTTACTATACTTATTATTTTGCTTTGTTGAAAATTATCTACAATCTGAGTAACTCATTAATATCATTTCTGACTATATTGTTAAGTAATGTGAACTCCAACCTTGAATAGAGATTGTAGATATTTTTCAAACAAAAAAAATAATTTCAATGGTTGAGATTATGAGTCAGTTGAAGTTAGACCATCATGGAAAACCTAGAAGCACTGGATGACCGTTTCATCCTATTGTGGGACTCTTCAGCAGTGCTCATCTATGATCCCGCCCTCCGCGAGAATCGAACCCAGAACCTATCAGTCTCGCGCGCGAACGTTTAACCACTAAGTCTGCATCCATTGATGTTAATGTCTAACTTAAACTAATTATTATCAGCAAGTATAAAGCGTAAATATAAAGTTTTCATATAGCTCTCATTTTACAATTATTCAAATGAATATGTTGATCCATTTTATCTGAGTAACTATGTTATATATTTAGATATACTATAATACATAACTAAAAAAAAAGGTTTACCAAAGTAACCTAATAATCTTTTAACTAATAAATTACATTTCTTTTAATTATTACAATGTGTTTCTATCTAATAATTAACAAACTCTTGTAATTAAAGAAACAAATGGACTCTTCATTTATTTATTACATTATATAGCTCTTTATATGACGTCATTTAGTTTGTATTTAACATGAATATAACTTGTATATCATTGTAATTGAATGGAAAATTGATACTCGATAAATATAGTCTATAGTGATGTAAATACTTTATAGATATATATATAAGTATTGTGTATACTATAATGATATTATTACATCAATTGTCTCAGTTACAAAGCTCATCATTTTATACTCATCTATTAACCAATCATTGATTATGGTTACTATTCTTTTTATATCTGTCTATCTGTATGTATGTGTGTGTATAAATATCTGTGCTATTAGTCAATAAGCACTCATAACTATACATATCGTCTATTTGAAATACTGTAATAGTGTAATCATATAAACTACTCAGTGTAAATTCAATAGAATTACTTACTTACTTACGCCTGTTACTCCCAATGGAGCATAGGCCGCCGACCAGCATTCTCCAACCCACTCTATCCTGGGCCTTCTTCTCTAGTTCCATTCAATTCTTGTTCATTTTTCTCATGTCTATTTCCATTTCTCGGCGTAATGTGTTCTTTGGTCTTCCTCTTTTCCTTTGGCTTTGAGGATTCCATGTGAGCGCTTGTCTTGTGACGCAGTTGGGTGCTTGCCTCAATCTGTGTCCTATGCATTTCCAGCGCTTCTTCCTCCGCTGTGATCTGGTTTGTTCTCTCCCACAGTACGTTGTTGCTAATAGTGTCCGGCCAACGGATCCGAAGTATTTTGTGTAGACAAGTGCTAATAAACACCTGTATTTTCTGGATGATGGCTTTCGTAGTTCTCCAGGTTTCCACCCCATACAGTAGAACTGTCTTGACATTCGAATTGAAAATTCTGACCTTGGTGTTGGTTGACAGTTGCTTTGAATTCCAGATGTTTCTCAGTTGTAAATATGCTGTTCTTGCTTTTCCGATCCGCACCTTCACATCTGCATCAGATCTACCCTGTCCATCAATGATTCTGCCCAAATATGTAAAGCTTTTTACATCTTCCAAATCTTCTCCGTGAATTGTGATTGGATTGGTGCATGCTGTGTTGTATCGGAGAATCTTGCTTTTCCCTTTGTGTATATTGAAACCTACTGTTGTTGAGGTTGCTGCTACATTGGTCTTCTTCTATTGCATTTGTTGTTGCGTTTGCGATAGAAGAGCCAGATGATCTGTGAAGTCTAGATCGTCCAATAGAATATTCACTTATAAATTAAAAGAACAATTTTTTGTTGTTGTTGTAAATACATAAACACGTGAATATTTATCAGAATAAAACTTTGTTTTAATTGCTAGTTTATTTTTTTTAATAAAAAAACAAACAAACAAAGTATTATCATATTTATCACATTTTCATCCTCATCATGATCATGATCATCATCATTTTATCGATCATAGTTTAAATGTGATTGTCATCACAAGTGTCCTGACTGATGTGCTCTTATATGCATACAGCATATATGAATTAATTTTTTCTTCTCTTTTTTTTCGTTGTTTTCTTTTTTTGTTTGTTTGTTTATACCATTTCCTCAATTGATAATTGTCAATAGTTAGTAATTGTTTTATGAATATTACTAGAGTAGAGTGTTGGTTTATTGATTAAGTTGTTTGATTTTTTTTCTTTAGCTTTGAACTCAGTTTTATCTACTTTAATTTAAGGAACTTGAGTATATCATTAGACTTGACATTAAGAGTGTGATTTGAAGGGATATAAGCGAGAGTCTAATTTATGGGCGACCTTTCAACGAATCTTAAGTGACCTTGAGAAATATTAGCCAATCACCGAACAGTAAGTTTAGAGTAAAAATATGTTATACAAAACCGAGGAAATAAAGTGTGTACACTTCTTATACGTGGTTCAAAAACTTGTCAAGGTTAGAAAGAGGTTCAGAGGTTCTAAAATCGTAATGCATGCAGTAGAGGAAATCATCCATACGGCTACAGAATAGTCGGCCTCTGGAGTCATGATAAAGTCTCAAAAACTCTTTAAGCCTCGACCACATAGCTTCAATATTGTTTGTGTGCACTTCGGTTGTTGAGTGCACAAAATGCTACTTGTGGATAACGACACGATGCGCATAAATAAGCCCATTTAAGAGTCTGTACTCTCTCCAAACATCCGTATATATTGTAGTACCTGGTTGCAGCCAGTGTTACTAATGCTTTTATTATCCAGTTCGCATTAATTGTCGTAATTTGCCTTAGTTAGGAATTATAAATGGAGTTTTCATCACGAACTGACATCAGCTATAATGCCAGAAATTTATTTAGCCAAATGGATGAAAGGCTTTCGCGCCCAAATCCGAGATCTATTATCTTATACATGATTGATTCGTCCACCAAATTATAGTCTTGCCGTTTTATTTGTTATAGCCGCTCAATTATCACGTTTTGTACAAAATTCCCTGTGAACTGATCGTACGTTAGCATTAAACACTAAAGTTGGCACCGTAACCTTGAAATCTCCAAAACGCTTCTGATTGGCTCGTCCATAAATTAGAGTCTCGCCGGGATATATATTAATTTGTAACTATTAAATGAGTTAATAGGAATATTACTGTTATTATTACTCATTTTATACACATTATTATAATCTTGATATAGTAGCTGTTCATCATATTATTCAATCCATTATGATAACTTGGTTCGGTTCGCATTTGTGCTAGGGTTTTTTTTATTACTTTGACTGGTTAACTAATATACTCAATTCTAATATCAAGATAACAATATATGGTTGTACTTAGTTTCAGGAGACATTTAATATGTTTGAGAACTGTTAGTGGTGATATATGACCATAAAAACTGTAGTAAGAGTAGTCTAATAATTCAAATATAAGTTGTTACTCCACTAAACTACAATAATAATAATAATATATAATTTGATTGAAAAGAAGACAGCTACACTGTTTAAACATTTCCGTGTTTGAGAGTCAGTTTTTGTTAGATATAATTGATGCAAAATGTAAGTTAATCATTAATGTGCTTGATTGCTTTCTATCAATTATGTTGCAGATTTAGATTCTTCTAGATCTATTTCAACCTAAAGAGCTAGGTAATTGTATTGCTAGTGTATGTGGAAACTTAATAAGCGAACGTGTACTTGGTTATTAGAGCTGTTTAAGTATTAAATACAGATTTTCATCATTGTTTCATTTATTGCATACACTATTGTTCACTTTTGAATCGGTGTTTTGTTTTACTGGCTTATATTTCCGAATATCATGTAACGATGAAGTGGCCAATGTTGAAGTTAGACATATGTGATTAGGCAAAAATGGGAATCTTCATCGACTGAGATGCTTGAGATAGATACTACGTGTACCCAACCGCGATTTCAGTTCATGTAGGAGTGGGTTGAAAGAGAGGAGCGGCCCAACCACAATGTTGCATTAATCATAAGTCAGTAACTGTTGATCTAAGCCACGATAGTAGAGGGTGACTACTTCGTTTAGGGTCTGGGCAATGACTAACGTCAATGCCTGAAGACATTATGCTAGACAGATCACAATCTCCCAGAGTCTGTCAAAATATCACAAGTACATTTGTTTTCTATCCTACTCTAAATCTTGAGTTTAGACATTTTTTTCATAGATCTTTTCATTCTGTCTTTTATAACCACTTTCTAAACGTTCAATTTATTATTATTATTGCTACTACATTGTTTCGACTCTTCCACTTTTGATCTTGGTAATTTTTTCCCGTCATGTTAATCTGAAACGAGAACGTAAACCAACACAAAAATGCGAACCAAATTCTACAGAGATTATCACTGGTTGATGATTCAAATCCTATTTCATCAGTTAGCATTATTAGCCTAGAGGTTGAGTGTTCGCGAGCGAGACCGAAGGTTTTGGGTTCGAATTATGCGTACGGGATCGTAAATGCGCACTGTCGAAGAGTCCTATACTAGGACAAAATGGCCATCCAGTGCTTCCATGTTTTCAATAGTGGTCTAACATTGATTGGTACATGATCACAATATTATTATGTTGAACTGTTCGCTTTAAAGAGTGGGTCGGTATAAAACAGATGTTCGACCATAACAAAACATGAAATTTAAACCATATAAGGTATATATATATATTCAAATCAAATGACGTTGTTCAGACGAAAAAATGAAAGATCCATAGTTTAAACAATCCACCTTAGGAGAACAAAACTCTACCAGAATCATTCACCTGAATGATAAACTTTCTTTACTACCTCAAAATCGTTTATTTTTTTTTTATCGAATTAGTATTTCAAATGATAATACTTTCGTGATAATCAATTTCAACAATGTTTAATCCGGATTAACTTACATAATTACTTTTCTTTCTCCCAAATGTAAAATATCATTGTTAAATAAATACTTATCTACAGTTACGAATTACTGAACACCCATATCACTATCATCCTAATACTAATCACAGCTTTTGATGGAGTTCTCTGCGCGCAGAGAACAAAACTCCATCAAAATCATCCACCTGAGCTACAAATCTTCTTCAACATCTCACTAATCACAACATATAGTTGATAAATAATGTGTGTTTGAATTGTATATGGTAATTTCTTTTTTTCTTTTAATTTTATTAAAGAACCATTTTTAAGTCCAATTCAATACTATACAATAATGGATTAGTAGCTTAATACTTAACAAAATTGAAATTATTAAATGTTACGAGATTTTGTTCTTTTATTCAAGTTGAAATTGTCATGAATTAGAGATTAAATATTATTCGTTAAGAGTCAAAGTCAACTAAAACATATTTTTTTTATAATTGAGATTATGAGTCAATTGAAACTATATCACTATGGAAAATTTGGATGCACTGAACGACTGTTTCGTTTTGGTGTGGGACTGCCCCCAAATGCCCTGATATGGCCAAGAGTGGGGATAGTTCGCTCTCCCTCTTGAAATGCTCTCACATGGCCACGCGTATATAGCCTCTGCAAGGGAAGTCCTACTCACTGCCTTCTCACGGCATCACTGTTGTTTACGAAATTGAGAGTACGAAAACGAATGTCCGGTGCTTTAACCGGTTTGGTGGACATGGAGAGTTCACCTAGGGGAGTTGGAAAACCCTCATTCCAAACCAATGGTGCACATAGACTCCAGTATACTGAAGGGACAAATGGAGTATGAACCAATCGTTGGTCACTGGCTACCATGGGACTGCATCTCCTTACGATGCTCCACTGCCTTGTGGATCAGACCTTCATGTCGAAAACTCCGAGTGTGACCCCCTAAGAAAACCACCTGCTTCGGTTTAGGCACCCGGTCAGTATCACAGCCCTCTCACATATCAAATGAGATCTGTGTGGCGCATGCGTATTTGTTGTCTCCTTGTACCAATATCTATGTGTTAAAATAAATAATAAAGTGTGGGACTCCTCAGCACTGCGCATCCACGATCCCGTCTCTCGAGATTCGAACCCGAGACTTATCGGTTTCGCGCGCGAACGCTTAACCTCTAGACCATTGTCAAGGCATCCAACAGTGTTAATGTTTAACTTCAATCAATTCATGAATGGTTGCGCAACCATTTATCCATTGTCTGAAGTAAATACATGTCTCTTTAGTTATTTATTTATTTATTTTAACACATATATATTGGTACAAGGAGGCACTAAATACATATGCTCCACACAAATCTCATTTGTTATAAAGCTTAAAGGTTTTGCATTCATTCCTTAATGAGGTGGAGATTGTTAGTACGCACAAATAAGTATTCTCATACTTGAATAAAATAAGTGTCTAATATTTCCTAGTTCTAATGATACCCTAATTTAAGTCAATCTATAACGAATATCATTTGTAAATATTATTTCATGTTTTCAGTCATCATTATTTGACCACTTTAAAATGTTATTGTGTATAATTTTACAGATTAAGCAATTGTATAAATGAAAATGTATATTTCTATCAATAATTGAATAAATTATATCTTTTCTTATTGTGTTTTACATGTATATATGGGGTAGGTAAGTTAAAAGTAACCATTGTTATAAATGATATTATTATTATTATTATTCAAAATTGTGTTTTTGTTTATAGTGTATGTACGTGTATACGTGTTCACATAATTAAACATACATAGATACAAATAAATAAATTAAAAAAAAAAGATGAACAATGAAGTTGACATTTAATACCAACAACAACAAGAAAAGAAAAAAAAAAGAAAAAGAGACGAGGGAAACTTTCTTGTCTTATATTCTTTGTACTTCAACTATTTATTCATATTTAGATTATTATTATTATTATTATTATTATTCGTAATATTTCATTGTAGATCCTAATTGTAGAAGTATTTCTTTTTTACATTGGGTTTCTTCTCAAATGAATGAATAGTTAAACAATTTCATGAAAATATTATTACTTTAATATGATTCACTAATATGATATACATTAGTTTTATTATGTACTATTATTATTATTATTATTAACATTACCGATAGTTGCATGGTATTACAGTAAATGAAAGTTTGAAATGTAGTTTGTATATGTTGTAATAAATACTATAGTCTAAACATAAAACCTGAGACAAAATGAACAACATCACTATTCATGATATATGTATAAGACAATCTATTTAAGTATATGTATATATCAAAGTTCTCGCTTGAACAACAACCACCTTAAACATTTGATTAATCACTTTGTAATATTCAGCATTATTTTTTTATTATTATTTGAATTACATATAAATCTAGTTGATTTAGATTGTAGAATCAAGTGAACAGAATCACATGTTTATCATTCTCTTTTATTTATATACACGCACAAACACAAAAGAAAATTCATTGATTAATGTGAATTTATGACAAATATGCAACTTAATTGTGGTGGTGTTACTCTTTTTACTGAATTACATGGTTACTTACTTCATATATAAGTTGAATTGTATTATTTAGTCATAATAGTTAAAGGGGTGTGATTACCTGAAAGTTTCCTTTTGTAATTTAAAAATTTATCATTGACTTGTAATCTCAAATAATATGTTTGTCACTAAATAATATAAGCAATGATTTAATTATTAGGACACTTGAATGTCGTGCACAGATACATGCTCCTCTAATATCATCTCATGTACTTTAGTTTATGTATTTCGGTTAGATCATTAGCTTATAAACTTCAAAGCACTAATCTATGCCCTTAATTACTGTCATAAATATTGTAATTCATCTGACAAGTAGTGAGTTATATGCTTGGTTAGTATTACTACCTAGCTGTTTAGACCTAGGTGCCATGTGAGCTCGAACCAGTGACCTATTAATTGATAAATGCTAAATAGTTCAACTACTAACCAATCGAATCATATTTCCATATTGAGTAGTTACATTATTATGATCATAATAAAGGAGAACAGAAAGTATTCGGTGTTGACATACTATCCAGTATTTCATTATTACAATTATGTTCATGATGTCTGTAAATCTTTTGACTATGTTAAATCTAACTACAAATGAAATGAAATGTATAATATGTATTAGACTATTCTCACAATTACTGTGATGATGATGATGATAAACTTTAATGTATAATCTACAGTAAACTAGTTTTTTAAGTTGACAACATTCTCCTGACCTAATTTTGAGTTCAGTTCATTTTATAAATCAATTGTGATCTGAGTGTTTCATTTCTTAATTCTCATGTTTATCATGATTTAAACAACTAATGAATTTAATCATTCCCTAAATCAACATTTATGTAGATCCAAAACGTTTACATAAATTTCCATTCGGTTAGTTAAAAGAAAATCTTTCTTTTTTGTTTTTGTTGATTGACCTGCATCACGCAACATTTGGTAAGATGCTTTATTCAATGTATAAAAAAATAGTTAGTTATAGAAATATAAACAATCTTAAAATTGTAATATTGATTGAAGTTATGTAACACTTTACCATAAGTACAATGAGAGATAATCAATAAAAGGGAATGGTAGGAATCAAATGAAGATAATATTTAATTCATTTTACATTAAATTTGTATTAGATTTTTTTAAAAAGGATTACTCCATATAATTTCAACAGTTGAGATCATGAGTCAATTGAAGCTAGACCACCATGGAAAACCTGGAAGCACTAGACGGCCACCTCGTCCTATTGTAGGACTCCTCAGCAGTGCGCATCCAGTTGTGAAATAGTAACTTACTGATGGCAATGGTGGATATGTCGATCAATTTGTGGATTAGACGGAGTTAGACATTAAAACCGTTGGATGCCGACTCAGTGGTGGGTCCTGGGTTCGAATCCCGCGGGGCAGGGTCGTGGATGCGCACTGCTGAGGAGTCCCACATTAGGACAAAACGGCCGTCCAGTGCTTTCAGGTTTTCCATGGTGGTCTAGATTCAATTAACTCGTGATCTCAACTGTTGAAATTACTACAATCTCCATAAAACCCCTTCTGATACTCCATATATATTTGGTAACGTGATGACTGAGACACTAGTAGTTCAATTACAAAATTACAAATTTCTTCCACCTACCTTGGTTTCTGTTATAGACTAATACTAAATGAATAGACAAAAGTTAATTACATAAAGTTTATACTTAATTATTGAGTTCCATAATCTATTGAGTTACATGATCTTTAATGTTAATATTTAATTTTTTGACGAAATAGAAACACAAATTAATTTACTGTAACAATTTTCTTGATTATAGAAATTTTTCATGCGACATACAGCTGCCAGATTACGAAATTCTGAAATTGGATCTACAGTTTCTGAATCAATATGTCCAATGGGTGGTAGATGTCGTGTTGAAGGTCCCGGTCGTGGTAAATGCCCACATTGTCGTTATCGAAAATGTTTAGAGTTGGGAATGACTTTAACACGTAAGTTTCTTTCTTTTTACACTTACATTTACATATATAAATTGTACTTGTTTCATGTATTATATAAGTACTGTTTGAATAAAGTAAGAACTGTTATAGGTCTATAGAGGATATTCATACTTAAGTAATATTTGATCACAACTGCCTTCGAAACATTGTTCGTATATTTTAAAATCGCTTAGTGAGTAATGATGAAGTTAAACTCACAGTACTAAGTTACTTACTTACTTACGTATGTTACTCCCAATGGAGCACAGGCCGCTGACCAGCATTCTCCAACTCACTCTGTCCTAGGCCTTCCTTTCCAGTTCTGTCCAATTTTGTTCATTTTTTTCATGTCTCCATCTCTCAACAAAATGTGTTCTTTGGTCTTCCTCTTCTCTTTTGGCTTTGAGGATTTCATGTGACGCCTTGCCTTGTGATGCAGTTGGGTGCTTTCCACTTCCAGAGCTTCTTCCTCCGCTGTGATCTGGTTTGTTCTCTCCCATATTAGGTTGTTGCTAATAGTGTCTAACCAAAGGGTCCGAAGTATTTTGTGTAGACAGCTATTAATAAACACTTGTATCTTCTGAATGGTGATTTTCGTAGTTCTCCAGGTTTCCAACCCATACAGTAGAACTGTCTTGACATTTGTATTGAAAATTCTGACCTTGGTGTTGGTTGACAGATAGTTGTTTTGAGTTCTAGATGTTCCTCAGTTGTAAATATGCTGTTCTTGCTTTACCGATCCGCACCTTCACATCTGCATCAGATCCACCCTGTTCATCAATGATGCTGCCCAAATATGTAAAGCTTTTACATCTTCCAAATCTTCTCCGTCAATTGTGATTGGATTGGTGCATTCTGTGTTGTATCGGAGAATCTTGCTTTTCCCTTTGTGTATATTGAAACCTACTGTTGTTGAGGTTACTGCTACGCTGGTCTTCTTCTCCTGCATTTGTTGTTGGTTTGGGATAGAAGAGCCAGATCATCTGCGAAGTCTAGATCGTCCAGCTGCATTCTAGATGTCCACTGTATCCCGTACTTTCCTTCAGATGTTGACATCTTCATGATCCAGTCGATCAGCTGGAGAAAGAGAAAGGGTGAGAGTAAGCAACCTTGCCTGACACCGGTCTTTACTTCGAACGAGTCTGTCAATTGTCCTCCATGCACAATTTTGCTGTTTAACCCATCATAGGAATTCCATATGATATTGACTAACTTCTGAGGCACGCCGTAGTGTCGAAGAAGCTTCCATAGTGTTGTTATATCCATGCTATCAAGTGCTTTTTCGTAGTCAATGAAGTTGATGTAGAATGGTGAATTCCATTCAATTGATTGTTCGAGAATGATCCGTAGAGTTGCGATTTGGTCTGTACAGGATTTATCCTTACGGAATCCAGCCTGTTGGTCTCGAAGTTTGGCGTCTACAGAGTCCTTCATTCTGTTTAACAATACCCTGTTGAAAACTTTTCCTGGTCTTGAGAGAAGAGTGATGCCCCTGTAGTTACCACACTTGCTTTGGTATTTCGATCAGAAGTTCTTCCTTCCAGTCTTTTGGTACTTGTTCTTCATCCCAAATCTTATTGAACACAGTGCTAAGTAAGTTTAGTAAATTAGTTGTTGGGGCAGTGAAGCTTTATCGACTGAGGTGGCTAGAATGTATATTACATATGCCTAACAACATTCGATTCTTTGAACAACATGGCTCAGAATTCGTCACAATCAATCAACTGTATTACTTTTTGTTTCCTTTTGATATTAAGCTTTAAAATTATTTTAGATATTTTTTTGTTGTACGAATCCATTCTTTCTTCATGAGTCTAATCTGCTTTTTTACTACCTTTGATACTGTTATTACTTTTGCTACTCTGAGATTTATCTTGATAATTTCATTTTACTATGCTAATATGTTGTGACAACCTGAACCGTTACTGATATGTGGCAGGTTCTACGTTGATTATGAATGACTGATTGAGATTGTCTATCCTTAGCCATTAAAAAAATGAACTATAGAATTTTTAACATTGTCATGTTATATTATAAGGTTGTTCATGTTAATTTAGAGACCGAATTCTAATCAAGAGACGATGAGACTATAATTTATGGATTACGTTTGAGCGACACTAAAGTGACCTTGAGAGTGTCCACCTGATAACCAGGACCATGTGACGATTTAGAATTATGATTTACAGTTGATGATTAAGGTTAAAAATGAGATTTGAGGTTTTCATCACGAACTGACGTAAGTTATAATGCCAAAACTGTATTTAACCAAATGATTGAGTGAATTTCGCTCCAAAATTCGACACTTGATATTCTGTACATGATTGGTTCGTCCATAAATTATAGTCTCACCCAAGCGACTACTCCACGCATTTGTTTTAAACGAATAATAACATACTGTGTACCTGAAGTAATTTCAACACTATTATTATTATTATCCAGAATATAAAATGTAAGATTTAAAACTGAGTATACATATTGTACACCTAGTGAATAAGTTTTAAATATTTGGAAAGTATTAATTTTTCGACTTATAGTATAAGTAATTCATACAATTTGTTTCTATAACTTCTCATTATTGTATCCTTGTTTTCTTTTTCCTTCTTTTTTTCGAATATTCATGTATTTCCAACAGTAAGGAAGAGATCAAATTGAACTGTAATTACATAGAGTTTTGTAATTATAGCATACTTTGATCTTAATTCTTTATATGTAATTCTATTGAATAGGATTTTTCAATGTTTCTATTTTAGTTTAAAACTTTTTTTCTTTTATCAATATAGAGATTTGTGGAGATTGTAGTATTTTCACAGTTGAATTCATTGGTTGATCTAATCTAGACCATTATTGAAAGCCTGGAAGTACTGGAAAGCCGTTTCTTTATAGTGTGGGGCTTTTCAGAAGTGCCAATTCACGACATTAATATCGTTGGATGCCAGTTCAGGGGTCTAGAGGTTAAATGTTCGCTAGTAAAACCGAAAATTATGGGTTTGAGTCCCGGGATCGTAGATGTGCACTGCAAAGGAGTTCCATACAACGACGAAACGGTCGTTCAGTGCTTCCAGATTTTCAATGGTGGTCTACCTTAGATCGATTATAGATTATTATTATTGTTTCAAGTAACTGTCTCTCTGATTTTTCACCTCGATATATACTGTCAAAGTAGATGACTTACAAAGGACATTGTCCATACTCCTTAGTTTACCTCGAGTGAAATCAATTGACAGTCATATAAAAGCTTGGTACATATTAGGAAATTAACTTACCAAACTGTTTATTGCTAAGAATATGTGTATATTATCCTGTTATTGATATTCAGAATCGAGTTTCGATCAGTTTTTGCTAACAATATGCGTATATCCTAAGCCGATACGTATAAATAACAATGAATAGTGCAAAGTATTCCTTTCGGTTCACTTTAGTTCTTATCCATATCTTACAAATGTAGAAATGTGATTGTATTTATGGTCGATTTCTATTCATTTATGATTATTTATCCTATAGGAATAATATTCTATGTTATTTATCCTTCGTTTAGTTATGATGAGTTTATATTAATCATTTACACCCAGTACATTAGGATTATAAGTTAAAAGAAACCTCTTGTTAGTGTTCTGTCCGAGGAAGATTTGATCATGGGTAGCTTCTGGGAACTATTTATGGGCTGTTATTATATATATTCTTAACTATTAAGTAACTAGATTATATATATTGATATTTCTCTTATTGTAACCCTTCATTTGATCTATTGGCTACTATTATACAATTTACTCTCATACCCATAGACACTTTTGGCTTGATCTTGTATAATAACTATTTCTCATTTTATGGTGTGCTGCGGTCTGGTTTGTTGATATATAAACCAAGTATGTCTGAAATATACGATTCATAAAGCGGAAACTGATATTTGTGTTCTGAACTAAACTGGATTGGTTTAAACGAGAAGTTACTCTTTCAGAGGACCAATAAGGCCTGAGTGAACTCAAGACTGCTTATGCTGATTAACACATCATTGTATTATTACAAGGACAAGGTCATAAAAGTCAGTGTTCAAATTGGCGATTTTGTCATATGATATTTAATGGACTATAGGACCTAAAAGTTAGAATGTACTTTTCATTTATATTTTGACAAATGTTTTCGAAATTCAATTGCTTTATAAATAGTATAGTAAACAATCATAGAACAAATATTTCCATATCATTCTTTATGCTTTATTATCTAGGTAAATATCTCATTTATGTGTCATTATTGATCTCATTTAATAGAAACTTATCTATTTCATTGCATTCAAGTCAAGAGTATATCAATCACTAATTCATTATCATGGATAAAACTTTTATATAGTATTTTCTTCTTATTAAATTTTAATATACATGTATATTTTAATATTACTAATCCAGGTATAGTTAGCCATTACTATCTTAATCCAATAATGAATAACTTTAATGAACTAATCTTAATCTAAACAAAATAATTATATTTTAAATCAATATCATATGTTAAGAGAGAGAGAGAGAGAGTGAGAGTCAGTAAGAGATGTCATGGATGCATTCATAGTCAATTGGATTATGTTTTTATCCCTTAGGTTTTATTTCTTCTTTTTTTTATTTAAAAAAGAATTTAATTAACCCTACTGCTAAAAGTAATCAACACATCTCTTATTCTTTAGTCAGTCAGTCAGTTACAACGTAGGACCAGCATATGTATGCATCGTCCCAAGTTGCCATACCTTATTAGCATAGCAAGACGAACACCGGAGTTATAGAAACAGTTAACTTAATGGTGTAAGGAAAGATTATATGTAAGGATATAGTACAGAAAGAAAGAAACATATGAAATAATTTTAATCTTATAGTTTAAGGGAAGACAAAGAGTGTATATACACTAACGCCATTGTGATCAATTTTGAGCCATATCACCCACAGTCTCCAAACATTGATTATAATAGTCATGCGGACTCCCAACCAAATAGACTGGATCTACCAACATGGTTCAGACTAGTAGTTAGTGAATTCACACACGGATGCCATGTTTTGATTTGGCAGCCCCTAACTTCCTTCCAACCATTCCCAACACTAGTCAGCATTGCGCTCTTATTCATTAATTATTTATTTTTTTAATTGTGTTTTACAGATTATTGTTTGTTTGTTTGTTTTGAGAAAAATACCAAAGCCATGAGCACACATTAATGAATAATATTCTAGTTAGAATGTGCACTCTAATCAACACTAGAATGTCCATTCATATACACTATATTATATACAATATTTATTATCAAACTATACATACGATGTGAAGTAATATAGTGTTCAATTTTCAACTAATTGAGTTGTAATAATTATAGTATTAGTAGTCGTGGTAATAATGATATTAGTTTGTTGTAGTGAAGTTGTGTTCTTTTGCCTTTCATCATTTCATTTTAACACTTTCTATATTTAGCTTAAACCGTATCACTTAATCACTTAACTTTAAAAATACATGCCCTGGTATGGCCGAGAGTGGGGTGGGCCCGTCCTCCCTCTCGAAATGCTCTCACACGGCCACGCGTATACAGCCTCTGCCAGAGAAGTCCTACTCACTGCCTTCTCGTGGCAGGGGTGTCGTTTACGAAATCGAAAAGACGAAAAGAGAATGTCCGGTGCTTTAACTGGATTCCAAACCAATAGTGCACATGAGCTCCAGTATCCTGAAGGAACAAATGGTTATGAACCAATTGTTGGTCACCTGCTACCATGTGACTGCATCTCCTCACGATTCTCCACTGACTTGTGGGCCAGACCTTTAGGTCAAAGGCTCTGGGTGTTGCCCCCTAAGAAAACCACCTGCTTCGGTTTGGGCACCCGGTCAGTATCCCAGCCCTCACACAAATCGAATGATTTATGTGGCGCAGATGTATTTGTTGCCTCCTTGTACCAATGTTTATGTGTTTAAATAAATAAATAATAAAACTTTGTTATTGAGTGACATTAACAACTATAGTGATATTGGGGAATAATGATGATTGACCTTTTTTTCTGTCAAGTAGAGAGCTTAAGTTAATTCTAAACAACCTATAAATAATAAAAAGGACCGATATATAGAGAGGAACTTTCTTTTTAGTTAGTTTTTCACTATGGCTCTACAATAATATATGTATATATTCAGAGAAGGTTTTTTGTGAATATTATAGTAATTTCAATGGTTGAAATCACGAGTGGATTGAAGGTAGACCGCCGTCCAGTGCTTCCAGGTTTTCCATGGTGGTTTAGCTTCAATTCACTCATTCATTATCTCAACCATTGAAATATATATATGATTTAAAACAATGAAATAACTCACCGAGTAGTCACGTTACGTAATAATTACATAATGACATATTGATTATACAAGAATATTGAATAATTGGAAGCAAAGGTGTTGGAGTGATCCAGAAAATTGCTTGCAAAAGACAAGCAATCATCAGGAAACAGTAAGAAGCGTTTCATCCAATCAGCGTTCAATTGAAGTTTTTAGCTAAAAATATCAAGGAAGAGAAACGTCACATGCAGAGGTTCTGATTGGTTGATTGCTACACTGCTACTATGTTTCGTAGCCTTCCAGAATCTTCGAGTAACCAAAAGACATTTAAAATATTATAAAAACCCTATATTTTCTGTATTAGAATGAACCTTGGAGTGAAGTGCTTCTCGCATACTGTGCGTCTTCTCTCTCGTGTTCAGGTCGCTATATAGTTCTATCTTGGGGATTACAGAATAGCTTAGGAAACCAATATAGCGTTCAATCTGCAAGACTTATCAAAAGGAATTATAATAAAGTAATTACTTAAAGACATCAAATATTTGCTACATTGCATAACATATATAAAAAGAAAGAACTAACTAAATATTTTAATGATATAGTTATGTAAGAGTCAGTGAATGAATGTTGAGAATATGTACAATATAAAAGTGGGAGAAATTGGGAAAAAAAACTTTATTTTTGGACGGAAGAGTTTAGTCAAAGTTCGACTTAAAACTTACTCTCATACTGATGGTCAATGTAGTGAGAGAGTCGTTATGCAAACTTCTTTCGGATGCAAAGTGGGATTATTTACATACCACTCATGTACTATATATTCAGGTTCAATAATACATTAGCTGGCTTCAAAGTATACTCCTGTCGAGTCTCTTGGCCTAATTGGTACCATAGGCAGAAGGTTGTTGGTAGTTCATATCCTGTCACATTCCTTCTTTCTCGCTAAACTTGACTTTTGCTAATTAAATAATATGAACCAATTTGACATCTGTTTTGACTATAAGCAGAGATAGATGTTGGTTAGCAGTGCAATCCATGACGCGTATTTCCTCTCATTTAGAACTTTTCAGCTGAATGTCCGTGCATCCCGAAGTTCATGTTAACCCAGGGACTCGAACCCAGTTCCTTTCGCTTCAATCGTCAAAGGATACACATATGCCAATAAGAGACTGATCATTTGTAATCCTAAACATCAATGGGAAGAACCAATACAAAAAATGAATTTGTCTTAACTGTTTCAATATGAATAGTTTGTATTATATAATAGCCAAAAAATGTCATTCTTTTATTCCAATCTTAAGTTTTAATGTGAGATGAATGAAAAAGCTTCACTGACTTATCTTAAATTTTCTAACATGTTTGTATGCTATTGTTACTTAAAGAACCTAAAATGATTCGCGTTGTTTTTAAAGATTCACTTCACTCTGTGAAGTTCTGAAACAAAACAAAATTAGTGTTTACATAAATTATGAACAACAATTGACGCAAAATAATATGAAGTTTCAATTCCCAAACGACCTTATTGGGGAATTAGTGATATGTGTAAAACAACCTTTGCAAAGAACATTCAATACAGCGAAATTGTATACAGTATTTTACAATCAATGACATATTAAAACCGTTAATATAGACAAAATTCCCGAAATGGTCTCATCTATGTGTATTTACCATTTCAGCTGCTCTTGTAAAGCCAGTAACATTAAGTGCACGATTATGCAAGTTTGTCAGTTTGTTTCCGAACATCATCCTATTTAGTTAGGCAACAGAAAGTATTATCAATTAAGAGGTTTATAATAGATTACATCGGAACAGTTAATAAACAAAGCATTTCAAATTATCTACCGGGTTACACCGAATATACCGCATAGTTTACTCATAATTCTTTTTTATATAGCAGAAACCCTCAATATCACTCAATAAATCTGGTTTTTGTATCTACATTTGATTTTTACGAACGCTCCTTTTACCTTTTCCAACAAACAACTTGTTAAACAGTGGTTTATTGTATTGTTCTTCTCTTTCTTTTGTTATTTAACTGTAACATTCTTTTTATGATCGTGCACCGGGTTATTCATAATTGAACTTACTATCAATCCAACAATTATCAAAATAATATGAATTTCTCCTTTTTATTTCATCATTTCTCATCAACTGCTTACAACCGTATTCATGCTAAAACATGACATAATATTCCCTAGTAAACATTCATAATCGAAAAAATAAAGATGACGAAGATTATCATGACTACATATGCGTAAGATTACATAATTATGTATCACATTTGACGAGGTTACATGAGTTATAAGGGTTTGATAAGTGAAGATCATAGATCCGTGGACAGATCATTTCAAAAATCCTAACATACAAAGGCTGTGGGTAGAACTTCCCTGAAAAAATGTTTAGATATGTGTCCTCATGCGAAGATTTCGAGAGAGAGAGAGAGAGAGGAGACTCACCCAATTCACGGGCACACCACTGCATTTGAAGGCTCTTGCCTTAGGTAAAACTCAGTTGGAGGACCCAAAAAAACTCAGGTGGATCTGGTCATGCCTTAACCCTAGTTTGAGATTTTGGTGGGTACCCAATTAGGACTTCACATGGAATTGACCCTGTAGGTCTAAGTCCTATACTCAGTGTGACTATTATTATTATTATTTATTTTAATACATAGATATTGGTACAAGGAGGCAACAAATACATCTGCGCCACATAAATCATTCGATTTGTGTGAGGGCTGGGATACTGACCGGGTGCCCAAACCGAAGCAGGTGGTTTTCTTAGGGGCAACACCCAGAGCCTTTGACCTAAAGGTCTGGCCCACAAGTCAGTGGAGAATCGTGAGGAGATGCAGTCACATGGTAGCAGGTGACCAACAATTGGTTCATAACCATTTGTTCCTTCAGGATACTGGAGCTCATGTGCACTATTGGTTTGGAATCCAGTTAAAGCACCGGACATTCTCTTTTCGTCCTCTCAATTTCGTAAACAACACCCTCGACACGAGAAGGCAGTGAGTAGGACTTTTCTGGCAGACGCTGTATACGCGTGGTCGTGTGAGAGCATTTCGAGAGGGAGTGCGGCCCCACCCCACTCTTTGCCATACCAGGGCATTTGGAGGCTAATTTTCTACTCAACCGTATGCAATACCAATCTTATTCAAATTGAATGTAATACTGACCGATGTTGTTAGAAATTGTTCATGGCTCTGTTAGTTTAAATACCTCATTTCCAACTTGTTATAGTGGTAGAGATTTATAAATTTGTCTTTATCACATACAATTCATTTTAGTATAATGTGTAGTGTATATTTAGTGTTGATCAGAAGTTTAATAACCAAAAAAAAAATTATGTACATGAACTGATTGTTAAAAGTTCAATTTTTGAAATCAGTGAACTACTAATTGTTTTTCAGTTAGTGATACTTACAATTATGATTTATTAATTATCTAACTTTTTTAAACCCAATGTGATAACCAGTTTTTTTTAATACACTAAAATAAATATAAATAAAATACTTCCATATCTATTCACCAGTGTGTGTGTGTGTGTATGTGAACATTTTATCCATATAAAGCAATAACTTAGTAACTAAACTTATTTATTTATTTATTTGAACACATAAATATTGGTACAAGATGGTGCCAAATATATATGCACCACACAAAACAATGAGAATTTAAAGAGAAGGAAAAAGAAAAAGGTAAGGAGGGGGAAAAAAAGAACAATAACGAACAGATTAGTGTAGGGTAGTGTAATAGTAATAATAATGCGGGAAACGGAAAGATACAATCAGAAGAAATCTTTCAGTTAAGGAAGAAACAACCATTTTTTATGAAGAAGGTTACAGCAGGATCGCCACTGGCTTCTATTCTGAGCAATATCTGACAATGTCTCTAGCCACTGTGTTGCACCATCTCTCGGACCCCAGCCAGGGAGTCGTGAAAGACCAACTGAAGCCAGCCCTTTGCAGCTTTCTTTCATACCTCGACACCATGTCATACACTGACCACCTCTCCGCTTTTTCCAACCAGTCCCAGAGTCGGCAAATAATGCACGACGTGGAATTCTCTGGGACGACATTCGTAGAACATGTACAAGCCACCGAAGTCGGTGTTTGAAGATGGTGACACCGATTGCATCATCGTCTCTGTGCCCGAACACACGATGCTGAACTTCTGTATTACTAACATGGTGTTGCCACTGGATGTCAGCAATCCTTCAGACACAATGATGATCGAACACAGAGTTGTCTAACATCCTCAACTCGGAGAGGCAAGGTTTCACAAGCACAGAGCAAAACTGCTTTCACTGACGCGTTGTAGATCCGACCTTTTACAGCCAGACTGACATTACGAAGGCGCCAAAGATGGCCCAGATTGGCATAAGCCTCTCTGGCTTTCACTATACGTGCATTGATCTCATCACTCACACCCACCCCAGCACTTATGCAGGAACCTAGAAACACGAAGCTGATGGTTTTCTTAGGAGGCCACATCCGGAGCCTTTGATTTAAAGGTCTGACCCACAAGGCAGTGGAGCATCGTGAGGAGATGCAGTCCCATGGTAGCCGGTGACCAACAATTGGTTCATAACCATTTGTTCCTTCAGGATACTGGAGCCCATGTGCACCATTGGTTTGGAATCCAGTTAAAACACCGGACATTCTCTTTTCGTCTTTTCGATTTCGTAAACAACACCCCTGCCACGAGAAGGCAGTGAGTAGGACTTCTCTAGCAGAGGCTGTATACGCGTGGCGGTATGAGAGCATTTCTAGATGGAGGGCGGGAGTAGACCCTTAAGAAAACTAATTGTTTTGGTTTGAGCACACGGTTGATAGCCCAAACCACACATAAATTGACTGAAAAGTACTTTGTATGGTGCATATATATTTTTGTTCACTTTGTATCAATGTTTAAGTGTTCAAATAGAAAAATAAGTCATATCTATATAACGCTAATTACTTAGATATATTTCATGTTATGGTCCGTTCAGATCAATTGAGTTGTCATTTCAAGACTATAATTATAACTGATATGACTTTTGTGTGATCTATGAGCATAAAATTCTAGTTAAATATGACAAAACGCTTTAATTTTTTTTTAAAAAAAGAAATAAATGATTAATTTTTATTTCTCCTTCCCCGGATTAAGATGATTCTGTTTAAAAACGGCTAGTTACATTGACTTGTTTTTCTAGTGTTATTAGATAATGACTGTGTTGTAATACTGGGATAATTTTTCTGGTTAGCGTTTTTTAACGGGCTAGTTTTCTACGGGATGGGGTCGCTAACCCCGTGCCCAACCTTTCTCCTTTATCTGGGCTTGGGACCGGCAGTAGCCCCCGGAGGGTCTCCAGGTGGAGTTCATAATTGGATAAGCAACGATTATTGTATATAGTTTACAAAATAGAAATTTTTCGACTAGTTGGAAATTATAATATAAGAGCTATAAATTTATTGTACGTGGTGGGCCTAGAAAGCATATGATAATATGTAGATCATAATCATAACCTGCTTCAAAGCACTATAATGGCTGATGTTGGAGTACGTTGGAAGAATGTTATAGAAGCGGTCAAATAAACATGTAGCTACATTTTATGAAGTTAGTGACTTTTGAACTGATCCGTGTAGATAAGTTTGGACTACCTGTTTTTGATCCTCTAGGTTATTGCAACCAATACCTACAGACAATCTGTAACATAGCTCAGAATCGGAACCACTGACCCGGCTGCATTCATCTTTTTCCTGCTTTAGCTCGGAAGTTTCTTAACCATTTGAAAAATTCCTTTACTCCTTGAATCCATGTTTTGTTCTTGAATGTTAGTCTCTATTTATTCTTCTCTACTACCACCATTACTAGACATAAAACGACCGATAGTTTATTCACACAGTATGTTGTGCGAACAGAATAAACCTGTGATAAATAAATACGTATTTACGGTTAAGATGGTGGTAACATTAGTGGGTTGCAAAATAATACCCCTTAATATCGAGTTTATAAACCAGTATTTGGTAATTAGTAATCTTTTCTACTATCACCGTTAGTAATTCTACTATTCTCATATTTGTCTCTATAATTTCATTTCATTGTGATGATTTCAATCGTTTCACAGATATGTCACGTCCTACGTTGCTTGTTACCGACTGAAACAGTTTACTGTGCCAATTAATTAACATTTAAATTACATTATTATCCCATTAGACTTATCTACCTACCTATTTCTAATGAGAAAAAAATATTCCATTAACAATGTTCATACATTAGTTGGGTATATTTTACAAAACGGAATTCCGTTTTAATTTTCAGTCTATCATGTTTTCATTACTGGATAACTTCATTACATTTATATGATAGAACATGTTCAAGGAAATATTGATTTCGATTATATTGGAGATAATTTATTGTAATATATACATAAATAGTTGGGTTCGAATCTCGCGAGGTGGGATCGTGGATGCGCACTATTGAGGAGTCTCACGGTAGGACGAAACGGCTGTCCAGTGCTTCCAGGTTTTCCATAGTAGTCTAGCATAGATCGACTCATGATCTCAACTATTAAAATTACATAAATAGTTAGTAGCTATCAGTGGAATTCAATATGCATGTATCATTCTACTTGGGACTCTCTTTAAACGCCAACATATTATGCACCGAACCCCTGATTAAAAATTCACATTCTTCAAATCAAGATTCATACCCGTTGCACGAGCTTGTGGCTATCATGACACAACAACTTAGTGAAGAGAAATGTATTGAGCTCGAGTCTTGATGTAAATATCAACATTAGTATGCAAGTATATTTAGCTAGCGAGTTCGAAATAAGATGAAACCCTTTTCTCAGATCTCGCTGCTATGCACTATCCAACTTTATTTATGACAATGACCTCTATGTTTAAAAAGAAAACAGTTAACAGCCAACTTAAGCTAACCTTACAAAAACCCAATACACTTAATAGGAACAATAACATAACATGTCCCGTGTGTTTGCTAAGGGATTATTAAGTTTGAGTAAAACTCTTTTCCCCATTATTTCATTGCTCCATTCTCACAAACGCATAGACGATATTACATTTCAAGTATAAGGAGAAAAGAAATAATCAATAGTATTATCATCACGATTTGTTTATTGATTGCTTGTTGTTTTGTTTTGTTTTCCATCTGTTTATTTGCTCTATTTATCTATGACCTTTTTTTGTTTATTTACCAATCTTATTACTTTAGCATTTCGTTTGTTGATTTATTTGCTTATTTATTTGTCCTACTCTTCTTTATGTATCTATTTATTCATTTATCTCTCTCTCTCTCTCTCACACACACGCACACACATACTCATTCCATGTTTTGTTTTCATGTTTATTTACGTCCTGTAAATCATAGGGTTACGAACTAGATCATGGACATTAGTACTACTACTACTAATAATAATAATAATAATAATAATGATAATAATAATGGTGGTAGCTGTTGTTATTGTTTTGTTTTTTCTGTAACAGTGGCACTGGTATTGATTGTTTTTCTCTTATCATATTATTGATTGAAAGTCATTACATTTTGACATATTTTTTGGCTTTCTTTAATGTATTATTACACTTGAATTTGTATTTTTTTTTTGTAATACATATTTGTGTACCTGTTTACATGTGGTTTCACTTAGATGCGTATTTGTGTATATGTTGGTTATGTTGAAATGAATCGTATCAATAATACTGTATTTATTTTACTATACATTATTAATTATTTACATTGATGCCGGTTCTTTGGTTTTAATTATGTACACACACTCACTCACTCACTCACCCACTCACATAAAATACATGTGAACCAGTGTATTTAAGTTTTTTTTCTCCAAATATAATGATGATACATGTAATGAGACATTTGTAAACATTGTAAACGGATTAATTCATTGTTGTTAAGAAATCACCAGGATACCTGAGGCTACAGGTTTTTTTTATAACTGTTCTTTTATTAAATAATAATAAAATAATTTGAATGGTTAAGATAATGAGTCAGTCGAAGCTAGACCACCATGGAAAACTTGAAAGCATTGGATGGCCGTTTCGTCCTATTGTGGGACTCCTCAGCAGTGCACATCCACGATCCTACCTCGCGAAATACTTCATTATATATTTGTAACTAGGCTGTTAATACATGATGAAGAGATATAAGTTAATGTGAAATCTTTCTAAGCACACAATATCTAAAATCTGATTGGAATAGCTAAACGGTAGTAAGACTCAAACTTCACAATTAAATACATCATTATCGGTATTTACTGAATGAATTAAAAATAATTATTCTTAATTAGAATATTAAAAATTCCCATTATGATAATCAGAACGAAATGTATATAAGCGAACAATATTGTTTTTTTTTTCGGAATTAGATCTTTATCAGGCGTTACTATAATCTACATGAATATTTACATGGGTACATCAATATACTAAACCAATCAAGTCAATATCTGAGTTAATGATCACAATGAAATCGACCGCATAGTAATACATAATGGGTAGAAAGTACAAATTGATAATAAAAAGACAAATGTACTAGTAGTGATAAAATAATTTGAAAAAAAGGTCGGTGTGGATGGATGGATGAATCAATCAGATACAAGATAATAGGTCTTAGATTCGTTCATCCGTTTGGCTAAATAGCGTTTTGGGATTTTAGCTAATGTCAGTTCGTAATGATAGCTCCAAATCTAATTCTTACCCTTAACCATCAACTATAAATCATAATTCTAATTCCTCACGCTAGTTTCTAACCTTCATTTAGTCCTGGTTAATAGGTGGACATTCTCAAGGTCACCTTAGCGTTACTCAAAGGTCGTCCATAAATTATAGTCTCACCAGAGCTTTTAGTAAATAGTAGATGTGGATTAAACTAGGATAAATAGACATTCATATAATCACAACACACTAGTAATATTACGTAATAATTATGAGTTATTTTATATAAAAATTAATATTTAAATGTCTAAAATTACTCTTCATAAATTAGTTAGGTTATTACAAATTATAAATTCAGTATTGTCTTGTTGCTTAGTCATTACTATTTTCTAATTTTTCACAACCCTAATCCATGGAAAGACAACTTATAATTGAATAATCACTGGGTAGTAATCAATGTCATGTTTGTCAGATCCTTCTTAGTGCAACATCTCAGTCCTGTAGGAGGTCAGTCGCAGCTCGAATAGCTCAGTGGCAACGTCTCTGACTGTGAAGCTGAGTGATACGGCATCCAATCCATCAGGGAATACCAGTTCTCTCAAGATTAAAAGTACACCCTACTGACGAGTGCTAAATAGCACGAAACCTAGGTCTAGGGTTTTCCTGTCGTCTACCTCCAACCATCATCGCACGGAAAGACAATGTTTATTCACTAATGACTGGCTCATTCACATGTGAAAAACATTCTATAAAACATATTTGTATTAGTTTTTTCCTATGTTTTGTCTTGAATGTAAAATCATGACGTAGTGGTTTAAGACGCTTGGCTTTCGACAAGTAGATCACAGGTCCGAAACCCGTTTAAACTACTTGTTTCTGCTTAATCATTTGGCTAATAGTATTGTTAGCTATTAGACAATCAAAGTGTAGTTTAAAGCTTGGTCCATAAATGAGATACCTCACTTTTTTCACTTTAGTAACCACTTTCAAGTTCTTGTTTTTAATACAGAGTGGTTACACAAATTACAGTATATAGAGTGAAGTTTAATGTTGTATCTTAATTCATGAATGTTGAAGGACTAAATTATCAGTTCACTATCCAAACTAACCGAGAAACAATTACTCATTTATTTGAATAAAATTACTACCTAGTTGATTTATTATGTCTTCAGTCCCATCTAACTAGAGGTTTCAAGTTTGAATTCCTTTCTATTGTTCATATCTGATTATATCTTTAAGTCTCGTATAATAAGTTTGATTTGAAGCATTTTACACGAACTTATGGGGTTACTTATTGAATTGGGTCAATAATTAAATAATTCTATTTTTTTTTAAAAACTACATCGTACTAGTTTCTATGCATTGCTTGATTAAACTTGGTTAAATAGACTGTAATATAATCACAACTCAGTATTTCCCTGCTTCGGTATGAGCATCCGGGCAATATTCCAACCCTCACAAAAATCGAATAAAGAAATGTGGCGTATATATATTTGATACCTCCTTTTACCAATGTTTACATGTTCAAATAAATGAACAAATAAGTATTGTTTGTTTAAATGATCCTATTGATGTTTAGGACTGTTATTTATCAGTCTATTTTAGCATATTTATATCCTGTACAAAATAATTTTAATACTACGGTTAAGTCATAATCATTTTTAAATAAAGATTAATTTAGTGATTAACAATGGAATGTAGCATGCACGTTTCATTAATATATAACAGTCATCATTTGAATTATCCTTTCTTCATTTAGTCAATTGTTAAATACTATGTAAAACATTAGTTACATACACATTTTGTACACACTAATATTAGTACATATGTAATGAACGAAGACTTGATAGAGACAATCAATTTATTGTTTAATGTAACATTACTGAATATCTTCCATTTGCACATATTCCATCAGTTCCATCTTATAAACTTTATCGTTCCTTCATTCCTGTTATTTATTACAATTACTCTCTGTTTACATTTTTTTTTGTTTACGTCAATTTGATCTTCTCAACTTTCTGTTACGAGATATTCCCCTTCTGATTGATGTTATTTACTACTTGTATCTGTCAACATAAGTGGCATACACCACACATGCATTACAATATATGTTGGCCTTAGTTTATTTTGAGTGATTGATTGATTGATTCTTTAATCATAGGTTGATTGATATTAACTGACAGAAATATGAAGTATTCAATGAATGTATGTTGTTTCGTTTTATACAGGTCCTATAGTAAACATTTATGAAAAAATTGTGTATCAGTTCTAAAGTCATGCAATAGACATGTCTCTATTGAATTATTTAGTTGAAATGCTGTGTTTATTTGAATTGTGATTTACTCAATTTTATTAACTATCATACAAAGATATTGTGTTTTGTAATTCCAGATTTAAGTATACTTCAGCTTTTATTTTCATCTTAGATGATTAATCAGTTCTGCTGGGTTGATGCTTGACACTAATTCAGAGAGCTTCGATTGAGGCTTTCTAATTCAGTTCATTTGTGGCGTAGACAGGATAGTTGTCTGCTAATCAAAAGGTTAATATTCTGCACAGTAGACCTATTTTTGTGGTACTCTATGACTAAAGTATACCCTATAAAATTAGATATACTTAGGCTGCAGGTGTCTTCGAAACATTCTTTGGGTATTGTGAAATATTTGAGTCAATAGTGCTGAGATTATTCAAATGATATTTTTAGAAAAGATGTCAATCCGGCTGATGGGGTAATAAGTTTAAAGACTCATACTGAGGTAGTTAGTACATGTATTACGTGTTCCTAACCATTACCTCTTCTACGAGCGGTGTTGGTTGATTGATGTCGGAATACATTGGAAAAAACTTATGGTCAACCTTATCAAAATGTGGTATTATTTACCTTGAAGCCACTGATTGTTAGTCTAAGGTATGTTAAGAAATGAAGACTACCTGGTTGTTTTATTCATGAGTACTACACTTAGTGATTTGAAACATTAGATGATGTGTTTTACAATCGCCCGCATTGGTATGAATACACTCATTCCTTACCTTTATCTAGATATTGAATTCTGTTATTCCTTCATACATCTATTTTAATTCTTTCTTTTCAAACCATTCTCTCAATAATGAAGAATATTTGAGCGAACAATTGTTTTCAATAACTTCATCATCAGCCTCTACAATTATAAGTCCATAATTATAATATTTTACAAAGACCAAAAATAAGGCATGTATTAATGAATTTGACCATGTTAAAAATGGTGAACGTTTGCATTCTCTCAATATTTAATCTATTTTTCTTTTCATTAGCGTTACTTTATTTCGATCTCTTCTTAATGTTTGTACATTAAATTTACTCATTGTAGACAGATTTTTGCTCTACTTATCATCAATTATTGATTCATCTTATTAGGAATCCATGGAGCTTTGGATTATCTTATTTTATATTGTTGCTCAATAGAGTTATATTAGTCAGTTTAACGTTGAACGATAATGAAAGCATTATGATATGGTTTTATTCGTCTTTTCTCATTGAACTATAACGTAGAATCTTACTTAATAGTTATGACTTAACGTCAATAGTTATGTGTTCTTTTATTTCGATAATGAAATTGTTATCAATGTTCTTTCCTATTTCGGAACCCTTACCCTTTTGTTTCTCTTTTCTAATTTTACTCTGTGATATTATTTACAGCTCCCGGTGGTGAAGCTGGCTGTGATATTTCCCAAATACCGTGTCGTGTATGCAGTGGTCCATCTTCCGGTTTTCATTTTGGTGCATTAACATGTGAAGGCTGCAAGGTGAGTATCTATTTCTTTCAAGTACTATTATTATTATTATTTCTATTATTATGACTGTTATTTGAAATAGTTTGGGTACTATTTTTTTTATTTATTTAAACCATCGAATGCCGACTCAGTGATCTAAAGGTTACAAGTCTTCAAGGTCATCAATTTACTCTTCTGGGTAGTCTCATACCGGAACGAAACCACTGGTTATAAGTTACTGTTTAATGATAATCATTATTTGATGTTAACTATAACATTCAGTTTTCCATCAAATGAACTTTTATATTCTATTTTTATCCTTTATGTACTAATGGTTTTTTCTTAAGGTCGTTTCTAGTGCAAAAACATGACCTTTGTGTTTTAATGATGACCTTTTTATGATTTAACTGTGCCTTTGTATGTTTATATGTTTGTATATGTCGTTAAATGTTTTATAGTCGTTGTTTATCATCAATTTGTCTTATTATCTGGGTCAATAAATGAACTCGTGAAAAATATGGAGTAGATTTTCATTGTTCTGATAGACAAAGAGACTAGATAATTGACATAACCTTGACCCAGGCGAAAGATTTTTTCTACGTAAATTATCGTGGTTAGATGTACTTTCGTTATGAATGAATTCATTAGGATTGAACTGATAAATATCATGACCTTGTATTGATAATGAGTCCGGATCTGAGGTTGAAACAAATAACGAATATTATAATTGTCCAATGAGATTGAAGAGTGTCGTGATCAATTGTTTAAACTAAACAATCACAATACGTTGAATTTCAATGAGTATTTCATAGTATTTTCTTCACTTACGTACCAACTAATAGGATTAAGTATTTTGAATTAATAATATACTTTGGAACTGATGAAATGCATCAGTAAGATGGGACCATATTTTATGGGTGACTTATAAGCGACGCTAACGTGACCTTAGGGGGATTCAATTTAATACTAGGTCTAAATGAAGGTTATAAATTAATGCGAGGAATTAAGGTAAGAATTTACTGTTCAATATTAGAATTAGGGTTTTCATCACTGAACTGTTGTCACAATTAATGCTGTAGAATACTCTTTCGCATTAGGTATATATTTACAATATTCAGTCTGTTAATTTCATTTACACCCATGATATACTTTACGAATATGTCTTCAATATAACTTCCAAACAAACCCTCTCATATAAGCAATTTAAACCCATTATATAATTATGGATTTTAAATATCACAGGTTGTAAGCAGCTGACGAGAACCTACGAAATAAAATGAATTCATGCTATTCTTCTAGAATGTTTGTTCTTGCTCTTTTCAAAATGATAAAGGGAACTATGTGTATAAAAAAATAGACTAGAATATTTACTTTCACCCTTTGTTATCAAAGGTTAAATGAAGATTAACCATGGACTTTTTTTTAAAACAAATGTCAGATTAATTTCTTCTAATTGCCATGGCTACAACAAATGTTAATATTAGCTTAAAGTTAGATTGTTTGTTAATTACTTCGAATGTATTAACTGTATTCACTTTATGTTCCATGTTTAGCAAGTGACATACTGTCAAACTACAAGGACTATTTTCTCAGAGGCTTAAGTTCTTGAGAATATGTTCAGTAAAACACCTATCTTTCCAATGTACATGATTTTTGTCGTGTACTTGTATTTTCTTTTATATAGTAGAAGATTTTTTCTAATTATATCAATTAATTCACAAGCCAAACAACTGATGGATTTATACTAATTCATAATTTAATTATAATAAACAATGTTATGTTGTTTAATCCTCCATGGTGATTGATTTCTCTCGATCGAATTATTATATATATATTCACAGATCTAAATGATTCTATACCACGTTGAAATTTGTTCTTAATGTTAGATTATTATAGATGTTTAAAAAGGAAATCTTTTCGCTACTGTTGATTGATAATCACTCTATGAGGATATATTTTGTAATGACTTTTCAGACCATGGTAATTGTAGGGTTCGAATCCGTGTTACCTAGTTACTATAATTTGTAGCTTATATTTGTGTGATATACTTTAATATACGAATTTTCTCTCAAATTTTCAACTATAGAATTAAGTTAATCAATGTGTCCAAACTTAATGAAATTGTTCTTAGTGTAGTGTAGTGTGGTCATGAAGTGAAGCTGGTACATATCATTAATCGTTCTCGGAACATTCACAAACTTGACAAAATTTCATCAATAATCCCTAAGTAGAAAATGTTCACTTTTTTCTTTGCTTATCTCACTTGTGTAATTATTTTTTTTATTTTAATGGATTTGGTTATTTAATTTACGCACGATTAAATAGAATTATTTTGTCTATTTACGTTTTGCATCATTGGTTTCGTTACTTAGTAAAGAATATTTCAACTTTCGAAATGAAAAACAAACAAATCAATTCTATCAGAAAGGGAGTTTGTAGAGTTTGTAGTCATTTAATTGTTAAATTCATGAGTCGATTGTGGATGCCCACTGCTGAGGAATCCTATACTAGGACGAAACGGCTTCCAGGTTTTCATTGGTGATCTAGCTTCAGTTGACTCATGAATTCAAATATTAGATAAATTGTCAGTTAGTGGTCTTGAGTGCTGTTAGAGGTATGAGGGCGGTTATCAATTCCCCGTTGCCAACACCGTGGAAAGGTTCTTTTGGAAGTACCTGAAAACGAAATTGGACTAAAGGCGGTTATAGTGACCTGAGAGCGTGAGCTCAGCGCCCAAGAGACAACTGCTTGAGGTTGGTCACAAACAACCTTTCTGTGAGTAATTTTCGTGTTAGTTCCGTACTTGTTGAGACCTTACCTCCGGAGACGGATGTCCTTGGGATAAGGCAAGGTATGCACTTTTAGGGTGGACCCTTTCTAACCTCACCCTCTTTGTGGGAAGGCAGCATCGCTGTTAAGCTGGTTCAAACCTGAGATAGTGGCTAAAGGTCAGACACATTAACAACTGAGCCATCGTTTCTGTTTAACGGTAAAGTTTTTTTTTTCTAACTGTCACACAATTCGATATCAGTTCGGAATTTCTCTATGGCATACATTTTTTTGTCAATAGTAATACAATCATTGAGAAGCAAAAAGCACTTGATAGCTGTTTCATCTTAGCATGAAACTCATCAACGATTCAAATTCACAACCTTATCGAGGATAGAACCTAGGACCTTCAAGTTTCGTGGCGAATGCTTAAGTTTAAGACTAGTGATTTATAATTCAATGGTTTACATATTTGAATTCAATTCTCATTTCCTTTTTTATAATCCTATGCATAAATGAACAATTTGTTATAAATTTCTACTTACTTAATAGTGATGTTGTCTAATACTTGTTTTTGCACAAGAATCATAAACTTAACTAGGTTTGTTTCATTACATTTTCATTTCCACTTTTCTATTACATTTTTTTTTCTTACTTTTAGGGTTTCTTTCGACGAACTGTCTTATCCAATGTTCGTTTAGAATGTCTTGGCAATAATGATTGTCCAATTACACCAGCTAATCGAAATATGTGTAAAAGTTGTCGATTTCAACGTTGTCTAGCAGTTGGCATGTCTAAAACTGGTTAGTTGTTATTTCGCTTTCCATATATATATATATATATATATATATATATATATATATATATATATATATATATCATGCTGTTGTACCGAATGAAAAAATGTGAAAATTACGTATGAATGACCATTTATTTGAAATCAATAATTGAGGTAATTATTCGTAGACTTAGAACAGATTATGAACAATATATTTTCTCTTACCTACTTTTTGACATCTTATAATATATGTAGAATAGATGGAATGTGGTAAGTAGTGGAATTCAAAGTGTGCATTTCGTCTTACTTGGGTCTCATCAACTGCTAGCTACTCTTTATTTGTTCTATACAAACATGTATAATAATGGATATATTGAGGCAATCTACACAGGATGCATATATATCAATCAAAACTCTGATCAAATTCCAATCAAAAATAAGATCACTGAAACTATGAGAAATTAAATTTGATAGTATATTGTTTCTATGATTATTTTTTCTGGTTTTAGTAATTAAACAATGGCTTATGTAGTTAAATAGTTAAATAGTTCGTATTTCCAAGTGGTCCTCCATATATAGTCAAGTATACGCAGCTGATTAGTATTTCTAGATCTTTCACAAATGATATGACAGATATGATATATCTGTCATATGTACGTATGTACGAAGTTCTACGTTGTTACTGACTGATTGACAAATGATATGACTATTAATTGATAAAATTAACTTGTACTTGGTAATCAATTTACATGTTAACTTTAATGTATAAACTTGTAGGAACGATGTAACATTGTATTGATTATGTTACCTTATGGTAATCCTTCAAAATTTTCTTACAAAATAATATTCTACTCTTCTTCATAATCGATAATGGGGATTTTGTAATATCGAAAAGATTACAATTGATTGTGATAAGTCTTGCGGATTGAACGGTATATTCGTTTCCTAAGCTGTTCTGTAACCCTCAAGCTAGAACTATACAGCGATCTAAACAACGAGAGAGAAGACGCAAAGCATGCGAGAAGCACTTCACTCCAAGGTTCATTTCAATACAGAAAATACAGGGTTTTTACAATATTTTAAATGTCCTTTGGTTGCTCGAAGATTCTGTAATGCTACTGAACATAGTAGCAGTGTAGCAATCAACCAATCAGAACCTCTGCATGTGACGTTTCTCTTCCTTGATATTTTTGGCTAAAACTTCAATTGAACGCTGATTGGATGGAACGCTTCTTAGTGTTTGCTGATGATTGCTTGTCTTTTGCAAGCAATTTTCTGGATCACTCCAACAGATTGATCACTGAGTAGTAGTCAATGTTATTTATTTCAAGTTCTTAATGCAGATTGAATTCTATCTATCGAATTGCAATGTTTTCATTAGACTAAATGACTGGAAATCACGTGCACTATGTTGAGATGTTAAGGTAGTGATTGGATGTAATCAACAGAAAATCTTGTACCTAAATTTCTAACTATTTGACACTCGTCAACCAGGTGTACATGTAATAAATTTCAAATAAATCTCAGTCCTGCAGTAGATCAGTCGCGGCTCGAATTGCTCATTAGCAACATCTCTAACTGTAGAGCTGGGTGAGACGGGATCCGATCTGTCAGGGAATATCAGTTCCCTCAACATTAAAGGTACACCTTATTGACAAATAATTCTCATTTAAACATTAAAATTAAAACACGAAGTTCAGCGAAGAGATCTTTTTTCAACGAATTTATTACGAAGCTGTACAATCGTATATATATATGAAAATTTTGTTTTTGTAAAAGTACTAATTCCGTGAGGAATTATTGACACTACCTCCAACTACTAACTTAAATACTGGAATGTATTGTAACTCAGTTAGTTGTTTTTTCCACTAAAAATTTTTTTGTTATCATTCTGAATACGATCATTACTGCTTATTTCCAATCAAATGCGAAACTAAGAGAATGCAAAATTACTAACAGGCCATAAATTCTAGTCCACTCCCCGTATTTTAGTTTCTAGCCTGTTTCGTCAGCCGTCTTTATAAACTACTACTGTTAATGCACCCAAGCTTATTCAATATAATCAATAGAAAGATTTCATCCTAGTTGATTACCGTTGTTCGTCAGCTGTATATATATATATATATATATATATATATATATATATATATATATATATATATAACCAATCATCATAGAATACTGATGCCTCAAATCTAAACAAACTAATTTACTCTTCTAAAGATTACACTTTAACTAAATTTCTAGTTGCTAAGTCATATTTGTTAACTGTTTCAGTTTTACAGTTTGTAGACTGTAATATTAACTTTTTCCAAATAAACTTTTCTAAAAAAAAAAAGAAAGAAAGAAATGCACACAATATTCTGTTTAAACACAACTAAATCGTATAGAAGATAACATTTTTTCAAATACATTTTGTTACACTGAATGTTTTTACTGTATCAGAATAAAATGAGAACTCTTATTTGTTACATATATATCCATATATATTTTTTTCTTATATAGAATAGAGGAAAAATAAGGTTATTGTATGTAGCTATAGGTACATAGATTCGAAGTGTAGACATTTTAATGTCGGATAGTTTATTCTCTCCTTTCTTCTTCTTCTTCTTCTCTTTTATTCTACTAGTTGTATCATTCATTAATTATTATATTGTCTTAAAAAAATTATAAAAAAAACAAACATATTCCGTCAACAATTTAAACCATGTTATACAAGCATGTGGGAATAAACACAAATAAAGTTGGCTTGATCGACTAACTATTGGATGGGGTATATATGTAGGAATGTATATTGGGATGAGCTCTGTGTGTAGTCTTTTATCATTTCTCAATATGTATAGAAGATTATATGTATTGAAGTGTCATTGATCGAATTGTATTAGTATGTCTGTAGTTTCATTTCTTTTTTTTCATTCTTTTCTGTCTCCTTTTTTTGTTTGTTTGTTTATTTATTTGTTTGAAGAACCATTGAAAACTAGAAAAAAAAAGTAGTAAAAACATATTTTATTTTAATATGAAATTTTAAAACAATATAGGACAATGGAACAGTTTATTATGTATTGAATCTGATGAATTTCGGTTTTGTGTGTGTGTGTGTTATGAGCTAGATATTTTTAGTTTTGTATCACTAGCTTTCAGTTACCTTTTAAGTATGAAGGCTAGTGGATGGTACTTTGTTGTTCAAATCGTAATAGATGGAGAGCAAGAACAAAGATTGGTGCAGAATAATAATTGGATTCATTTTATTTCGTTAGGTGTTCATCAGTTGCTTACAACCTAAAATATTTGAAAATCAAAGTTATTACAGATATTGACATACTTATGCATAAGAGGGTGGTTATGGATGCCTATATGTATCATGATGTAGCGAAGATTCCGATAGAGTTAATGAGGTCATAAAATATTTCAAATAAACAAAGTTTGGGAGGAAAGGTTCCAGAACGTTGAAATAGTGATTAGAACTCATGGAATCTAAAACCCAGATGATTATGTAATGAAGTAACTGAAAATAGATTAATGGTAGTAAAGAAGGATATGAATTGAAATCAGTCATTTATGAAGCATGTAATTTTAAAAATTCAGAAAGAGTTGGACTAGTGAGTGACGTAATAAATAAATAAGGGGGGGTAATGTTACTATGGCAAGGAAAGCTTATTTATTTATTTTTATTTCAACACATAGATATTGGTACAAGGAGGCACCAAATACATATACACCACACAAATCTCATTTGATATATTTGAGGGCTGTGATACTGACCGGGTGCCTAAACCGAAACAGGTGGTCATCTTAGGGGGTCACACCCGGAGCCTTTGACCTGAAGATCTGATCCACAAGGCAGTGGAGCAACGTAAGGAGATGCAGTTACATGGTAGCCAGTGACCAACGATTGGTTCATACGTCATTTGTTCCTTCAGGATACTAGTGTCCATGTGCACCTTTAGTTTGGAGTGAGGGTTTTTCAACTCCTCTAGATGGACTCTCCTTGTCCATCGAACCAGTTAAAGCATCGGACATTCGTTTTCGTACTCTCAATTTCGTAAACAACAGTGATGCCGTGAGAAGGCAGTGAGTAGGACTTCCCTTGCAGAGGCTATATACGCGTAGCCATGTGAGAACATTTGGAGAGGGAGAATGGACTCTCCCTACTCTCGGCCATATCAGGGCATTTGGGGGCGTTTGATTGCTATCGCTTTGGCAAATTTCAAAAGATTTGAGTTTGATTGACTTCGTGTCCTGTGTCAAGGAGATTTCTTGCGATGGCACTGCTGAATGCTTTTAGTACTTTTGATCCTAAACTCTTCGGAATATGTTCTTTGAATCGGACGTACGCTTTCCTTTCTGTTGTACTAATGTAACTGCTTTGGCAGATACATGTAAATTTGTAATAGATGGAGTGGCATTCGAAACCGACACTTAGTTTCTAAAAGTTGAATACAATAATTACTTATCCTTAGTTTCATATAATGACAGATCGAGATAAGTATGTATTCAGTAGATATATTATAACGGTTTTTCTTGAGAAATTTACTTTTAAAGAAGAATGTTACTAAACTCAAAGGGCTCTAGTTGTTCCAAAAGTTTAACTTACTATAGACATGTATATGTGCGTCCATATTCTTCTCAATACATATTGGTCTCTTTGTTCAAGTATGTGTACACAATATTAAGTGTTTTAAACATTATGGTTTTAACACATTATAGTACTGTATCATTACATTTATGGTTAGTAATTGTTAAATAACATTATTACGCTTGGTCCTTAGTAAATTAAACAATAGATAACTTTATATATCATGTAGATTTTTATGCTGTTTCTTCATCCCTCTCTCTCCGTTCTGAGATATCTGTATCTTAAATCATATTGCATTATCTATCGTTATCATGCTTACTTACTTACTTACGTCTGTTACTCCTCTTGGAAAAGCATATGTCACCCACCAGGATAATAATTTTGCGTTATATTATGGATGTTAGACAGCACTTATAACCTACCGATGTGTTATATTAATTGACAAATCACCATAGAAATCTTGCTTTATTTCATAATGTGTCTGTGTAAATGTGTGTGTTGGTACAACCTAATTTATTGGTATGTAATGAAGCAGAACAAAATGTCACAGTGCAATTACTATTCATATGAAATCACCCATACAAACACTATCTAGGGCTCTCATTTCAATTGTTATATGCATTTGTCTTCTAACGTATTTGTTTGGTTATTGATATCGCGAACTGACCTAGCCGGACAACAACTGAAAACCTGCGATCATTGAATAGCTGTTTCGTCCTAGTATGGGGATTCGGAAAGTCTTTTTATGATCTCAACAAAATTCAGTAATCTCTATAAGTCATCCTACTGTTAATTATCATGTGAACATTAGTGACTTACTTTCAAGGGAAATTTCCGGAGTTCACTAGCATACTTTATCGAACTCTGTCCTGGACAATCCTTTCCAGTTGCTTCCAATTCTCGACTCAATGTGTCCCTTAGTCTTCCTCTTTTCCGTTACGCTTCAGGATTTTTAGGTATTTAAAAGTTTACACCCGTTTCAGAGTTTCTCCATCAAGTGTGATTGGGTTGGTGTTCTTCGTGTTGTATCTGAGGATGATGCTTTTTCCCTTGTGTATGTTGAGGCCTACTCATGCAGAAACTTCTGCTACACTGGTTGTCTTGACTTGTATTTGTCGGTGTGTATCGGATAGAAAGATTAGATCGTTTGCAAAGTTCGAATCGTCTAGTTGCATCCAAGCTGTCGATTGTATTCCGTGCTTCCCATCAGCTATGATAGTCTTCATAATCCAGTCAACCACCAAAAGAGAAAGGAAAAGAATAAACAACCTTGTCTAACTCCGATCCTCACTTCGAATTCGTCTTTCAGTTGTCCTTTATAAATGAACTATTGAAATGTACTTGGAATAATTACTAATTGTTGATATCTAAATTGAACTAGTTTAATGCTTCATTGATTACTATGAGGCTGATATTGTAGAGATTTATGTAATAATAACAATAGTATATAAACTAAAGCTTTTTCTTGACTTATCTTTCAATAGTAACTAGTTATTGGAGATCGAAGTTCATTGAATAATTTTGAACTGATTATTGGATGTTTCAAAATGTAAAGTTTTATTGAATGAACTATCATTCTTAATTCTGACCAATATTATAATCTAAACATTTTCAAATATCTAGATTTTGTCTATAAAAGATTAATTTCATTTCCTATACACTTTCTTAATATTACAAATTGTAATATGAATCAATGGTTTAATAGTTAAAACACCTGATCAATAAATCACAGATTTCAAGCTCTCTACACCTTATTATTGATCAACCAGTTAGTGTCACTGTTTGTCACATACAAGTATTATGGTTTAAAGCCATGTACTTCGTAAATGTCTTGTATTGTCCAACCCTTCCAGTATATTCACAAACAACATTAACTAGAGTTGCTCAGTATAACTAGATTGACTGAGGTTTCAGGAAACAAAAATCATTGACCAACTAACAGAATCATAATTTTCGTTAATATATAGAATGTTTTATGAATTACTTATCAAGTGATAAGGAATTAGTCAGGGTCAAAAATAAAGGCTGAATAATGGCTAACATGGTTTGACTTTTGCTTATTTTTGTTAAATCAATATATCTTAGTGCTTTAAACTCTTGAATTTTAACCAAAAGCTTGCCCTATGAAGTTCGGTATAAGCAGCCATCACAAATAGATAGTGTTACTCAAATTCATTATTGTATTGTTTGTTTGAATCCTCCTATTGATGTGTAAGACTGTAATTAATCAGTCACTTATTGGCATATGTGTATCCTGTGCTGATTGCCTAGATATTGCCTTTAGCGTCGAGTAAAAAACGCAGTTGTTAGGAAACAGGTACGAGGTAAGGATAGCAAATCCATTGACGAAGTAGTGAAACTTCATCAGTTGAGATGGCTGGGACATGTGTTACGTATGCCCAACGACCGACTACCTCGAAGTGCGATATTCAGTGGTATAGAAGTAGGTTGGAAGAAAGCGCACGTTTCGTCCTATTTGAAACGCATCGGTTTTATATACATGCATCCCAGAGTTGATATTCACTGCTTTTCAAACGCCATCGCTACTAAGTCCAGATAGCCACTAGCTCATGCTTTTTTGGTAAATGAATTTCTTCCTTTACCATCTTCAAGTTAATGTTTATCATCAACACAGTTAACAATTTCATCATGAACTAAATCAACCTACTACTGCTATTTATGTATCCTATTGAGACTACCTTTTTATCTATAATCTTGGGTTATTAATTCCTTCTCTTCCAATTCAGTAAATGGATGTTAACAAATATCTTCAGTAGTAATTTCAAACTTCACTGGATTATACTCTTTAAATAACATCTCCAAACCCTAATCTTCCCGATTACTGCTTATACTCTTATTACCTCTACCACTACGGGATTTGAATCGACAACTGAATCTCTGTGCTAATGTGGTATGGCAACTCGAACTGATGCACGTACGTACGAAGTTCTACGTTGTTACTGACTGACTGAAAAATATCACATTTCTATGTGTTTATTCTAAACTGCTTTTCTTATTTATTTATTTATTTTTCCGTTTATTGTGTTTATTTTTCTCTTCTTCTTCTTCTTCTTCTTCCTTCTTCATTTCAATGGAACATTTGTGAATTACTTATTTTAAAACTGACCTTGACCGAGTATTATGTGTTTTTAAACTAGAATATGGAAACTTTTGTGTATGTTGGTTAATATTATGACTGTTTTTTATTGAGGTTAATAATTTCAAAGTATATTATAGCGTATATGTATATATAATTCATTGTGAAATGCAAACACACTCTTAGTAAATTTGACGTATACATGCTTACTTACACTTACATTTTGGCATTCTTAAGTTAGTTTACATTCTTTGATTATTATTATGATTAGTAGTAGTAGTAGTAAGTAGTATTGGTGTTGTTGTTTTATTTTTGTGTTCTAACACTTATATGTTCCTAATAAAGGAATCAAATAAAGTTTGTTATTATTATTGTTATTGGAACTTTTAACTAAGTCAATCAATAACGGTCGGGTTATCGGACAGCTTTTTAAGTTCTTATTAACTCTTATTGTTGTTTTCGTATTCTGATACTTGATCATTGTATAGTGTACGTATGTATATATATATGTGTATGCTATTCAATGTACATGTTGGCTTTTTTGTAGTCCATTGTTATAGTAAACAACAAGGTTATTAATAGAAATTATGTTAAATATTGAATCAACTTAGTAATAGGTGTGTAATTGAATTATTCGATTTTATTTTGTGTACTGCATAGACGGGATTTTGAATGAGTAATCAATCATTGGATTGTTTTGTGGTTTACATTACGGACTGACCATAGATAAGGCAGTCAATGAATATCATGAAGTATTCGGGGTAATTGTTCTGCTCTTGTATGGAACTCCTCAACGGTACACACTACGATTTCGCTAGCGGTTTAACCCAGGACCTTCAAATGTCGAGACAAATATTCAACCTTTAGATCATTGAGTTCGCATCAAACGATTTACATTTCTAACTTTAACCATCTTTTGATATTGCATAACCATCTTTCAATATTGTAATATCTAAACTCTATTGGTCACGAATTTTCACCTACACCCCTGAAGCAAGTCATTAGCAAACACACTATATTATTTTTGTTATGGTTATCCACAACTGATGTTAATTCGTGACGAATATCACCTACAAATGTATTTCAATCTATTCCCCTATTTATTTACGCTGAATATGTTGACTAGATTTTCCCGTGTTATTTCTTAATTACAGGAAGTCGTATTGGTCGACAACCTAATGCAATTAAATATTATTGTGCTCGAGAAATTTCCCAATTAACTAATTCTAATGATTGTGAAGCAACCACAACTATGAATCCATCTTCAAGTTCATCAAATAAACATGAATCTAACCGACGTAATTCAGTTAGTCATAGTAGTACTAGTAGTGGTACTACAAATCTAAGTTGTAACATCAGCAATAATGGTAATAAAAATAATAATATTACTGCTAATCATGATGATAATAATCATAGCAACAGTAAGAATAATAATCTTAATGAACATGATTTATTGTCAATTGCTGAAGAACATTGTAGATCAGTATTAGGTCAATCAAATTATCCATCATCTAGTTGGCCTTCATTTAAACGTATGATGTCTAATCTTGATCATTTGGATTCAATTAATAACACTACTATCGCCAATACGACCACCGTCTCCATAACAACAACGACAACAACAACAATAATATCAACAACTGGAGTATCTTTAGTTCCATCAAGTATTCCTTTAACATCAACATCTACAGTAAATCATTTCATTGAACACAGTAATCATAATTATAACGAGTTACAAAATAGTGGTGATTCGTTGAAAAATGGATCTTTATTATCTTTATCACCGTCTTCATCTACATCACCATCGTCAGGGATTAAAAGTCATATAAAGTATAAGACAGATACACGTCCACAATATCTTAATTCTCAGTCACGTCCTTTTCATCATTATCCTCCGCCACCGCCGCCTCATCATCCTGCACAATCATCCATTTCTCAGAACAATTGTTTTAATAACAATAATATTGGTATGACTGGTAGCAATAATAATATTGCTAATGGTGTCGTCCTTCTCTCTGGTCGTGCGGATTCAATTTTACCTTCTTCTACTTCCAATGGTGCTAGTTATGGTAGTGATTATCTTTTAATTGATCCTTCAAGAAATATTACTAAACGACGTAAAACAATACCGTCTGAAATAGATGCTAACTTAGACATCTCTGATAATAGTATTACATCTTCAAAATTAACACCCATTAATTCAGTACACATACATGATGATGATGATGACGTTGATGATGAAGGCTGCGATCATGATGATATTGATGATGTTAATGACAATGTTGACGACGTTGAAAATGGCAATTCTACTAGTGGTTCTAATGGTAATGAACGTTTAAATCAACGTTACGGTCATAGACATCAACAACAATATCATCATCCTGTACACCAAGCTGTACATCATCGTCACCAACAACAAAACCGTCGTAACACGAACTTGACAATTTTGAATGAAGAGAATATCCATAATGTTATCGGTTCTGTTAATAATGATTTGGATATCAGTAATAGTTGTAGAAGTAATAATAATAATAATAATAATGGTAGTGTAATTAATAGTAGATATGAGAAACTTGTAGATAGTGGGAAAATTCATAACATATCAGTGGATAATTTCTCATTTATTAATCAATCAAGGCATTTATCGAATCAAATTAACTTGCCAAATGATAATGAACATAATATAAACATTAATAATAATGAGAATTGTTCCACTGTACTTGAACAATTACAATTTAGAAAGTGAGTTTTGTCAATTGCTTTATCTATTTTTGAGTATTCTGGTTTAAAAAAAATGTTTGAAATGTTTTTCTTCTGCAGTATACAAATGGTTTGTTTGTTTATTTGTTTGTTGTTGTTTTTATTTCAACTGATAGTTTAATGTTATACTATTAATAAGTCTACTGAATTCCTGAACTCAACTACTATTATTATTTTTTAATAGATAACCTGAAGATAGTGCTATTATCTCTTAAAGATACTAGGTGTAAATTATGTAACCAGATTACAGTTTCTGTTATCACGATCATGTGATATATATTTTTTGTAATGATGACGACCGATCTTTATTTTGACAAAGTTATGTAATTAATGTGTTTGTTCATTGAATTTGACGCACTTTATTAGTTGAAGGTTGTTTCTCTTGTAATATTTAACACTTAATATTGAATTACATGTGATTATAAAGTAACAGATATTGATTAATACTTGTATTGATGATACCTTACAAAAGTATCGTATGCATCTTATTTCCTTTTGAATTATTGGCAAAATTCATTAAAATTGATATTTCATAGTTCCATATAAGTCGTAAGATGGATTAAACTGAAAAATCGAAGTAAAGACCGGTATCAGGCAAGGTTGCTTACTCTCACCCTTTCTCCTGGTGATGGACTGGATCATGAAACGGGGGACACGGGATATAGTGGACAGATAGGATGCAGCTGGATGATCTAGACTTCGCAGATGATCTGGCTCTTCTATCGCAAACGCAACAACAAATGCAGGAGAAGAAGACCAGTGTAGTACCAGCCTCAACAGCAGTAGGTCTCAATACACACAAAGGGAAAAGCAAGATTCTCCGATACAACACAGCATGCACCAATCCAATCACAATTCACGGAGAAGATTTGGAAGATGTAAAAAGCTTTACATATTTGGGCAGCATCATTGATGAACACAGTGGATTTGATGCAGATGTGAAGGTGCGGATCGGAAAAGCAAGAACAGCATATTTACAACTGAAGAACATCTAGAACTCAAAACAACTATCTGTCAACCAACACCAAGGTCAGGATTTTCAATACAAATGTCAAGACAGTTCTACTGTATGGGGTGGAAACCTGGAGAACTACGAAAATCACCATTCAGAAGATACAAGTGTTTATTAACAGCTGTCTACACAAAATACTTCGGACCCTTTGGCCAGACACTATTAGCAACAACCTGCTGTGTGAGAGAACAAAACAGATTCGAGTGGAGGAAGAAATCAGGAAGAAGCGCTGGAAGTGGATAGGACACACATTGAGGAAAGCACCCAACTGCGTCACAAGACAAGCCCTCATTTGGAATCCTCAAGGCCAAAGGAAGAGAGGAAGACCAAAGAACACATTGCGCCGGCAAATGGAGATAGACATGAGAAAAATGAATAAGAATTTGATGGAACTAGAAAAGAAGGTCCAGGACAGAGTGGGATGGAGAATGCTGGTTGGTGGCCTATGTTCGACTGAGAGTAACAGGCGTAAGTAATTAAGTAAGCATAAGTCGTAAGGTTTGGATGATTTATAAAGACATGACCTTCTAATTGGAATTTTCACAGGTCACTATTTCATGGGAAAAGAAAAAAGATTATTCCTTAAACCAAATGACTTTTACTACTTCACCTGCTTCAGTTTGAACAACCCCGGGTAGGTGAGCATACAAATTGTCAACTTCACTGTCTTTTTTCTATCATGTAGACCACTGTATATGAAAAAGTTATCAACCTGATCAATAAAATGCTATCCAATTATAATATCGGGTATTATTTATACATCTGTGTCAATGTAAAAATCACAATCCTACATAAGTTAGTCAGTCCGCCAGTCGTGGGAACGAATAGCTCAGTAGTAAATTTTCTAAATGTAACACTGAATGACATGGATTTAAATTTTATACAAAATATTACACCTTTCAGGATTACAGCTTAACTCACTGATCAATGTCCACTAAGACGAAATATAGATGAATATTTTCAATCACTAAATATCTATATGACAATATCTCGACGATGAATTAACGTCATATCTGTGGACTAATAGGAAATAATCAACTGGTGTAATCTTCATTGATAATTCGGATTATTAAGAGAGTATAGCTTGATTTTCGTTTAATAAGTAAATTCTGTTTTGATCAATTAATTATTCAATTAAATGCGACGTAGAACTTGGCACATGCGTACATCGGTTCAGGTTAGCATACATAGGGATTAAATTGTTCCTTGAAGAAGAGGAATGCATATTAAGTTTTTTTCGCAAACACTATGAGATTATTCATCCTTAAATATACGGTATTAAGCACTTTGTAGTATTTTTCCTCATTTATTGGGTGATCGGTACATATACAATCGTAATTATCAGTAGTGATTTCATGTCAAGCATCTAAATTTATCTAAACATCAGTATAGGGGTTGTGGAGATTGTTAAGTTTTTTTTGATTGAGATCATGAACCAATTGATGTTAGACCACCGTTGGAAACCTGGAAGCACTGGACGGCCGTTTCGTCCTAGTATGGGACTCTTCAGCAGTGCGCATCCACGATCCCGCTCCCTGCGAGATTCGAACCCAGGACCTATCGGTCTCGCGCCAGGCGCTTAACCAACTAGACCACTGAGCCGGCATTTAATGGTGTTAGTGTCTAACATGTTGAATATTGAAAAGTTGTCGGATGAAATAATTTACTCTATAGTTTGAACTGAAATTCTCAGTCAAAATTATGCTATCATATACAGCACTCACCCATATCTTGGTATTACATACATATTGAACATCAAAAAACATATGAGCTGCAAATCCTTGAACTTTTATTCTCTCTCTTCCAAAATGTTATATTCTTAGTGTTATAACTTGCGACCTGGTATAAGTAACGATACCGCCAATTAAAGAGGAGTGAATTATCGATCGGATCAATGAGGCTTAAAACCCGTACGAACAGTCTAGAGTACTTATCGGTTCTGCTTCCTGTTTAGCCTAACCAGTGAAGTCCAGAACACCAATCTCAGTCTCTGCAATGTGTATCGTTTATTTCAAACATACTAGGTTTATATACCAACCAAAACAGACCCCATCGTACCAATGAAATAGGAAACAACATTTGTACAAGAATTAGCCAAATGTAGCTGTGAATGAGGGAAATAGTAATTGATAGACAAAGAATAACTCAAGAACGGTAAATTGTATAATCATAGTTCTCAGGTCAAAATAAAGCTTATGATAAGAGGGACATGAATATAAATAGTTTGGTTATTTAACAATTATACGATAAAAATATACGCATAGTATTGGTCCATAAATGGATCCCAAAAGTTACCATTCATTATGCTTATCAGGGCATAACACTTAATTATTATATAAACTTAATAACAGTTAATTCAACAGGATGTTCTAGTCCTTTTATTAACTATAACTAGTTTTCAACTATTATTTCAAATTTATGGAATAAATACTCTTTTAAAACAATTTGATTATATCTGTAAATTGGTATGCATTCTGTAATTATTTCCAGTATATCATTTAATTAATTAATTAATTGGGGTGGTGTATTTATTAACTATTATATTAGTCATAATATCATTTTTGTGAATATGATAAAGTGGTAGGTATCTATCTGTCTAAGAATGTGGTTTCTATGTAAATATCTATATCTATCTATATATATTTATATATATAGAGAGAGGGGGGAATGTGCATTTTCGTATATGACAGAATAGTATACCATAACATAGAAAGTATGTGTAAAGTATGTATAGAAAGATCTGTCTAGAATTAACTTTTAAAAGATTTCATTTTACTGTAAAAAGTATCCTTTTTTTTAATTGCAATATCAAAAAAAAAAATTTTTTTTTGGTTTTTACGTCAGACTACTAAGACAACTCAAAAAGTAAAACGTGACATAAATGTCACATTTCATGTAATGAAATGTATTAATTTCATGTTACATAATTATGTAATTGTAAGAAAATATAATCACATTCTTTTTTTATTGTCGTTTCGCTAATATTATTACTTTATCATGTGATATATGTGTGGTGTATAGATTATAAAATGTTCATTGTAAATGATTGTTTGTTTAAGTAAAGATGAATAGTGGCTAGCAGTGGAATCCAGGTCGAGTGTTTCGTCCTATTTGGGACTCGTCAGGTGGATGTACCTGCAAAGCGCGTTCTGGATTCTCACTGCTAGGCACTATCCATCTTTGCTTAAAAAGTTTGTGACTTAAAGGTATATCGAGGCAATCCGTACAGGATGCACATATGCCAATAAAAGACTGATCAATTGCAATCCTAAATAACAATGGAAGGATACAAGTAAAGTAACACCAAGTGGGTTGTTTATTTCTTTGATTGTTTTTTATGTTACAATTTTACATTGTAACTATGACTGCTTGATTGATATGTGTTGAACTTTTTCAGTGATTAACTCGATAAGAATATTTAAAATATCCCATTTTTATGTAATGTGATAACATTAGTCTATTATAACAATTTTAAGTTTTCTTTCTCATGTTAGCAAACACTTCGGATGTTCTCATTTCAGACTTTATTCTTGAATATTATTTATTTATTTGAACAAATACATATTGGTACAAAGGGGGCACCGAATGCATATGCACCACATAAATCATTCGATTAATGTGAGGGATGGGATGCTGCCTGGGTGTCTAGACCGAAGCAAGTGGTTTTCTTAGGAGAGCACACCCAGAGCCTTCAACCTAAAGGTTTGATCCACAAGGCAGTGAAGGAACGTCAGGAGATTCAACCCCATGTTAGCCGGTGACCAACTGTAGATTAATACGCTATTTGTTTCTTTAGGATCCTGGTGCCTATATGCATCGTTGGTTTGGATTCAGGGTTTTCCTACTCTCCTAGGTGGATCCTCTGTATCCACCAATCCGGTGAAAGCGCTGGTCATTCGCTTTTCGTCCTCTCATCTTCGTAAACATCAGTAACATAGCGAGAAGGCAGTTGGTCGGACTTCCGTGGCAGTGGTTGTATGCACGTGGCCATGTGACAACATTTGGAGAGGGAGAGCTGCCTCTCACCACTCTCGGCCGTACAAGGGCATTTATTATGGACAGATTAAATTTCGTGTTTGAATTTCAAGGATGCTTTTAATTATCGCTATAATTTTTATAATCCATTAAAAGAAATATATGTTTTTGTACATATTTTTTGCCAGTTATCCATTAATGGATAGATCATCAGTTATTGTTGAAACTCAGTCAAAAGATTCTCATGCGGTAACTACTCATTTAAATCAATCCTATTTACGACCTACACAATTAAATTTAACAACTGGAAGACATTTACCTGATGAATCCTATTCATTGTCTTATCTTTCATCTTCATTATCATCATCACCAACATTATCATCGACATTAACTACTACATCATGTCCACGTTCATCTGTGATATCAGACTATTCTGACTTCAATAATCAATTATCTGCTGATGTTAGTGATAATAATAACAATAACAATGATAATAATCAAGTATGGTTACCAAAACAACGATATATTAAATCTAGTCGGAGTTTACCAAATGAACAAACTAATAATCAACTAATAAGTTCGAATAATAATAATAATCAGAATGCCAATAATTGTTTAGATTCAAATTCATTAGGATTTCTCAATGGTGGACGTAATGTTGTTGATATAACTGGATTAACTGAGACTGAACCAACATCAACAACTACTACACCGTGGTTTGCAGCAGCAGCGGCAGCTGTAGCTGTTGTTATGGCTGCATCTCAATCATCATCATCATCAACTAATTCCGCTTTATTAGATCCATATACAGTATCATCAAATTTAAATGAATGTTTTGGAATCAATGATCGTAATAATAATAATAATAATTCAGGTATAAATCAAGTAAATAATCGACGTGTTCCAGTGAATACAACTAATTTTTCAAAGGTAAGAATAAGATAATTGATGAATGGACTGTTTTCTCTGATTATGAATCAAAATCTGTGTTAATAATGTCAAATTAATAAATCTGAGACTTAGTGTGTTGTGTTTGTTTGTTCTAGTGGATCATGATTTTTAGGTTGTTTATCGAGGCAAGTTTTTCATTGTATTCTAGAGTATTCAGTAGAATGGTTAAACAAAGGATAGCATAAGTCATCTGTGAAATCGAGTCTGCAATATGTAGTAGACATAAAATATTCAACGCAACTGGGCACCAGAAGCAGTTTGTAACAGAACACTTTTGTATTGGTTGTTTCTAAATGACCTATGTTAGATAACGAAAATCTATATATTAGGTTTTGGATAAAATGATTATTATTTACATTTGTTTATGAAGACTTAAATGTCCTGCTATAACAATTAAAATAATAGTCGCCTACATCTTATAGGTAGCAGGTACTTCGATCTGTGTAATTATATGATTACACTAGTTCCTCACATCTGATATGTGTCACAAAGTGGAACATTAGAAGACTGATACATTTTTTTCTTGAGAACGCTCCGAACACTAACTATCTATTCTTTTAAAGTAGTCGGTTCTTGAAACTTGAACAAAAAATGAATGGCAGAACGTATAGAAAAAGCTGTACTGTGAAGGTTAAACTATGAAAAATAGAAAAAGTATTGATAAGATTTTTTTAGCGGATTTTATTATTATAAGCAATAATAAATGGTGGCTAGCAGTAGAATCCGGGACGCACGTTTTTCCCTTTTTGGGACACATTAGCTGGATATACCTGCATCCCAGAGTTGATTTTTACCCCGGATACGAACCCAGTATCCTTTACTTCCAACTCGATCGCGTTATCCACTTAGCTACTGAGCCCACATAGCCACTAGCTTGTGCAATGGGGTGAAGTTTTTATTCATTTTCCTATTGTTCGTTTGAATCTTGTCACTGATATTCAATACTGCAACTGATAAATGCAATACGAAAATGAATTAGAATTTTACTATTGTCGAATTACAATCAAATAAGCATTATGAATTTACTAGTATTTTTTGGAAGTTTGCAAAAATAGTCTAATTATTCAAATAATTCTCTACATTAGCCCCCAAATGCCTTGAAACGGCCGAAGGTGGGGAAAGTCAGCCCTGTCAAAACGCTCTTACATGGCCACGCGTATACAGCCACAAGGAAGTACTACTCACTACCTTCTCGTGGCATTACTGTTGTTTACAAAATTGAGAGGATGAAAACGAATGTCCGGCGCTTTAAATGGGTTGGTGGACACGGAGCGTCCACCTAGAGGAGTTAGAAAATCCTTATTCCAAACCAATGGTGCACATGGACTCCAGTATACTGAAGGAACAAATGGCGTATGAACCAATAATTGGTCACCGGCTACTGTGGGATTGCATCTCCTTACGTTGCTCCACTGCCTTATGGATCAGACCTTCAGGTCGAAGGCTCCCAGTGTGTCCCCCCTAAGAAAACCACCTTCGTTTTGGGCTCCCGTGCAGCATCGTAGCCCCCACACAAATCAAGTGACTTGTGCGGTGCATATGTATTCGGTGTCTCTTTGTACCAATATTTATGTGCTCAAATAAATTAATAAAAGTTTTTCTCTCTGAAAAATTCCCATTATATTAAAACTCAATTGTATGAACGAAGAATATTCTTTTCAATAATTTCTCATCAGGTTCTGCAATTATCATATTCAAATTTATAATCCATAAAATAGGCCAGATTTCTCTCTCATCCCATGTTGACCATATTTTTTTCGATCATTTATCGCACAATTTCATTTCACTTATAAACTGATTCAAGTTAACACTTTAGATTAGTCAGCTTCAACATTAACCATTTGATTTGATTTTATATGACAAACAACAATTCTTGATTCACTTATTACACTTTCCAAAGGATGTACTCTGTTTTAAATCTGGCCAATCTTACAGATTATTAATTTGGATATGATAATTGCAGAACCTGATGAGAAATGATTGAAAAGACTACACTTCGTTCATACAAACGTTTTTCTTTCACTGAATTCTGAAAGAAATTATCGATAAACTCCTTAGTCAAGTGAATACATAGTTCATAAAATATAAATGAATTGAATTTAAAGTCTAATTTATTCTTTGAGCAGTCAACATATCAAATTATCGGTATGGGGTTGTGGAAGTTGTTGAATTTCTGATTGAATGCCCTTCTCTGTAGAGTCCCATGTTAGGACGAAACGGTCATCCAGTTCTTCCAGATTTTCTATTGTAGTTTAATATTAATCGATTCCTGATCTCATGTCAAATTACAATTGATTACAAATTTGATAGACACAGGGTATTAGGGAATGATGGTAAACCAGTTGATGAGGTTATGAATCTTCATCGACTGAGATGGTTGGGCCATGTTTTACGTATGCCTGAACACCAATTACCACGATGTGCAATGCTAACCGGTGTTGGAGATGTTTGAAAGAATGTTAGGGGCGGGCAAACCAAAACGTGTCATCATTTGTTGAAGTCAATAACTTCTAGTCTGAACCATGTTGGTAGATGCAGACTACTTGGTTGGGGTCCGCGTGACTATCGTAACCAATGGTTGGAGACTCTTCGTGACATGGCTCAGAATCGATCACAATGGCGTCGGTGTATACACTCTCTGTCTTCTCTTAAACTAAGAGATTAAAATCGCTTCATATCTTTCTTTCTACGAACTCATTCTTTCTTCCTGTACTATATCCTTATATGCGATCTTTCTTTTATATATTACCACCTCTGAATTAACTACTTTTATGAATCCGGTATTCATCTTGTTGTGTTAATGAGGTATGGCAACTTGGATGGATGCATATATGTGCCTGGTCGTACGTTGTAACTGACTGACTGACAAATCTGATATGCATTACATTGTACATTTCATATTATATAAGTACTCTATGTTCCAAAATTTATTCTAAACAAAAAATACAATAAAGTTATACCAAGGGTATATTTTGAAGAGATCTGCTTGAATTTATCCTTCAATTATTTTAAGAAAAGAAAAACAGACAAATGTTATTATTAATAATTAGCTGATAGTAGAAAAAATGTATTTTTCACTCAACATGTTTTATTTTTAATCATATTGTAGTGTATGCTACTTATGCTGACAAGTATAAGTAGTATGTAGCACCAATCAAAAGTGAAATATCTACCAAACAAATAGTTGAATTGAAGAGAACAATTAGAATAACAACAGAATGGAAAGAATCATAAAGGATGTAAAGGAAAATTTAAGGAATATGTGCAACTAATGTATATTTATTTTATGGTTTTCATATTTTACGATGGAAATCTATAATTTTGCATTGAGTAAAAAGTTGATAATTTCACTAATTTATGGTATATTCACTGTGAAATATAACAGTTTTATATGCTTTTTCATGTTTATCCATTATCCACTTTCAATGAAGATAATGTGTAAATTAATCGGTTAGGCAGAACATGTAAATAAATGATGTGTGATTAGTCAGTCAGTCAGTAACAACGTAGAACTTTGTACGTACGTATATCAGTTCGAGTTGCCATACCACATTAGCACAGAGATTCAGTTGTCGATTCAAATCCCGTAGTGGTAGAGGTAGTAAGAGTATAAGCAGTAATCGGAAAGATTAGGGTTTGGAGATATGATCAATACCTATGAAATAACTGTGTTACATTGGTTAAGGTTAGAGTAAATTGATCAATTTATTATATACATAGTGTTCATTCTACCTCAGTTTTATATTGTTGAACACTAAATGTTGTAGACTGTGATGATTTGATTTTTATGATTTATTTATTTGTGTATATTTATACTACTTATAATGTTTTGTTTTAAAAAACTAATTTTCAAATAATATATCAATTATTCTTTTATGTTATATTTCTTATTCACATGGAAAGCAACGTTTCAAATTAGGTCTACATGAAACTGTTTTAGATCATCAACAGTCTGGTAGATCATTTTTGTCAAATTCTTATAATATTAATCCATATGATACTAATACTAATACTACTAGTGGTCATATGAATGAAAATATATTGAAAATTGGTAAATATGAATCAAATGATACATTACGTTCCTTACATCCATCATTATCATCATCATCAACATCATCAGTAGCATCATCATTATCTGATGTTACACATCCGTCGACAATAGCTGCTATGCAAGCAGCGGCTGTTGCAGCAGCAGCAGCTGCTACCGCTGCTGGTCTAGTTCTATCCAATAGTCGTGTACGTGGATTATCTGATGAGATTTATCCAAATTTAAATCGTGTCAGCATTTCTAATTCATTGCCTGAATTACCAAATAATTGTTATACATCAACTACACCATCATCATTATCCTCATCATCATCATCACCACCAATAATGGGTAATTTTGGTAGAATTATTGAAAATCTTTCAATGTATTCAACATCATTAGATCGTAATGCTCAACCGATTAATAATCTGGATTATCCATCATCATCAACATTATCCTCATCATCATCATTATTATTGTCATCAACAGTGAATAATTTCCCTGTTAATCATTCCATTGTAAATACTACATTACCATCGATTACTGTACCAGTTATAACTAATAAAGAAATTAGTCCACGTTTAAAGAATGGTATTAGACCGGTGAGTTTATTAATTCTACTGATATCTACATTCACTTTTTTTAAATATTTAAGTAGTATCTATTTTGTTATACACTTTATGAATAATAATAGTTTGTTAAAAGTAGTAATGTTTTATATTTGTAATTGTCATTTGACAAAGGGGACTTCAACCAGAGGTTAACTCCATTCTCGATTTATTTAATCATAGAACAAAGATTCTATTAGGATAGCATAGATTCATTTTATTTCGTCTGGTTCTCATCAGTTGCTTACAATCTTTGATATTTAAAAATCATCATTACCTAATGAATTTCAAATTACTTACATAAGAGGGTTTGGTTGAAAGTTATATTGAAGAAATATTCGTATAATATAGCAAGGGGGTAAATAAATTGAATAGATTGAATATTGTAAATATGTATCTTATGTAAAAGGAAATTGTGACTTGAGTTCAAAGGTTCAGAAACAAGTGATAGGAATAAAATGAGTAAAGATCCGTTAATAAAACAAGATTAATAATCTGGAAGACGGACGAAATAAAAAGACATAATAGTGTAATGAATACAAGAAAGAGTTGAAAAAAAACGAAAAAGGAAACGTTTTAAGATACAATGAAGGAATATTTATCACCAAGGCAAGGAAAGATTAATAACCATCTCCTTTTGAACGCATAAATCAGGATTCTGACGCCTGATAGCAACGACTTCAACAAACTTCAGAAGACTAGATTTTGTCTGTTTATTATTCACCTTAAAATATTACAAGGTATCGACCTGATGTTGGATACTCGATACTCTTAGAAATCTTTCAGGAAATAGTATCGAACTAACTTGTCGATGTAGGCATATAGGATAATATTACTATAGTAATAAAAATTGCAAGTTGTTAATAGAATTGAATACATACTGCTCTTATGAATCTGAAAGTAGACACTCCATTATGCATCTGGAAATGTGTTTTTCATTGGTCAGAAATGGGATCAAATGGATGGGGAAGCTACATTGGCTCCATTTCAAATCTTTGCTAACTTTATTCCTGTAGACTACATGATATTTCAGAATATTTAATGGAAATCTGTCAGTACACATTCTATATATCTTACTACATTGGTAAAAATAGCCTTGTGTATTTCAAGAGTCGAGGTCATTTTAGTCGATATATTAATGCAACATATTATCATTAGACCGTTTAAAATGTTAAAAACGTGAAGTTCAGAGAAGGGGATCTATTTTCGACGAATTTTTTAACAAGCTGTACAGTACATATATATATATATATATATGATAATTTTTTTGCTAAGTACTGGTCCCGTGCGAACATATGAACAGGGAGTAAACGTGATAATCAAATGGAAAGATTATATTACCAGATTACGTAATATGAACAATAACAATAAAAGATTGTATATATGCAAATAGATTATAATGTGAATAAAATAAGCTGATTAAAATGTTTTTGTTACAATAATTAAAGGTAACGTATGTGCAAAACTAAATGATGTAATTCCAGAAACAATTATGAAAGTAATGATGAAGACATGAGACATAAGTAAGGGGAGAGGGGGGATATTTTCCAATACGAAATGCAATGATAATAATAATAAAGTACAAGGTAACGATAACGAAAAGATGTACATATAGTTCTGGCTTGAGTTCATGAATGTTTAAGAACTTATGCTGTTTTAAAAGTGTTGGGTATGAAGATACCTAGGTAGATTCGGATGAATTATATAAATAATCTTGAAATCAACCTGTGGAAAGGTAAAATAAATACAGTCGATTAGATGTTCAAGAATGGGATTTCTAACTTGTTTTTTATATCCTTGTAGAACCGCACTAGGATAGCAGAATCTCATCATGTTTATTCCTTGTTCATATGTGTTGACGGAACCAGTACTCTATATATATATGTAATTCGTTGAAACGAGATCCCTTCTCTAAATTTCGTGTTTTTAATTTAAATACAGTTAAATGCCTTGAAGACGATTTAATGATCATTTCATAGTTGTGTATCATATGGATTTGTAAGATTATGATCAAAATAAGTAATATATCAGTTAAAATGTTCTAAATTTGTATTTGGCACTTTCCTCAATACAGTATACAATTCAGACAAACTCTTGAAGAATTTTATTATCTTATCTATAGCATAATTGAGCTTAGCAATATTAATCAGATTCGATACTTTGATTAGATATTACTTATGACTTATTAATCATTCATTCCACTGATTACATTTTGTTATGACCCAACTTTAGCTGTACGTATTGATATGTTATCATAATTTGTGAATGCGACGTGAAATCTATTCTTCAACTGAAATTAAACTATTCTCCTTACTCCCTAGATGACTTTTGAGCTCTCGCCTCTCCTAATGACTAAGAAGATAATCGAGAGCCGAATGGCTTATTCTTACTCCGGGGAAAAAATATGTCTGCTTATAAAACTTTTTACGTGACCTTGGGAACTAGTCGTTTAGAGTGTGAATTTCATAGTGCCTGATTCAATGGTACAACCATAGTTTAAAAATCAAAGGTTGCATTCACCAAAATTACCATTATTTGTTTAATTTAGACCAACGTTTTGAGAAATAATTCGTTTTACAACACTTTCGATTGAGTGCATAAAATTTCATCGCTTCCAGTAGAGTACATTTAAAAGTATACATCATTTTCAATATCACCACAGTGTAACGCGTTGACGTTGTATAACATTGCCTCTGTGATCTGGGTTCGAATTTCACTAGAGGTGAAGGATTAGTACAAACCAGTATGGAATCTAGGTTGAGATTTTCTTATCGATTACTTTCAACCAAATTGCATCGAAAAAATTTATTCTCTATCCCAACAATAATAATAATGAACATAGTAGTACTAATGAGAGAACATATGATTTATCATTTTCTTTCAATGATATCTTATTATTTTTATCATTCTAGACTTCTATAACAGTACAACAATTTGCTGAACGCATTCATGTTGCTGCCAAATATATGATGACTGAAAGAAAGGTCAGTATTATTTCCTATATCCTTTTTTTTTCTGTATTCTTTTCATTTCACTACTTATCAATTGTATTTTGTTTATGGATTTATAATTTTTATTATAAATTTTAATGGCACATTTTTCAGTTAAAGTATAGTACACAGATGAGCCAATCAGAATCGAGACGAAAATTTGTATTTACCCGACAAATTAACACTACCACGGAATTCTTCCCCACTCCACCCTAAACATTTTATCTTGAAATAAATCTTAACCCAGTGACAGTATAGTTTATGGCGGGATTGATTAGACTTATTCAAAATCGGTTTATTCGAACAGCCTACAAAGGATTTCTACATTATATATAGTATCAGTTTATAATAAAACCTTATGTCTAAGCTTTTAATCATAGCCTTAAATACCTAATTCTAACCAAGAATAATCTGAGGATGATATCTTTAGATTTACAGGCAGAGTAACCTGTAGAAAAGTTTAATCGATTCAAAATTATATATCCCTGTACAAATGCTACTTTGTAAATTGGCTAAGAATTAGCTGAAAATCCATCGTGGTTGCTTATAATTCGTCCCTTCATTATACTCTACTAATATTGCATACTATACATTGTTTAAGAAGTATAGATTTGCAATACACTCTACTGTAAACCAAACTGTTTATGCATAAGCTATGGTTCTACTAATAAAGCACGCTGAATTGCCAACATTCAGATTGAGTAAAATTCAGAAAAATGTGATCTTCCCGTTAAATGATCAGTATTTCAATCATAAAGTCACCGCTCCCCAATGATATGTAATGGAATTAATAGTAGGTAGTAATTAGGTTTTGAGTTGTTGAAACAAACAAAGCAAGGAGTACAGATGTGTTTTGAATTTAAGGAATATTACAATTGAAAATCAATTGTTTTAACTACCGGACAAAATTTAAACATTCAGTTTTTTCGGTACATACTACATTTGTATTACAATCAGATTGATGTGATTGAGTAATGGGCATTGTTGGCGTTTATATTTATGGACGACCTTTGAGTGACGTTAAAGCTACCTTGGGAATGTTCACCTACTTACTATAACTGAATGAAGGTTATATACCAGTGTAAAGAATTACGATTATGATTTTTAGCTGATGGTTAGTGCTAGGAATTAGATTTAGAGTTTTCATGACCAATTGGCATTAGCCAAAATGCCGAAAACCTCTCTAGCCAAATGGGTGAATGAATTTCGCGCCAAAATCCAAGACCTGTTATCTTGTTTCTGATTGGCTCATTCATAAATTACAGTCTCGACCTTTACTGATTTCATTAATTTTCATTTTAATTTAGTTACTGTTTCTAAACCAGTCTCATCTACCTACCTAATTATAGTTTCTCATTTCATATAGTTTATAGGTCAGTATATAGACGAGAGTTTTAAAATGCTTATGAACTAATCTAACTACAGTACTATTAAAGATGTGTGAGCAGTTGTCACTTCCCGGTTGCCTACACCGTTGAAGGATGCTTCTTCTTGAAATACTTGTAAAGAAAACTAGATTAGAAATAGTCTTGGCAACCTTGAAAGCACAACCATAGAGCCCAAAAGACATCTGCTTTAGGGTGGTCACACATGACATTTTTACAAATATGCCTTACCATTAAAGATTATCAGGCTGTTCAAGTTTTTTCCCTCTTTCTGGAAACTACTAGAATCCCTTGATGGGATTCTTATTGTTTTTAGTTTTAATCTAATTTTGATTATACTTTGTAGGTAGATATGATTTTAAACTTGTTGTAGGTCAGTTGTCCAATAGTTGAAAAGTTTGAATTTTAGCCTATTAGTCACAGGTTTGAATCACGCTCTACTTATTTCAGTTTAAACAACTTGATATTACTACTGGCTTTCACATGTATGGTATAACGAGTAGGCAAGTTGTTGTTGTTGATATTTTCATTAAAACATTCTTAATGTAATTTTACAACTGAGTACAAAAAAGATCACATGATTAGCTTATGTTACAAACTTTATTTAATCTTTTAATATTGTTTTAGTCCATTAAGAAACATTTGCCCCACATAAATCATTCGATTTGTATGAGGGCTGGGATACTGGCCGGGTGCCCAAAACGAAACAGGTGGTTTTCTTAGGAGACCACACCCGGAGCCTTTGATAGGAAGGTCTAATCCACAAGGCAGTGGAGCAACGTAAGGAGATGCAATCCCATGGTTGGTAGCCAGTGACTAATATTTGGTTCATACGCCATTTGTCCCTTCAGGATACTGGAATCCATGTGCATCATTGGTTTGGAATGAGGGTTTTCCAACTCCTCTATGTGGACTCTCCATGTCCACCAACCCGGTTAAAGCACTGAACATTCGCTTTTCGTCCTCTAAATTTCGTAAACAACAGTAATGCCACGAGAAGTTAGTGAGTAGGACTTCCGTGGCAGTGGTTGTATGCACGTGGCCATGTGAGAGCATTTCAATAAACTCAACAGGACACTGAATTTAAAACTTTTCATCTTTCTAGAATTGTGATATACCATTCATCTACTGAACCTAGGGTTCAGTAGTACACATTGTTTTTTTAGTTTTAGTCTTTATGTATAGGTATCGCAATTACTATCAATGTTATTGATTGGCAATCAATAGAAAGAAAAAAACAAAGATTCAAGCATAAAAACATAAAATTATTTTGTTTTATGAGATTCTCGTTATCTGCTTCTGATCCGTATTGTTACATAATCAAAATTACAAAATGATTTCTAAAGAACTGTGATTGGATGCGATTGTGAATACATACCAGTATACTATAGGGAAGATGTGAATAAATTCAAGTGACTAAATACTATTCTTCCCTGAAGAATTGAGATAATTCAACGAAGAATGTTTTCTTTTCGACAATATCTTTTACTTAAGCTGTACAATCGTATTTATAGTTAATTTACAAACAAAATAGTCCACTGAAAAATAGACCATATTATGTAACAGAGGAAGTTGCTTAATATACGAGAATTTACGTGAGATAATAAAATGAAATCAAATACCTAAAGGATAAATGTCCACTTGACGATTTGGAAAAGCAGTTGTACAACTCCTTGTGTTTGTTGAGCATTTTGTTTTTCATGGACAGAGTATAGGAGCCCCCCCTGAAGCTAGTCGTTGTTCTCCAACCTGCGTCCGATGTGTTTCACTTATTCCAAGCACCTCCATGTTGTATCTTCATTTCTGCAGCAATTTGGATGACTCTTCCGGTCTCCCACATTGTATGAGCATTCTATGTACCTAAATTAATCGTTGCTCTGGTTGTCAGAATGGACATCAGCCTCTTGACTTCCGAAGGGACTCGACTTTCACCATGAGGCGTCATAGTTCTTCTAAATGAAGATCTTCTAACTCCCAGGGCAAAGTTTAAGTGGTTTGAATCATTTTTTCTCGTTAACGTTTTTTTTAGCGAGTCAGTTTTCTACGGGATGGAGTCGTTAACCCAATGTCCAACCCTCCTCCTTTATCCGGACTAGGGACCAGCTGTAGCTCCAAGGGGTTCCGGGTGGAGTTAAGTGAACATAATAATGATAAATAATTAAAATTGAAAAACAATAAAAAAAACATTAGAAGGATTTAGTAAAATCGAATCACTATTTATGTAAATTAAGTATTACAACCATGAAAGAATGATGGTTTGAACATATCGCTTTTACATATATATTTTAATCTTTTTCAAAGAAGTGTTACTAACGCTTCTACAATGAATAAGTTATTCATTTGCACTTTTTTTCTAACTAAATCATCTGATTGTATAGATAACTTTTAAAAGGCTTTTCAGATAGGATCATATGACCAAAGTTCAATATTGAATTGTAATTAATATTTACATTTACCTTTTTTAAAAATCACACGGGATAATGTTCGGAAATACATTCGAAAGAAAAAAAAATTCTAATTTTAAAGAAATGGTGACTACGTTATCAACAACGTTTAATAATGAGTAAGAATAAAATCATTTGATTCAAGTTAGTTATAAAAAAGAAAATTTAATGAATTAAAACAATTTCACAGATTGAAATCATGAGTCAATTGAAGCTAGACCATCATGGAAAACCTGAGAGCACTGAACGGCCGTTTCATCCTAGTATGGGACTCCTCAGCAGTGCGCTTCCACGATCCCGCCCTCCTCGGTGAGATTCGAACCTAGGACCTACCAATCTCGCTCCAAGCGCTTAACCAATTAGACCGCTGAGTCACCATCCAACGGTGTTAATGTCTAACTTCAACTAATCCACGAAATTGAGCGACACATCGACCATTTTCATCAGTGAGTTACTATTTCACGACTGGATGCGCAATGCTGAGGAGTCCCAAAATAGGACGAAACCGCCGTACAGTGCTTTAAGGTTTTCCATGGTGGTCTAGCTTCAATTGACTCATGATCTCGACTGTTGAAATTGTTCTAGTGCGAAACCGTTACCAGTGGAGTTCAACCAGGTCTGTTGTAAGATATCAACTCACTGAAGACAATGGTGTACGGTGGTGCAACTTCGTGGATTGGTTGAAGTTAGACATTAACACCATTGGATGCCGGCTCAGTGATCTAGTGGTTAAGTGCTCGCTCGCCAAACCAGTAGGTCCTGGGTTCGAATTCCGCGTGCGTGCGGGATCGTGGATGCGCACTGCTGAGTCCCTTACTAAGACGAAACGGCCGTCCAGTGCTTAATCATCAACTGTAAATTATAATTATAATTCTTTACATAAGTTTATAACCCTCATTTGATCCTGGTTATTAGGTCAACACTCTCAAGGTCAGTCTAGCCTCGCTCAAAGGTTGTCCATAAATTATAGTCTCACTATTTTAACTGTTATTCATTACATAACCACTAATTTCTTACTCTTTAGTCTTTTGCTATTATCAATGATATAATATATTCTTCTATGTAAGATATGTATTATTATTATAAGCTTTATTCAATATTATATTTTTGGTACAACATAGAATTCTCAGCACAAAGTATTTAAACAAGTTTCCGTTTCTTACTTCTTGGTCGATCCTGACGATAAATATTGAGTGATTGCCAGTTAGATGTTAGCAGTCCAGTAAATGTATATTCTTTTTGCTGCATATTGCCAGCGACCACATTATCTCTTATTGGGCTTTTTGTAACTTTGACAACGAAAAGTTGTACACTTTTCAGAAATGCTCCAGGATAGGTTATGCGATCAATAGACATTATGATATATCAAAACAAACAAAAATAGATAACTTGTTGAAATATCTAGATGACAGGAACAGGTAGCCCAGATACTCAAGCAGGCCGCCTAAGATATGTATTTATATGTGGTCTTTTAAATTTATTCTCATCTCTCTCTCTATTATTCTAACACCTGTTCACAACACATTTCAGTCGAAATCATTGATTTGAGTTTTTTTCTTCTAAAAACTTACTCTAGAATTCTCATCTTGGTTGTAAACAGGTAACTAGAATTTAACAATATAAAATAAATCCCTGTTTTTCTTCTCAACTCTTTGTGTTTTTTTTGTTTCTTCTTATTCACTTGGTTTAAACATTTCAAGTGATTTATCTTCAATCATTTCAGTAATTATAGTAATTTATATTAATATGACACCAGTCACTACTACTATTGTAGTGTATGCTACTTATGTCTGTAAAACCGACCAGAAGTGGAATGTCTGACAGTAGAAGGTTATAAAAATTGAATTGAAACGAAGTGGAATGTAAATAGAGAATAATTGTTATAACAATGAAGGAAAGATAAAGTCTGAAACAATTGATGGAGGATATGCAAATAAAGTATTTAATGTATAGTTTCTACCATTTACGAAAGAACTCTGTAATCTCGTATTAAACCATGGATTAGTTGTCCCCCACCCATATTCTTGTTCCCTTCATTACTACTACTATTTCTATTATTATTATTATTATTATCCACTTGGTATTGTTTATTTAAATCTTCCCATTGATGGTTAACACTGCAATTGATAGAATGAAACGCGCGTCCTGGATTCCACCGCTAGCCATTATCCATCTTTGATTATTATTACTATTTAGTAATCAGTTATTACACTTGTAATTTGTTTTCCAAATATAAATTTCACCAAAAATGAAATCTCGTGCCAGGCACTTAACCAACTAGACCATTGAGCCGGCATCCAACGGTGTTAATGCCTAGCTTCAACCAATCCACGAAGTTGCACCACCGTATACCATTGTCTTCAGTGAGTTGATATCTCACAACAGACCTGGTTGAACTCCACCGGTAGTGATTTTTAAACTAGTTTACAGAAATTATTGGCAAGTTCGTTGAAAAATATTGTTTTTGTCTTGTTTTGTTCAGTGGATCCTTTCTAGTTGTGTTAATTTCTTTGAAGAAATGTTGTGTGTTTAGTCTTTCTGTGTTTTGTTTTTCATTTTTATTACTAGATTATTATTATCATTATTATTATTAGGCTTTATTCAATATTATAATTTGGTACAAAATAGAATTCTCAGAACAAAGTATTTCAACAGGCTTCCTTTTCTTCTTTCTCTATCGATCCTGACGATAAATATTTAAGTGATCGTCAGTTAGATGATAACAGTTCAGGAATTGGCATCTGAATAATGTTCATTCTTTTCAACGCATATATTATTCATGCACATACATACATACATACTGCTTTATCCAATAAACACGCGATATTAGGTCAGAAAAAAGTATATTTTTTTCATGTTTTTCAACTATCTAGCTAGTGATTATCCTATTTTTATAGCCTTTATTAAAACGCTTAATTTACATGAAGCAGTCTATTTTCTTTAGTGCATTATTTTTATAAATAACGTTCATCACTTCGTAAATATATTCCAAGAGTTCAGTTTTGTTTTTATTGCTGCTCCCGTTTATCAGTCTACACTGTTGATGATCACAAGAATTATCACTTGAAGACCATATTATATGAATAATACTTATTATAGATACATTTTTCGTTGTATCCCTAATAGTAGCAAAGTTACATTTCTGACGTTTAGTGACTTAATATAAGCCATTAAAAATTCAAAGTTTAAATAGTATTATTTAAACTTGTGTTAATTTCGATTATTTATCTACTCTGAAGAAGTGACTTACATCGAGTCATGAAACGTCAGTCACACAACTTTTCGACTCATCCGGAATATCACAGAAAAATATCTTTATAATTAATTCTTTATTCAACGCTCAATTTCTTTGAAACTATCAAATCCAACCTTAGCACTGATATAAATAATACTTATCATTATTATGGTGAGACTATAATTTATGGACGATCTTTGAGCGACGCTAAAGTGATTTTGAGAGTGTCTACCTAATTACTAGGGCTAAGTGAGGGTTATAAAGCAGTTTGAAGAATAAGGATTATGATTTATAGTTGATGGTTGGGTCAGGAATTAGATTTAGGGTTTTCATCACTAACTGACATCAGCTATAATACCAGGATTCCATTTAGCCAAATGGGTGAATGAATTTCGCGCCAAAATGTAAGACCTCTTATCGTAAATCTGATTGGTTCGCCCATAAATTGTAGTCTCGCCCATTATTATTACCATTTTTATTACTATTATTGTTACCATTATTATTATAATAAATACAGCGTTAGGATATAGATCTGATCGATCATGTATTTATTCAACAAAATATTTCATACATGTCCTACTATTTGCTTTATTTTCTAAATATTATTTTTCTACACAACCACCATTGTAATATTGTTTTCATTATTGTTTCTATCTTTAGAACATTCGAAGTAATTTACCCCAACCATGTAGATTAATTCAGGCATCCGATTGTGTTGAAGATATTTGGGGTCAAATGATGAAACACTTTGAAACACATTCACGTTTTATTGTACAGTTTGTTAAATACATTCCAGGTAAGTGTATTGTTGCCATTTTCACTTTGTTTGTTTTTCTGTTGATTGATCTCCTATTCTCTCTCTCTCTCATTCTCGTTATTCTTTTTTTGACGTTGTTCATGTTTTTCTATTATCTTTCATTTGGGATTACAAATACAGCGCCATTTGATTCTAAAATATGTTGTGTAATGTAAATTCCACGTATTGATCCATGTCAAAAACTGCCTGCAAATCAAACTATAACCAGACTATAACATTGCATATTCGCTGACTGTTCTATTGTATCGCAAATTAATTGAATTCGACAATATGAATCTTTGGATTCAAAAATGAATTTTTTTAAACGTTAAACACTGGTTATGTTGCCTGAATGACCTCAGTTCAATCCTTGAGTTAAGGTTATAGTCTCACATTGTTGATGAGTCTCTTACCATGAGGAAACAATTATCTTCTTGTTCTCCGATGGTAGTTGGCTGATATCAACTCGTGACAACAAGCACACAAGTTATTGATTTCCTTTTCTTAATGATGCAATTGTGCGGTCAGTTGCTATTCTCTCACTTCCTTCATCGTACCCCATTCATTAAAATATTTTCGATAGATAAGTATGTTTGTGTATAGTAGTATATGTTTGTATTTCTAAATGTCAAATACTTCCGTCCACTTTTTTTACTTCACTGTACACTCAATAAATTAATCACTAAATTGTAGCGTTATTTTCAAGTATGTGATAACGTTGATTACATCATGTCTCGAGACAGACAGATAGATAGGCACGCGAATAAAAAGGAGACATTTTGTCTATGGGATTTTTGCGGGGGGGGGGTAGAGCGGGGGAGGAAAAAAAATTACAGACGTTTCAATATTTTTCACATGATCCTCACTGGATTTATATACACGAAATGATGACGATAATCATAAAGAGGATGATGGTAAATACAGACAGAAAAGACAACCAAATCCTCGTTTGTTGTAGTTAGATTTTATTATATTGTATATGTAAATACTTTTATATTTTTTAAGAATCCAAGCTCAATAATTTGTAACATATGTATAAATGTTTGGTTGACTTACGCTTAATTTACTGTGTATTGATAATCTGCCATTTAATGATTGAATTACAATCTTTGAATTAGCATAAACATTTGAGAACAGATAGAACGAAAAATCGCATTGGTTTTTAGTCATTTAAGGTTTGATTAATATCCTTAACTAGTTAACAGATAGAAACATCATTTTTAATAGTTGAATTGATGAGTCGATTTGAGCTAGACTATCACTGAAAACCTGGAATTACTGGAAAGCCGTTTCTCCTTAGAATGGGACTTCTCAGCAGTGTGCGTCCAAGAGCCCGTACACCTGATCCGAACCCATGACCTTCAATCTTGCGCGTGAACGCCTAACCTCTAGACCACTAAGCCGGCTTCTAACGGTTTTAATGTCTAATTTCAATCTTCTCATGATCTTACGCAACCCTTCATCCATTGCCTGGGGTGGATTACTGTTTCACATTCGACATGAATTGGACTACACTAGTTACGACTTCTCATTTTAACTCCAGGAAATCCCCACAAACCCCCATTCTAATAAGAAATAGAATTGACAAAAATATTTTCTATACAATACATAAAATTATAATTAGTGATCGTATGGTGAATGAATATGGTGATTAGTTGGAAGTAATGTAACTATATGATGTGATTCTAGATTTCGTGCTAACTGGTACTTTTTTTACAAGACAAATTAACAGTCCTACTGGTAGATTATTGTCATTATGAGATGTAATTGTTTTTTACTCAGTGACATAAACAGTTGCAATGTTATCAATTGACGAATTCCAGCTTTAGTTGAATTCACTGTTATGTCGAAAGTAAACTGTAAAGTGTTTTGCGGGTTTAGTTTGTATTAGGTCTCGTGAAATCGGGCTGTAATGACAGCTGTACGACCTCTCTGTAGTTCAATTATCGGTTAGTTCATATATGTTGCAAGTATGACTAGTGATCTAATTACCAACTGATACAATGACCAATGAACAACAATCAGGACCTCAACGTCTACTGTTCTTCAATTTCTTTCTAGTGTAATGATCAATTAGAAGACGAAGATAGAAAGAGGATCAGAGTAAAAGTATTTTATACTGACAACTTTAAGTGACTCATCAGCCAATCAGGAAACGCTGCTTAGTTATAAAATAATTAACAGTACGAAGTAATAGAATAACCGGAATAATATCTTTGATCTTAATAATCAATCCTCACAAGTCAAAATATCCCTTCCGGTAAAGAAAAAAAAGTTTACATATATACATGCATACTAGGAGTCGGGATAGTTAGGTTATCACCCGATAGAGTTTTCGTCGCCAACTGACATTAGTTATAACGCAAAACTTTTAGGGATAGCTATTAAAAGTTAAACTAGAGCTTAGAGTTGGGTTTAAAAATTGGGTTCATCGTTTTCTGCACGAATTGACATCACCAACCGGGTTGGTGGACATGGAGAGTTCACCTAGGGTAGTTGGAAAACCCTCATCCCAAACCAATGATGCACATGGATCCCAGTATCCTGAAGGAACAAACGGCGTATGAACCAATCGTTGATCACCTGCTACTGTGGGACTGCATCTCCTCACGATGCTCCACTGCCTTGTGGATCAGACCTTTAGTTCAAAGGCTCTGGGTGTGACCCCCTAAGAAAACCACCTGCTTTGGTTTGAGCACCCGGTCAGTATCACAGCCGTCACACATATCAAGTGAGATTTGTATGGCGCATATGTATTTGGTGCCTCCTTGTACCAATATCTATGTGTTAAAATGAATAAATAATAAACTAGACCTAAATTTGAAACACTTGATGCCTTTTTTTTTTCCTTGCATAGGACTTCTAAGCAGTGTATATTTGTGACTTCACATCCAACAGTTGAACTCAAGGAATTTAGTCTCACATGTAAATGCTTAACCTGTAAACCACTGAGCTAGCATCGAAATTAAAAAAAACTGACATTTTTGTTAACGTTTTTTTTAGACGATACATCATAGTATTTGATTATTTAAACTTCTAGTAAGTGCAATGGATGTTCAAACTTTAGAACTGTTAGTTAAAAGTCTAAACCTAATGTTCACGATAGTCGTAAATTTGAATCATTGAATATAGTCTGGAGGGTGTCGGGTTGTCTTAAAATTACCTTCTTGCAAAGTATATATATATATATATATATATATATATATATATCGGTAGTACGTCCAGATTTCAACTAATATGTTTCAGCTTCATACTTTCTCCATTTATATTCATTCGGTCAGCTGAACAGTCTTTTATTAGTTTTGTTATGATGCATAGCATGACTTGAAGTTAGAATACATTGATTTGTATTTCTCAACTGGTTTTCTTTTTAAGTTGATAAAGTTTCGTGTGTATCACTTAATTTCTTCTCTTTTTTCCAACTATCATGTAAATAATCATTACTATTCGTGGATTAGTTGAAGTTAGATATTAACACTGTTGGATGCTATCTCAGTGGTCTAAAGGTTAAGCGTTCACGCGCAAGATCATTAGGTCTTGGGTTCGAATCTCACGAAGCGAGATCGTGGATGCACACTTTTGAGAAGTCTCATACTAGTATGAAACGGCCGTTCAGTGCTTCCAGGTTTCCCACGGTGGTCTAGCTTCAATTGACTTATGAACTCAACTATTAAATTATTATACATTGAATAAACCGATTTAATAATAAAAATCAATATCATTATCTTTGAAATAATCTCAACGATTGATATTCAAAGAATCGATTATAACCCTGAATAAGTCCAGATAAGTTTACTGAACAAAGTGTTGGAATTATTTTTTAGATTTCAATTGTTGAGATTATTCCAAATATAATTTTCATCTATAAATAAACTTCTTTATACTGGGCGCCCTAATTTTTATCCTACTATTCGTTTTAATATTGACGAATATTCTATCGCATAGCTACTTTTTTGTGTGTTTTTTTTCGTTCTAATAAACATTTCTGTCATCCCATTTTATCCAATAATCACCTTTCCTTTCAACGATGAACGTAAATAATTTACACAAAAAAAAGAAGAAAATACCAGTGATACTCTTTCCGAACGTTGTCATGGATATCGATAACCACCTGTTCTTGAATAGGTTATATCTGATAGAGTTTGTGTGAATGGATACACAAATACACATTTAAAAAAAACAAACAAAACAAGTTAACTGATCGCTTATTTTTAGAATCTTTTTAAAATCATACCCCTCCCTTTATCATCATTAAAATTTAGGAATCACAATAATGATGTAATGAATGTTAGACTAATAAAATCGTATCCATTTATCTAGACATTTTATACTCTTATTACTTCATAGGTTTTATTCTCTCTTATTGTTGGTTAAACTCAGTTTTTGTTGTTGTTGTTGTTGTTGTTGTTGTTGTTGTATTTATTTATTCAGTGTGCTAATAATTAAGTCTCTTATTATATTCATATGTGAATAGATTATACTTATATACACAAAATCCATTATATTAAGTATTTGTCTATTTCTCTATAATTGACATTTGTTAACCTGTAAAGCAATATTTAGTGTTATATCGAATATTTCAATGTCTAGTCAAATAGAAGAGTTATTACTCTCTCTATATTCGATTCACAACATTTCTTGTTTATGCGTTGGAGATTATTCCCCCCTTTTTTTTCTCTCTCTCTCTCTCTCGTTTTTATCATGTTGTTTTCCTGCTTCTATTTCCATCGTCTGTCTGTCTATCTATCTGTCTACTTGTATTTTTTTTTCTATTGTGGATAATAAGTTGAACTTCGTTATTATTATATTGTTGATTGCCCTGTAATGATAGTAAATAGTATCTCGATCAGTCATATTTCAATAATGGAAGAGAATGCAATTAATGGTTTTTGTTTAACCCTAGAGATTATAGATGAAAAAATAGATTCTTTTTTAATGATTTCACTATAGCTAGATTAATTTGAAAGTGGAATGTTTTCAACACGATGTTAGTTTATAGATATTTTTTTACATTAGGAAATACTAATGAAGTAGTTTGGGTTTGTGGTTTGTTTCATTTCATTAAATACTTCTATAATAGAAGCGATGTAGCCTTAATCTATCTTGAATATACCAGTTGATTATATGAAATTCCAGTCTACTTTACGTTATTGCCTGGGTTTGGACACTCATAATCATTTTAGCATGTTTTACACTAATCAGGATAATCTGTTGAGATAGTTTCTGGCTTTCATCACATTACATGTGTCTTGATGATAACAGTCAATGAAGATACATAATCAACAATTTGCTGTCAACTTACATTTTCTTCCCTGAGAAGTTGCACACTGCTCAATGACTGTTATATCATTCATTAAAATCTAACGCTTATAAAATAGTAATTCAGTCAGTTCCTATTAATGATATAGAAATTAGAAAATCAAGTAGATATTTATTATTTGTATAGGGGGATTTCTGGAGTTTATAGGATTTTCACAGTTTAAATCACGGACTAATCTTAGCTAGATTTCTAGTAAGAAGCCTTGGTCAGTGGAGTTTAACTGTATCAGGTGTGAAACAATTATCTACCAGAAGCAATGGATGAGGGTTGGACAATTTTGTAAGCTGAATAATATTAAACATTCACACTATTTGATGCTGGCTCAGTGGTCTAGAGATTAAATGTTCACGCGTCAGACCGAAAATCCTGGGTTCGATTCTTGAATGTATAATTGTAGATGAGCACTGCTTTTTAGTCCCATACTAGAACAGAACGGTCGTCCAGAGATTCACAAGAGTGATATATCTAAGGCCGGCTTGTGACTTAAATTATAAACACACCTACCCTTTTTCAAAGGAAAGGGGATGGGATAGCCGAATCTGTTTATATTTTTATCCATTTCGATAGAATTTAGAGACTTGTGATTTCTATTTTCATTTGTTGTTGTCACATGTATACCACTGAGAATGGCTGAATCTCATTCAATTCATGACATTCATCTATATTTTATAAATGAATTATAAGATTGTAATGTACTTGTTTGTGTGTGTGTGTGCGTGTGTTTATATTGTTTACATTTATGTAAATATATTATCATTATTTCGTCAAACATCATCATTAAAAATTGAAAAGTAGGCCACATTGTTTTGTGGGCAATCATGTGGAACAGTTTTTTTTTTACTGTTTATCATTTCCTTTTTCATCAAGATGATATTATTATAAGATTATTACTATGTCCTCCGAAAAATGAAGTCTAATCTACATTCGTGAAGTTAATTTTAAAGCCACAATTTACTTTATATGAGTGCTAATATATACTACTATTTACTTGTGAAGATTTTAATCACTATGGAAACATTAAATTCAGTTATAATTGACTTTTCTTACCACCAATTAAGAAGTCTGTTCATCGGTGTTTGTTTGTGATTTGTTTCACATGTGAATTATTCCACTAATCACTTATGGTTAATTACATTGTTATTGACTTATATTTATCTCATTAGTTGAGATCATGAGTCAATTGAAGCTAGACCACCATGGAAAACTTGGAAGCACTGGACGTCCGTTTCGTCCTATTGTGGGACTCCTCAGTAATGTGCATCCATGACCTCGCCTCACGGAATCCGAACCCAGGACCTATCAATGTCGCGCGCGAGCGCTTAACCACTAGACCACTGGTAAGGCATCCAAAGGTGCTAATGTCTAACTTTGACTAATTCACGAAATTGAGCGACACATCCGCCATTGTCATCAGTGAGTCACTATCTCACAACTGACCCAGTTGAACTCTACTGGTCACTGTTTTTCACTGGAACTACAGGATGTACATCTTGAAGACAGTCACTAGTGAGCATATGTTGATTAGTATCAGAAGAACTTTTGTGGAAATTGTAGTAATTTCAATTGAACTCAGGACCATCAGGTCTTAAAGCAAATGATTAACTTCTAGACTACTGAGTTGACATTTGATGACTTATATTATTAACTTCAACCGATTCGCGATATTGATTGACGATCTTCCGATACGATTAGTAAATAAGTGCCTCACATCTGACAAAGTTGAATTCCAATAATTTACACAAACTCTCTCCCATAGTAATACGTATAATTTTTATATCAGGATATGAAATCTGTGAAAATTGTTTAATTCACAGGTAGTCTAACATTAAATGGACTAATTTTGGTTAAATAACCACTAAAGAACCCAGAAAGCAATGAATATCTATATTTCCTTCTAGTATCAGTTATTCTTCAGCAGTGTATGAATTCACAACTCCAAGTTGTGTAAGGAGAGAACGAAATTCTAATGAACTATTATCCTATTCTCTTTTAAACCATTAAATTGATACTTCTTGACTAAATTTTACTCTGCATTGAATTCAGTAATAATCATAATGTTATAACAAATTCAAATATATTCCAAATCATTATAAGCAAAGATAGTAGATAGTAGTGGGATCCAGAACGCACATTTCGTCCTATTCAAGTAAACAATACCATGTGAATAGTAAATCATTTATTTTTATCCATTATTACTACTTGATTATATTACGTAACAGCATTCATTTTAACATTAGGACATATTTAACAACCTTCTTATTGAGCACAAGTTACTTAATATACATCTATCCGGAATCTGTTCACCAACCAATCAGAAAGGTTTTTTTTTTTGTAGTTAATGTTAAACAAATCAATGACAAAAATGTTCAACTAGTATTAACATTGAATCTTGTCAACTTTTTTCAATATCCTACTATGTTACCTACTCTTTTTCTCTTTCACTTCTCTTCTACTCTCTATAAATTTGGCCAATAATAATAATAATAACATAAGATTTGGAAGAAAAAAAATCAATTTAGGTAAACCGCATCAAAATAATGACATTAGTATCTATTTATTTGTTTACCCAAAGTCAACATTCATTTATTTATCCATATAGGTCAGATTGATTATTTGAGTTGTTAAATGGATCATGAATGATAAATATTATTTCATTTCGGTATTGGATCCTTCTATGGATCTTCTTCTATGTTTATGTATGTATCTATATTTGTGAATGTGTGTATAAGCTGAAGATAGATATACATATAAACAGATAGATAGATAGATAGATAGATAGATAGATAGATAGATAAATAGCCAGACAAATAGACTATAACATAATTTGGCTATTTTAACTAACTAGCTACTTTCTATGATGTTGTTTTTGTCATATGACTGATATATTGAAGCTGAACTATATTCGGAAAGTCAATTGTTCATTTTTGGGGGGGGCGGGGAGAGGACTTTTTACTGAAATTGTTGAATACCTTTCCTTGGTGTTGAATAATTCCGTCTGTTGATTTAAAAAGAGAGATTTTTGTGTTGTTGTCATCATCAAATAACCACTTTCTTGTGAACCAAAAATAAAATCATTTTTGAATATGATACATATACATAAATAAATACTACAGTTTATTATTTCCAGTACTCGATCACGATTATATTTTTCAACTTGATTCTCTTTTATTTAAGTTTCAGGAATTCGAGTCTTATCATTATCATATACAAATATTCAGAGACGGTTTTTGTGGATGACATAATAATTCTTAAAAGTTGAGATCATGAGTCGATCTATGCTAGACTACTATAGAAAACGTGGAAGCACTAGACGACTGTTTTGTCCTACTGTAGGACTCTTTGGCAGTGTTCATCCACGATCCCACCTCGCGAGATTCGAACCCAACTATTTATGTATATATTACAATAAATTATCTCCAATATAATCGAAATCAATATTTCCTTGAACATGTTCTATCATATAAATGTAATGAAGTTATCCAGTAATGAAAACATGATAGACTGAAAATTAAAACGGAATTCCGTTTTGTAAATATACCCAACTAATGTATGAACATTGTTAATGGAATATTTTTTTCTCATTAGAAATAGGTAGGTAGATAAGTCTAATGGGATAATAATGTAATTTAAATGTAATTAATTGGCACAGTAAACTGTTTCAGTCGGTAACAAGCAACGTAGGACGTGACATATCTGTGAAACGATTGAAATCATCACAATGAAATGAAATTATAGAGACAAATATGAGAATAGTAGAATTACTAACGGTGATAGTAGAAAAGATTACTAATTACCAAATACTGGTTTATAAACTCGATATTAAGGGGTATTATTTTTGCAACCCACTAATGTTACCACCATCTTAACCGTAAATACGTATTTATTTATCACAGGTTTATTCTGTTCGCACAACATACTGTGTGAATAAACTATCGGTGGTTTTATGTTTAGTTTGTTGGGCGAGACTCTAATTTATGGACGATCTTTGTACGAATTTTAAGTGACCTTGGGTATATTAGCCAATCACCGAACAGTAAGTTTAGAGTAAAAATATATTATACAAAACCAAGGAAATATACTGGATACACTTCTTATACGTGGTTCAAAAACTTGTCAAGGTTAGAAAGAGGTTCAGAGGTTCTAAAATCGTAATGCGTGCAGTAGAGGAAATCATCCATACAGCTACAGAATAGTCGGCCTCTGGAGTCATGATAAAGTCTCAAATACTCTTTAAGCCTCGACCACATAGCTTCAATATTGTTTGTGTGCACTTCGGTTGTTGAGTGCACAAAATGCTACTTGTGGATAACGACACGATGCGCATAAACAAGCCCATTTAAGGGTCTGTACTCTCTCCAAACATCCGTATATATTGTAGTACCTGGTTGCAGCCAGTGTTACTAATGCTTTTATTATCCAGTTCGCATTAATTGTCGTAATTTGCCTTAGAAATTATAAATGGAGTTTTCATCACGAACTGACATCAGCTATAATGCCAGAAATTTATTTAGCCAAATGGATGAAAGGCTTTCACGTTAAAATCCGAGATCTATTATCTTATACATGATTGATTCGTCCACCAAATTATAGTATTGCCGTTTTATTTGTTATAGCCGCTCAATTATCACGTTTTGTACAAAAATTCTCTGTGAGCCCATCGTACGTTAGCATTAAACATGAAGTTGGCGCTGTAACCTAAAAATTTCCAAAACGCTTCTGATTGGCTCGTTCATAAATTAGAGTCTCGCCGTTTGTTGTTGTTGTAATTTTCTTATTATTCTTATTAAGATTTTGACTATTTACTAATTAAAAGTGTAAATTTACTATATTTTTTTTGTAGCTTAAATAATAAACATGATATAATCTTAAATATAGATATGAGTTTAGATTTGATATAGTTGAATATTGACTAATATTCAGTTCATGTGTACTCTTACACTTTCATTAATTTCATTGAGCGATGAACTTTCGTTTTTTTTTTTCTGGCTCTCCCTCCCCACCAAATGTCTTTTTTTCTTCTTATCCACATGTTTTCTCTAATCTATACTTATCAATCTTACCTTTATTTATTCGAGATCATCTAACTAATACTGATCCACGTGTAAAAAAAAAGATTTTCATAAATTTACTTATCATCATATTAGAAAAGAGAAAAAAAAGTTGGGGGGTGGGTATGTCGTACTTATTCAGTTATATTTGTTTATCATTTTTAAATGTTTATAGTTTATATAGGTAAAAGTGAATCGATTAATAGATAGACACAACCATTTTATCTTAGAAACACCAACCCTTATTCAAAAGTGCATTATTTTAAATTGTCATATTTTGTAACCGAGTATAAATAGGAAATAATCAGAAACGAAAACAGAAAAAAAAATCAATCAAATATGAAGTGTGTATACTGTCAAAATAAATATCCATGCATGATATTAATAGAAATTTTCCAACCATAAGAACATTTGTTGGTTGGAATATAATAATAATAACACTCCTCAACAGTGCGCATCCACGATCCCGCTCGCAGGATTCAAACCCATGGCCTTCGGTCTCTCGCGCGAATGCTCAACCTACTGGACCATTGAGCAGACATCCAATGGTGTTAACTTCTAACCTCAGTCAATCCACGAAGTTACGTGACTATCTTCCATTGTACTGAGGTAGACACCTGTTTCTACCCGACACGGATTAGCTCAACTAGTCACGGCTTCTCACCAGAACTCCGAGAATTTTCTCACGAAGCTTGTCACTAGTGAGCACATGGTAATTATCAGTTTAGGGTTGTGGAGGTTGTTAATTTTTTTATTGAGATCATGAACCGAATTCCACGAGCGGGGTCGTGGATGCGCACTGCTGAGGAGTCCCACAATAGGACGAAACGGTCGTTCAGTGCTTCCAGGCTTTCAATGGTGGTCTAACATTAATCGGTTCATGATCTCAATAAAAAAAAACTTAACAATCTCCACAGTCCCTAAACTGATAATAATGATACTGATGATAATAACAGTAATAATGGTAAGTACTATAATACAAAATAATCCACAGTTTATTTTCCTTGATCCAAATAGATGTTCTTTTGAATCAATGTTGAATGTATGTTTTCGTATAAGCTTGTTAAATTAATGATAGATGACTTTTATCTTGTATATAATAAGTCTTGAATGTCTTGTTTTTGAATTTTTATGAATTTATTTACCTACGTTTAAATTTAAATGATCAACAATTTCTATGTTTTTATTTTTATATAATAATCTGTATTTGAGTTTGTTTTATCCCGATAAGAATAATGAATGGTAACTGTTGGGATCTATTTATGGTCTAATACTATATATATTAAGCGAATAAACTATTCTTATTCGTGTTCCTCTTATTATGAGCTTTATTTTGACCTATGAACTATTATTATACGATTTACCATTCTCGAATTATGCCCTGTCAATTAATCACTACCTCCCACATTCACAGCCACATTTGGCTAAATCTTGTACAAATGTTGTTTCCTATTTTATTGGTACGATTCGGTCTGTCTGGTTGGTATATAAACCTAGTATGTTTGAAATAAATGGTTCATATCGTAGACGCTGAGACTGGTGTTCTGGACTTAACAGGCTGGGCTAGGCGGGAAGCAGAACCGATAAGTACTCTAGACTGTTCGTACGTGTTTTATACGTCATTTGTCCGATCGATAAATTACTGTCCTCTAATTGACAGTATCATCACCTGATACATTAATAAGACAAGGCACAAGTTATAACAAAGTTAATTACACATTTTGAGAAAAATGTATTACTTATTTTGATGTCAGAAAGATTTCAGGTTATTCTTTTTTTCTGTTTATAAATGATTGATCCTGGTTTTAGCGACAACCTGGTTATTAAGTTTCCGGTGGATATCTTTGTAGCCATTATTATTCTTTTAGTAAATTATTCTATCTTAATAGTTGAATTCATGAGTCAATCTGTTGAAAACTTAGAAGCATTGGATGACCATTTCGTCTTAGTACGGAACTCTTCAGCAGTGCACATTTACAATCCCGCACGCAGAGTTCGAACCTAGAACCTTCGATCTCACACACGAACTCTTAACCTCTGAACCATTGAGTCGGCATCCAACGATGCTAATGTCTAATTTTTTCCCATTCTTTTCTATATCTTATTGATAGATTCTTGTATATATATATACTGAATTATTTTATCATCATTATCTTTCATTTAGTACATTTCACTTACATGTTTAACTCTTTTAACTTATCACTTTAATAGGTCGTGTCCTTCACGCATATATATACACTCATACCTCTTATGCACGTGGTTTCTTATCTTGAATAAACTATCATATGTTAACATCTGTCTTTTTCTTTAGGTTGTGTAATACTAATGGTTAATAATTTTTTCTTTTAAATGTAAACTTGCGTACATAGATACATTTGTATCTGTTTATATATATATGGCCAACATATATACTTATATGTCTTGTATCCCATATATATACATATCGTGTTACGTAGAGTAGCAAATCGTTTTAAGTCAATTTTATCTTGAAGAAAGAATAATGGCTGTTTTTTTCTCCTCCTCCTCCTCCTCCTTCTTCTTCTTTTTCTTCCTTTTCTTTTTCTCCTTTTTCTTTCTTTTTTCTTGTTTTTTTTCTTTTTCTCTTATAACATGCATATCAATTATTATTTCTATATTGTTGTTTTTATAACTAGACAAAGAATGTCAAGTCGGAATTCTCCTCAATATAAAACCATTAACTAAAATACAATTATTTATTTATTTATTTTAACCAATCAAAAATTGTCTAATAAAAGAATAAACTAAATATTGAATGTTATTACATAGTTGAATTAGTTATTTGATGAATGTATATAGATATATCCACTTATAGAGTAAAGTATGCGGTTAAATAATATCTAAGGTGTCTTTTTTTTTTATTTCTTTTTTAAAAAAAAGAAGAATTTTATTCATTTTTAACATAATAATTGTGTCCATTTTCTTTTTGTTATTGATTGTTTGAATCTTCTCATTGATGTTTTGGAACTTCAACTGTTTAATCACTTATTAGTGATATGTACATTTTGGTCGGATTGCCTTGATATTGTTTTAAATTAAGTAGAGATGAATGGTGATTAGTCAGTCAGTCAGTCAGCTACAACGTACGACCAGGCACATATATGCATCGGTATAAGTTGCCATACCTCATTAACACAACAAGATGAATACCGGATTCATAAAAGTAATTAATTCAGAGGTGGTAATATATAAACGAAAGATCGCATATAAGGATATAGTACAGGAAGAAAGAATTAGTTCGTAGGACGAAAGATATGAAGCGATTTTAATCTTTTAGTTTAAGGAAAGACAGAGAGTGTATACACCGACGCCATTGTGATCGATTCTGAGTCATGTCACCAAGAGTCTCCAACCATTGGTTACGATAGTCACGCGGACCCCAATCAAGTAGTCTGCATCTCCCAACACTGGCTCAGACTAGAAGTTAGTGACTTCAACAAATGATGACACGTTTTGGTTTGACCGCCCCTAACAGTCTTCCAACCATCTCCAACATCGGTTAGCATTGCACGTCGTGGTAATCAGTGTTCAGGCATACGTAACACGTGGCCCAACCATCTCAGTCGATAAAGATTCACGACCTCATCAACTGATTTACTATCATTCCCTAATACCCTGCGTCTAACCTCACTATTACTTACCCGGTGATCCCAGCAGACGCCAGCAATATTTCTAAGGCATCTGTGGTCAAATACTAATAGCTTACGAGTGTCTTCTACTCTTAATGGCCATGTTTCGCTGCCGTAAATTAAAACAGAACGGACTGCCGCGCAGTATACTCGTCCTTTTATTGATAGACGGATATCTCGCCTTCGCCAGAGGTGACGTAAGTTGGCAAATGCCAAACGAGCTTTTCAAATCCGTGCTGAGATTTCGTCAGACACCAACCCATTAGGGCTGATCAGACTTCCAAGATATGTGAAGTTTTCAACGCGTTCGACTACTTCACTCCCTATCCTTAGTTCAGGTGTTAACGCAGACCAGTCCTGAAGCAACAACTTGCATTTCGAGGGAGAGAAGCGCATTGCAAACATTCTGGCATTGTTACTCAGTGCTACCAAAAGACCCTGCATTTTATCAGCGTCTTCACCAAACAAGACTATGTCATCTGCGTATTCTAAGTCGATAAGTGGACCTCCTGGAAGGAGATCAATACCCGAGAATTCAGTCGACGAGAATGTTATTCCCATTAGTAGGTCTATGATGAAGTTAAACAAAAATGGAGATTAGATGAAGAGGAAAATCGGAAAAGACGATAGAAATGGATAGGACATACATTACTCAAATAATTAAACTGCATCGCAAGGCAAGCCCTAATTTGAAGTCCTGAATGGAAGCGGAAAAGAGGAAGGCCAATGAACACATTACGTCGGGAAATAGAATCAGATTTGGAAAGGATAAATAACAACTGGAAAGAACTGGGAAGGATTGCCCAGGACGGTGTTGAATGGCGAATGCTTTTGATCGGCCTATGCTCCTTTTCGAGGAGTAACAGGCGTAAGAAGTAAGTAAGTAATAAGATTGTTCATTAGTACATAATCATGATCCTACACACAGAACTAAAACCTAAGATCTTTGGTCTCGATTGCAAATATTTACCCTTTAGACCATTGATTCAGGATCTAACGCTGTTAATGTCTGATTTCAATTGATCCAACTACCTATCATTATTTGTTAAATTTTATTGGTTTTTTTTCCCATTCTCTCCTATATCTTATTAATATATTATTGTATGTATACTTTAACAAAGCTCCTTTCTATTTTGTTTTTACTCGAAAAAAAACAAAACAACAACATTATTTTCTTCATTTATTTATAGTTTTGTTTTCGTGACACATTTTATTAATGTTCAATTTTCATATAAAATTAAAAGCAAAAGAATTTAGGTTTATTTCGGTTTCATCCTAGTCGTTGTTGTTGTTGTTACTGTGTGTGTATATGTATATGTGTGTATGGATAGGTAATATATTTCTCTTTACCTTAAATAATCTTTTCACAAATCTGTATTGCTTAAAGAGTTTAACTATGTTTCCCTCTTTTTTTGTATTTTCATTATAATTCTAACAATTCATTCATTCATTCTTCTCCGACTTCTTCTTCTTCTTCTTCCTCTTCTTCTTCTTCTTCTTCTTCTTCTCCTTCTCCTTCTTCTTCTTCTTCTTCTTCTTCTTTGTGTTTTCTCTAAATAATAAAAAAAAGTGTTTTGATTATTAGATATAATATAAAATATATTGATTTTGTTTCATATTTTAAGGGCAAGTAAGATGGGTGAAGTTATTTTTTTTTTGTTTTTGTTTTTAGTAAATTATAAAAAATCGGAATATGTAAAGCAATTAGAATAGTTTTATGTATATAGATATAAATATGTGCATATAACCAGGGATACATCTTGGAATTATTTTATAGATGGGAAATATTTTCCCAATTAAATTAATGACAATTGATTAGAATAATAATAATGATGATTGTCACCTATATTGTTTTAATTTCACTGGGATAGAAATAGTAGATATGGAGACAAATCTACCGACAATTACCATTTATTTAAATGTTTTCATGAAAGCTCATTAAATAGCCTATAAGATAAGTGTAAATATTACAAACTATTTTCGTTTCTTTTCTTTTTTAAAAGAAAAAAAAAAGAATTATCTTCGAATATTTTATTCTCTTTTTTTTTCTTCTAACTTTTTGCTCTATATGAAACTCATATAGATCTGAGTGAAAAGTTGATTTATTTATAGTTTATTTAAACACATTAATATTAGTACAAGGAGGCACCATATAGATATGCGCCACAGAAATCATTCGATTTGTGTGAGGGCTGTGATGCTGACCGGGTGCCCAGACCGAAGCAGGTGGGGGGGGGCCACACCCGGAGCCTTTGGCCTTAAGGTCTGATCCACAAGGCAATGGAGAATCGTAAGGAGATGGTAGCCGGTGACCAACGATTGGTTCATACACCATTTGTTCATTCAGGATACTAGAGTCCATATGCACCATTGGTTTGGAATCCGGTTAAAGCGCCGGACATTTGCTTTACGTCCTCTCAATTTGGGCCCCCGTGCAGTATCGTAGCCCACACACAAATCAAGTGACTTGTGCGGTGCATATGTATTCGGTGCTTCTTTGTACCAATATTTATGTGCTCAAATAAATTAATAAAAGTTTTTTCTCTCTGAAAAATTCCCATTATATTAAAACTCAATTGTATGAACGAAGAATATTCTTTTCAATAATTTCTCATCAGGTTCTGCAATTATCATATTCAAATTTATAATCCATAAAATAGGCCAGATTTTTCTCTCATCCCATGTTGACCATATTTTTTTCGATCATTTATCGCACAATTTCATTTCACTTATAAACTGATTCAAGTTAACACTTTAAATTAGTCAGCTTCAACATTAACCATTTGATTTGATTTTATATGACAAACAACAATTCTTGATTCACTTATTACACTTTCCAAAGGATGTACTCTGTTTTAAATCTGGCCAATCTTACAGATTATTAATTTGGATATGATAATTGCAGAACCTGATGAGAAATGATTGAAAAGACTACACTTCGTTCATACAAACGTTTTTCTTTCACTGAATTCTGAAAGAAATTATCGATAAACTCCTTAGTCAAGTGAATACATAGTTCATAAAATATAAATGAATTGAATTTAAAGTCTAATTTATTCTTTGAGCAGTCAACATATCAAATTATCAGTATGGGGTTGTGGAAGTTGTTGAATTTCTGATTGAATGCCCTTCTCTGTAGAGTCCCATGTTAGGACGAAACGGTCATCCAGTTCTTCCAGATTTTCTATTGTAGTTTAATATTAATCGATTCCTGATCTCATGTCAAATTACAATTGATTACAAATTTGATAGACACAGGGTATTAGGGAATGATGGTAAACCAGTTGATGAGGTTATGAATCTTCATCGACTGAGATGGTTGGGCCATGTTTTACGTATGCCTGAACACCAATTACCACGATGTGCAATGCTAACCGGTGTTGGAGATGTTTGAAAGAATGTTAGGGGCGGGCAAACCAAAACGTGTCATCATTTGTTGAAGTCACTAACTTCTAGTCTGAGCCATGTTGGTAGATGCAGACTACTTGATTGGGGTCCGCGTGACTGTCGTAACCAATGGTTGGAGACTCTTCGTGACATGACTCAGAATCGATCACAATGGCGTCGGTGTATACACTCTCTGTCTTTCCTTAAACTAAAAGATTAAAATCGCTTCATATCTTTTTTCCTGTACTATATCCTTATATGCGATCTTTCGTTTATATATTACCACCTCTGAATTAATTACTTTTATGAATCCGGTATTCATCTTGTTGTGTTAATGAGGTATGGCAACTTGGACCGATGCATATATGTGCCTGGTCGTACGTTGTAGCTGACTGACTGACTGACATTAACACTGAAAAGTGGTAGGTTGATTAGTTTAGAATAATTATTATAGATTGTACTATTCATCCTATATCATATATAGTTCTATTCATTATGTTACTTATCACTATCACTATGTGTTTCATTTTAAATTGTGGTAAACATTTTTAAGTGTTCCATGTTAACATTGTTTTATGTATGACTAACTGACTGACTATTTTTTTTTCTTTCTTTTTTTCGTTTTTTTTTTGAATTTATCAAGTAATGCAATTGTATATAGATCTAATGTTATCCCTTATTTTTGTTTAAAAAAAAAGAAGAGAAATATACATTAGGCGCTATCTGTCAAACTAGATCAAATGTACTTTACCGGTACACCTTTTGTTTTTTTCCTGTTTCCTGGATTCCATTTTAACAATAAAGCAACTGTATAACAATAGCGACAAAATAGTTATAATAATAATACAACATTTCTTTTAAAGATAAATTTTTCGGAATTTGTTTTTTCATCATTTCAGAATTGTTATATATTCTTCTCAATGATAACTGATGATTAGCTTAATCATCGCCAAAAGTCTACACTGTACACACACACATGGTTTCAATGATCTTTTCTGGTTAGCGTTTCTTTTTAGCGAGTTAGTTTTCTACGGGATGGGGTCGCTAACTACATGCTCAACCCTCCTCCTTTATCCGAGCTTGGGACCGTCAGTAGCCCTAAACGAGCTCCAAGCGGAGTTCATACACACACATATTATCTTTTATTATGAGACTGTTGCTTCTCCAATTAAAACAAAACAAAAACTATTATGAAGTATGTAACCTGTTGGCGTACATTAGACTAAACGTATACTTTGAATGTTCTTTTAATCAATTGTTTTTAGTGTTAAGTTAAACTTTTATTGTCATTCTGAATAATACCTTAAACTCATACTTTGTGTAGAAGTGAGCTTCATAGTTATCTTATCAGAATGAACCAATATATCATTTGAGGCCAAAACATTGCACAAATCCATGAAGTCACTAACAAGTGGACTGAGCCATGTTGGTAGGTGTAGACTAGGTGATGATGATAGCAACCGATGGTTAGAGACCTTGAATGACATGGCTCAAAATTGTTTGCAATGGCACAGGTGCATCCATTCTTTGTGTTCTTCTAAATTCTAATCTTCTGAATTCTTTATGTTCCTTTTTTTCTCATTTCAAATATATTTCACTGAATTATACTCCTTGAATAGCATCTTCAACCCCTAATGTTTCCGATTACTGCTTATACTTTTACTACCTCTACCACTACGGAATTTGAATCGACAACTGCATCTCTGTGCTAATGTGATATGGCAACTCGAACTGATGTACTTACGTACGAAGTTCTATGTTGATACTGACTGAACATTACATGAAATAGATACTGAATATGTTGTTTAACAGGACCAATGAAAGCTCTTTCATTAAACCATCGAACTTGGAGAACTCAACTCTACTAAAACATTCATTTGAGCTATAGATTTTCTCCATCATTTCAAATTGATGATTTTATTACATTAGATTTATTTCCAGTTGATAATCCTATGCTTTTACCTAATAACATTTGTGTAATGGAGTTTTGTTCTCTGAACTGAAAGAACAAAACTCCATCAAAATCATTCACTTGAGCTATAAATCTTCTTCACCACCTCAACAATTACTGTTCAAATTTGTAAATCCTTGCATATTACCTACCTTTGTTTCAACTGTCGAAAGTAAGATTATACTGTATTGATTAAGCGCCGCTAGGATTACATTAACAAGTGTTGATTTTATCAAACATGAATCATTCACTTTACTGCCAATTTTGTTATTGTTTTATTGTTCAAGTCAGAGTACAATACAAGTACATTATATAATCTATACTGGTAAAGAGAAATACCAAAAAAAAAGAGAAAATACAATACTTAACACAAATATTATACAATGAAAATAGAACAACTAGTGTAGTGAACGAGAACTCATGTAGGGGGCAACTAATTTATCGGTTATTGCAAACTTCCACAGTACCTTTGTAAAATATAAAAATCATACATTAAATACATTAGTTTGACATCTTCCATCAGTTATTCTTTACATACTCCATCATTGTTTTAACACTGTTGTTATTCCAATTTCTCTCGGTATCCCTTCCTATTCTCTTTAATTCAATCTTCTTTTGGTAGGCATTTCATTTCCGATTAGTGTTATATACTACTTATGCCTGTCAGTATAAGTAGCGTACACACTATGATGTATGATTTTTTTCATATTTTACAAAGACACTGTGGGAGTTTGCAATAAACAATAAATCGGTCCCCTTCCCCCCCACGCGTCTATGTTCTCGTTCACTACACTAATTTGGAAAACTAGTTTGCACAGTTGAAGGTACAAATCTCATTGACTATTCTAACTGTAAAATAAAACAAATTCTTCAAGCATACAAAAGATTATTGAATAAAACAATTAATAATATACTACTTAATTATCCTATTATGAAACACTATATCCACATACTTCTTGTTGATACTTCAATGTCCATGAGGTTTTTTTTATTTACTTACCCTAAAATTCAAATCTATACTTCATTACCGAAAAAAAAACCGATGTATATTTTGTACAATTTCTTTTATTGATTGAAATCATGAGTTAATTGAAGCTAGATCACTATGGAAAACCTGGAAGCACTAGACGGCCGTTTTGTCCTAGTATGGGACTCCTCGGCAGTGCGCATCCACGATCCCGCTCCCCGCGAGATTTTAACACAAGACCTATCAGTCTCGCGCCAAGCGCTTAACCAACTAGACCACTGAGCCGGCATCCAACGGTGTTAATGCCTAGCTTCAACCAATCCACGAAGTTGCGCCACTGTATACGATTGTCTTCAGTGAGCTGATATCTCACAACAGACCTGGTTGAAATCCACTGGTCTAGCTTCAATTGACTCATGATTTTAATCAGTGAAAATTTCTAAAATCTCCACAAAACCTCTTCTGATAATTTCTTTTATGTAATACTACTTTTGATGGTGTTTTATTTAAATTTATTCAGAAGACTTCCAAATGATTTAGTTTTGTGAAATGTTATTAATTAGTTCTTACTTGTACAGATAACCACGAATATTCCTTCTTTTTTTTAAATAATTGGATATTTTCTCTTGGTTTTTATTCTCTTATCTTATCGGATATAGATAATTTTAGCTTATTAATTCTCTGTATACCCTAAGGTCATGTCCTGGTTACTATATATATATTTGTGGTAAATATCAATTTTCTTCCCTATTTCTACTAACCTCTTTTTGGATTTCATCATCGTTCATTATTGTTGTAGGAGTGTACATGGGTGTATTAATTGGCATGAAGTCAAGTTCACATTAGATTTCTTTCGTATTAAATAATTTATTATTATTATTTACTTGAACACATAAATACTGGTACAAGGAAGCACCAGATACACATGCACCACACAAATCTCATTTGATTTGTGTGAGGACTGTGATGCTGCCCGGGTGCCCAAGCCGAAGAAGGTGGTTTTCTTAGGGAGCCACGCCCGGAGCCTTCGACCTGAAGGTCTGATCCACAAGCAGTGGAGCATCGTAAGGAGATGCAATCCCACAGTAGCCGGTGACCAATTATTGGTTCATACGCCATTTGTTCCTTCAGTATAGTGGTGTTCATGTGCACGATTGGTTTGGAATGAGGGTTTTCCAATTCTCCTACGTGAACTCTCCATGTTCACCAACCCGGTTAAAGCGTCGGACATTCGTTTTCATCCTCTTAATTTCGTAAACAGCAGTAATGCTACGAGAAGGCAGTGAGTAGGACGTCCGTGGCAGTGGTTGTATGCACGTTGCCATGTGAGAACATTTGGAGAGGAAGAGCTGACTCTCCCCACTCTCAGACGTACCAGGGCATTTGGGGCATTAGAATAACCTAGATCGCTTCCACAATATATTATTTATTCTAGACCGAAATCCAACCATGATTATGCTTAACTATATTATTATTATTATTATTATTATTATTATTATTATTAATGGCTTTATTCAATATTATATTTTTGGTACAATATAAAATTCTCAGTACAAAGTATTTCAACAAGTTCGCTTTCTCTATTGGTTGATAGATCCTGAGGGAAGTGGTTTCCTAGGAAAACCATCTGCTTCAATTCGCGCATCCGGACAGTATCCCAACTCTCACACAAATCAAATGATTTGTATAGCGCATACATATTTGATGCCTCCTCGTACCAACGTCTCTATCTCTGCTTGTACTTTTTTTGTAATTCGTATAGTGAAAGGCCTAAAACTTTTCATAAACGCTCCTGAATAGGTTATGCGATTAATAGACATAATGAGGTGTTAAAACAAAATAATAAAAAAAACCCCGGATAACTTGTTGAAATATCTAGATGGCAGAAATAGATAGTCGAGATATTCAAGCAGGCGGTTTTCCTTTTTCGACCATTCAATTCCTAGATCATTTTATTGTAGTTTAAATAAGTTTCGTTTCAAATTACTTCATTATGAATCGATTGAATTATTATTATTACTACCATGCTGATAACTCTACATTGTTGCCGTTAATGTTTTTTTTTCCAATTACTTATTGTAGGGTTTTGTTACTTAAAAATTAGTGATCAACGTCAACTTGTTCGAAGTGCTATGTATCCGATTATGTTATTGGAACTTAGCCGAGATTATGTGAATGAAGATCGAACACGATATAATTATTTCGATTTTACGTAAGTTTATTGATTAGTCAATTGTACATATCTATAAATATATACATACAATTTATTTGTAAATAATTATATACTTCATTAAACCTGTTACCCTTCTTGGAACAATGGTCACCGACTTACATTGCTCTAGTTGTCAAAACAGATATTGGTGTAGGAGGTTTCGAAGAATCTCGAATTTAATCATGAAGACCTTTCAACTCTTAAGGCAGAATTTAAATTGACAAATCGGTTTATATTGCTCAGGGTTTTCTAAGCGAGGTTGTTTCTTTACGGGGTATGCTTAAAACTCTATTCAGCCCTCCTCTTTCACAGGAACTTGGGTCTTACAGTAACCCTGGAGGGCTTTTGGTGAAGTTTTGTAAATAATACAGTGGGTTTATTTGGTAACACAATCAACTTTCAATTTTGGATACGAAAATTTGACCTTCGGCTCTATCTCTTTCTGTTCAGTTATTGGAGCAGTAAAGAGAACTGAATATCTTCACAAGCACACATTACATGGCGATAATAATAATCATAATTTCCTCGTCATTAATTAGCATATATTTGTCTACAATAAAGACTATTTAACCATTCGAAATACTTTAGAGAAATAGTGTGTGTGTTCTTATGTTGTTCACCAGCGATTTGTTATCACTCATCTTTATCTGTAAACGTCTTTTTTTCAGTCAATTGTCCTATTATAAGACATTTGTATCATCTTGCAATGTACTTGATTCATAAATGTCATACCTGATCATCCCTTATTCTTAAGAAAAATAAATCATATCAAACACTTTGATAATTCCGCTTAAATGTTGAATAAATAATTTTATAATACGTTGTAAACTTTTGTCTAACCTCTTAAACACATTGGGCATCTATTTGAAGTTTGTTCTTATGATGTTGTTCATAAGAACAATGAAAGCTCCATGAAAAACCATTCAGCCCAGAGAAAAAATTCCACCAAAATCATCCACCTGAATTACAAACTTTCACCATCTCGCATATAAAATGAATCAAGAATGGAAAGATACATTTCAATGTGTACAAATTTGTAAAGCAGTTGTCCCAGAAGTTTAATCAATACTTCCTATACATATATGTATGTATACATAACTTATGTGCATAGTCGCACCTTGAATAATCTATTAAGTTTGAATCCTTATTATCAGAAGGGTAAATGGATGAGTAAACACCATTAAAATAATAAAACATATCCTGGAGTTCTAGTGAGAAACAGTGACCAGTGGACTTCAACCGGGTCTGTTGTGGGACAGTAACTCACTGATGACAATGGTGGACGTGTCGCTCAATTTTGTGGATTAGTTGACGTTAGACATCAACACCATTGGATGCCGGCTCAGTGGTCTAGAGATTAAGCATTCTCACGCGAGACTGATAGGTCCTGAGTTCGAATTTCGCGTGGTGGAATCGTGGATGCACACCATTGAAGAATCTCACAACAGGACGAAACGGCCGTCCATTACTTCCAAGTTCCAATGATGATCTAGCTTCAATGAGCTCATGATCTCAACTATTGAAATTACTATAATATCCATAAAACCCCTTCAATTATTAAATATATTTCATAACTTGTTATTTTAATTTCTTTTCTTTATAGTCCTGAAGAACATGCAATTATACTTAGTCATTTCCCAACATTTCATAAAATATCTGGTCATTTAATACGTTCAGGTGAATTTCTTACTCGATTAAATTTAGATAATATTGAATTAACACTTATGTGTGCTCAGGAAGTATTTAAAGGTAAATAAATATTGCTTATTGTACTTATTGAATATGTTTCCATTTTATGTACTTGTTTTTTTTATTATATACATTGCTTGCCTGTAATCATATAAAATATTAGTAAGATGGCTTATTTGTTAAAGCGTTCTAATATTAATAGTTGAATTCATGAGTCAACTGAAGCTAGACCACCATAGAAAACCTGGAAGTACTGGACGGCCGTTTCGTCCTATTGTGGGACTCCTCAAAAGACATTAACACCGTTGGATGCCGGCTCAGCGGTCTAATGGTTAAGCGCTCGCGCGCAAGACTGATAGGTCCTGGGTTCGAGTCTCGCGGAGGGGCGGGATCTTGGAGGCGCACTTTTGAGGAGTCCTATACTAGGATGAAACGGCCGTCCAGTGCTTCCAGGTTTTCCATGGTAGTCTAGCTTCAATTGACTCATGATTTCAACTATTGAAATTTCTAAAAATCTCCACAAAACTTTTTCTGATTTTAACATTAGACATTGTGTTCTAGGTTTGAACCTCATTTTGTCTATTTCAGTTTATGTAATCGAGTAGTATCATTAGTTCTCTCATTTAGAATGTGACTTACACAAATCTATACCTGATAGTGAATTAATAATGATAAACTATTTAACCGTCTATTGAAGTGTACCATAGTATCTATTCATCAATTACTTTGATTGCTAGATGCAAGACTCGGTTGATATGATTTTAATAAGTTTATGGATTTAACATGACATTATTATTTGTATTTCTTAATATGGACTGATATTATCTAAGTAACCTGTCATGGATCCAATTCTAAAGTTCATAGGAAACATTACATATAGGGTTCGTTCTAGTTAACGCTCACTAGAAGGATGTGCCTATAATCTTGAAGGAATTGATGCTTCTCATAGTATTTGAAACCAAATCATTCAGCTTCACAGTCTGAGATGTTATCACTGAGATATTCAGGCACTGAATGACCTCTACTATGGGACATTTAAAAATGATGAATCATTGAGTAGTGGTCAGTGTAATGTCAATATATTCTACCTAGTTATCCATACTTTTTCCACTATGTTTGCTGATTAAAATGTTTCTCTTTGAATTGAAAAAGGACAATTATTTTTTCTACTCGTTTACATTATTCCTTTTCTTTTTCCTTTGCTCATACCTGTTTATCTTTTAATCCTTCCTAGTGATATTTCCTCTTTCTCCCTCCCTCTCTCTTTCTCCTACTTTCATCTAAATTTTATTTTTTTTTGATTAATTAAAAGATTTTTTTGTATGTTCTATAGAAAAACAATCTACTTGCGTAAACATTATTCGTACTTACCATTTCTAAATCTTTTTCTCCTTCATTAGTTCTACTTTATGTCCTATTTTGTTTACCATTGTTGATTAATGTAATTAACCATTGCCTTTCTTAGAACCACTTCATTCATCTACCTTCATATCTACCTACCGACATCTATTTGATTGTCACTATATATAATTATGTACATTGTTTGTTAGTTATTTTTATTAGTTATGTAACAAGAGATAATGAATAAGGAAAATAATTAGTTAGTACGTTTATTTTGTTTTTGTTCATTCTCGGTATTATTAATATGAACATTTACTAAAGCACATATTGATAGATACAGAAGACCTGTGTGCTGTACATTCACATGCATATAGGTGCTTGTACGATGATTGATAACCTTGTATTTTATGTGATATTTTGTCGTTATCAAGCACTACTACTACTACTACTACTACTACTACTACTACTACATACATGCCTACTCCACTTTCTATCGCACTTGTCAGTACATTCTATTTTAAGTAGAGAGGTAGATAGTGGTTGACAATGTAATCCAGAACGTCAGTTTCATCCTATTTGAGATTCATTGGCTGAATATATTTACATCCTACAGTTGATATTGACTCCGAAACTTGAATGCAACACCTTTCACTTCAAACATTATCGCTTTATCCACTTAGCTACAGAGTTCAAATAACCAGTATAAATGAATTAAAATCAATATGTTCCATGTTTTAAAGAAAAAAAAAAAGTTTTAACCATTATTATTCGTTTTTTCCTTAATAAGAAAACGGAAGAACGCTATATATATATATATATATATATATATATATATATATGCATGTTCATTTACTTTTAAGAAATGAAATATGCAGTTTATTGTATGTGTCTTTCTTCTTGTGACGTATACTGTGGTTACGTTTCCTCAAGAGAATGAATCTAATTATAAACGTTTGCGTAACATTGATTAATATTCTGTTTTTGACAATGATTTATATATATATATATATAGAAAGGGCAAAAGACTTTTCGTCATAAACTGATATCGACTGAGAAAGTAGACAGTGATTAATAATTGTTTTCTCCTTGTTTAAATCACACTTCAATGTAGTGCTTATCTATGACCTTACATATGATTAAGGTCTAAAAATATCTTCCTAAAACGGAGGATGATCTTATCATTCAATAAATATTGATCACAATATCAGTCATTGAGGCATATTCTCTGTAATACAAGAAAATATTGAACTGGAATTAGATTAAAGCCAGCGATTTTTGAATTATTCATCTAATGATTCATTTGGTATTGTTTTTCTTGAATCTTCCTATTGAAGATTAAGACTGCAATTGATCAGTCTGTTATTGGCATATGTACATACTGTGCGTATTGCCTTAATTCATAAGCTTTATAAACAAAGATGGATAGTGGCTAGCAGTGGAATCCAGGACACGCGTTTCATCCTATTTGCTTATAAAGCTTGTGGATTAAGGCAATATTTGAGGCAACCCGCATAGGATGTACATATGTTAATAACAGATTGATCAATTACAGTCTTAAACCTCAATGGGAAGATTCAAGCAAAACAATACCAAGTGAATTTAAATTCACCCCATTGCACAGGCAAGTAGCTATCAGGACTCAGTAGCTGAGTGGATAAAGCAATGGCGTTTGAAGCGAATGGTACTGTGTTCGAGTGCCAGAGTGAACATCAACTCTGAGATGCAGGTACATCGAGGTGACGAGTCCCAAATAGGACAAAACGCGCGTCCTGGATTCCACTACTAACAACTATCCATCTTAAAAAGAAGAATATATTTGTAAAATCTCAGCGAATGAATTTTAAGTAAATCCAACGTTTCGCCTGGCAATCTGGTCCAAGCTTTTTCAAGGAAAATATAATCAAACAACAAAATTATCGAATATAAGTCCATCTTTGCTTATTCATCCAATAAGTTAGAAAACTAAACCCCGATTGATTACAGAACTGTTAGATACTTAGTTTAATTATCACTTGAATACAGTCTTAAGGTGTGGAAGTCCTGTGCTGACGTATTTTACCTCTTTAGAGTTATTCTTTTGTGATTTTACATAACTACTTCATCGTAAATTGTTACTAATAAATAGAAATAGAAAATTTTTACCGGTATACACCTATTAAATTCGTCACAGTTAATAAAATAAATAGAAATATTTATGTTGAAATAATGATATTATTTATTAGAAAGTGATACCAGTAATACAGAGGCGCTGTAAATAAATGTTCACTAAAGACTTGTATTATCCCAATTCATAAGGAATGCACACTAACTTAAGCCCTTCTACACATGGTTCACCAACTTATTCATTTGAGTTTTGGTTAATATCATGAACCGATTAATGTTACATAACTATTGAAAACCTGGAAGCCCTGGACGACCGTTTCGTTCCAGTATGGGACTCCTCAACGGTGCGCATCTACGATCCCACATACGGGACTCGAACCCGGGACTTTTGGTCTTGTGCAAACTCCTAACCTCTAGATCACTAAGCCGGTATCCAACGGTTTTAATTTCTAACTTCAACGATTTCACTATGTTGCGTGACCATCTTCGACTGTCTTCGGTAGGTAACTGTCTCACATTCGACAAGGTTGAAATTCACTAGTTTTCATTGATGGCCTAACATTGATCGGTACATTATCTCAATCAAACCTTAACAATATTTATTACCCTATACTGATATTTATAACATTCAGTTTATATACACAGTGTATAGCATCAAATGAGGCATTGGTTACGTAATGAATACACGCTGATATTAAGTAAGAATAAAATGAATAAAGCACAGTTAATTAAAATAAGATTACTAATCTAGAAAACAGTGGAAATAAAAAGACGTAATAATGTAATTAATTGAAGGAAAGAGTCGAACAATATATTGTGATCTAATGAAGGAATATTTATCATCAAGGTAAAGAAAGATTAACAACCATCTCTTTTAAAACACATAAACTAGGTTTTAGCAAACTTCTGAAAACTAGAGTTTGACTGCTTATTAATTAACCTGAAAGATCCCAAGGCATCGACCTGATGCCCTGTATTAATGAGATGTTTAGGAATATATTCAAAGAATTTAAGAAATGTTTTCTTTTCTGTTCTGTAAATGTAACTGCCTTGGCAGGTACTCGTAAATTTATAACCACAGTTGGCGGTAATATGAAACGGGCGTTTGTCAACCTTTGACTGGGTTATTGAACATATTGTTTTATATGGTATTAATAGTTTGGCTGCCGGTTACGTTCTGGCTAATGCAGTGTTAAGCCTCCTGTTGATTGGGCTTGTGACTTCACTTATCAAGCTGAGATTTATAAATATTGATTTTTTTGTTGACTGTAGTCACACTCGTCTTGTTAACTATAGTCAGTCAGTCAGTCAGTAACAACGTAGAACTTCGTACGTACGTACATCAGTTCGAGTTGCCACACCACATTAGCACAGAGATACAGTTGTCGATTCAAATCCCGTAGTGGTAGAGGTAATAAGATTATAAGCAGTAATCGGGAAGATTAGGGTTTGGAGATGTTATTTAAAGAGTATAATCCAGTGAAATAAATTTGGAAAGAGGAAAAAAGGGACATGAAGGATTCAGAAGATTAGAATTTGGGAGAACACAGAGAGTGGATGCACCTGCGCCATTGCAAACGATTTTGAGCCATGTCATTCAGGGTCTCTTGTTTACTACAGACTTTTTATATTTGTCATAAAATTTCCATGGATAGCAGTTTTCTCTTAGACATTTTTCCACGTCCATCAATTCTACTTCCAGTTTGTCGGTTGTACAATTCCTTTCTATACCCTTGCTATACTATACTGATGTGTCTTCAAAGTAGCTTCCAACTAAAATCTTTCACTGTAAGTAATTTAAATCCATTTTGTAATTATGATTTTTAAATATCACAGGATGTAAGCATATGACGAGAACTAAACGAAATAAAATGAATCCATATTATCCTGTTCAAATCTTTATTCTTGCTTTCTACAAGAATAATAAATCGTTGAGCATCTTGAATACGATACATGTGAATGTATCTAAATAAAGTTCTTTTAATTCAATGGGTATTTGAGTCAATATATAACTCACTATACTGAACCTGTTACGTACAATATATAAGTATTTTCAAAATGTAACATCAACACTAAATGTATATCATCAATATAGGGGTTATGGAGATTATCAAGTTTTTGATTGAGATCATAAACCGATTGGCGTTAGACCACCGTTGGAAACCTGAAAGTACTTCATGGCCGTTTCGTCCTATTTTTGGGGACTCCTCAGCAGTGCGCATCCACGATCCTGCTCGCGGGATTCGAACTCAGAGCCTTCAGTCTTGCGCGCGAACACTTAACCTACTGGACCACTGAGCGGATGCGAACCTCTGAGGAGTCCTAAAATGGGATGAAACGACCGTCCAGTGCTTCCAGGTTTCCAACGGTGACCTAACATCAATCGGTTCATGATCTCAATCAAAAACTATGTGTATATCATATCATATTTTTACTAACTTCGAGTGTAGTAATTGTAAATTAGTTTATTCAGTTAAATCTGTTTTCATTTTTATTCTAATTTTGTTAACTAATACAATATGGCTTTCATTGGGGTCAGACGTCTAGATTTTTCATGTGTTTGGTATTATTTCATTGCTAAAAGGACCTTGACATGGATTTAGTCTAATTGACGTCAATACTGACTATGAATTTATGTTTATACACGTGTTACATTACGGTTGTTGTTGTTGTGCTGTCTGTTTTTTTTTTTCTATATTTTACATATTCACACTCTCCATTGCTCTCATTTTCATCTGTCCTTTGTTTGTCCTATCTGTATTGGTTTATTCATTTATCAGTACACAACAACAGTTTGGGATTTTTCTCGGTCAAGGTCAATAAACAAATCAGACACTGTTTACGTTGTTTTATTAAATTCTATTAGTGTATACATGTATGTTTATAGTTGTAGACGATGAAAATAGAATGACTGGATTAAGGATAAAAATGAAGGTCATGTTATTTACTTATTTATTTACGTGAAATATAATGATTGATAAAAGTTTAGTATAAGGATGAATGAGCCAATCCTAATTGAAAATTGAATTTTTTTAGGTTTTTGCGCGAAAATTAAAGATCGTGAACATTAGGTATCTCACCTTCATATATTACTTAAAACGTTTACAATAATGAATAAAAATCATTGTGGTGGTAAATGTATAAAATCTTTAATTCTGTCTCTTTAGACACTGTTCCTAAATCCTAAAACAGAATCTTTAATCCCGAAACAAACCTTCATCTGATGGAGCTACGCTCTACGGATGAACTAATCAGAAGAAGATTCTTATATGTTTGAGCGCGATCCATTCATTCATATGTCAGTTGGTGATAAAAACCCTAACATAAACCCCCCAGACATTTAGCCATAACTCGAAACAGTATAAAGACTCCTAAACGTCTATTTGTGTTCGAGACCATGAACAATCTATATCCGTTAGAATCAGCTTATCCATTATTCTTTTTTTCAAATTAACTGTTATTAACCTATAGAAGATATTAATAGATGAATCAATTTATTAATTATGTAAAATATGCCCGAGCTTCCAATTTTGGGGAACCTCCCGAAGTCAAATGATCTTGACCAAGGTTAAAGGGGAATTTCTCCAAAGTTCACTATATCGGCTTCCCCGAAATGATTCAAATTTTCCCCAAAATCTGGAGCTCGGGTGTGTACACCCTTCAATATTACTATTTTCTTTTCCATAAACTATTTATTCATTAAAAAAACGACTGTGTTCTCTGATTGGCTTAAAACTAACTGAAATGATGTTGTAGTTGTTTTGAGCTTATCCGTATACTAATACTATCGTCTAAATATTTGACGAAACTATGAGCATATTTTTCATGGATTATTAATCACTAAAGATTCCTATTGTGAAAACAAAACATGTAAGCGAACAATATTGTTTTCAATTAGATTATCACTGGTTGAAATCATGATTCAATTGAAGCTAGACACCACCATGGAAAACCTGGGAGCACTGGACGACCGTTTCGTCCCAGTATTGGACTCCTCAGCAGTGCTCATCCACGATCCTGCGTCGCGAGATTCGAACTCAGGACCTATCAGTCTCGCGCCAGGCGCTTAACCAACTAGACCACTAAGCTAACCCGCATCCAACGGTGTTAATGTCTAACTTCATCATCAGGCTTTATTTAATATACATGAATATTTATACGAAAATGTTAAACCAATCAAGGCAATATGGGTCAACAATCACAATGAAATAGAATAAGTCGCCACACATAATAGGTAAAATTACAAGTTGATAGTAGGAAGACAAGTGTACTAATAGTAGGTAAGACTAATAAAATACGATAACAAAAGTCTTATCAATATATGTGAAAATTATATTTGAAATATTCTCAGCGATTGAAATTTAACTAATTCCAACGTTTCGTCCAGCTAGCTTGTCTTGACTTCTTCAGGGTAATAATCAAAATCAAAATTATCAATAGTTAAACGTTGAAAATAGAAGGTCGAACGTGGTTGAATAGACTTGGAATAGTCATCATTACGTAATAAGAAGTGTGTAAATGATTAGATGGTGAAGAATACAAACGGAAAGGGGCGGAAAATTACAAACAAATACTAGATGTGAAAATAAGGCTAATGATAAAAATAAAATAGATAAAATTTTGAAAAGTCGTTAGTTAAGTTATAACTGGCCATGGAAGGGATAGGGGGGTTAGGAAATTTCTTCTGTACACATAAATTGGGGTTAAATGTTATATCCTTGATCTTCTAACATATATATATATATATATATATGTTGGATAGATCTAATCATTTAAAAAAAGAAACTAATGGCATCAAGTTGCCATGTATATAATCGATATTTTTGGTGGGGACAATCCGTTTGTAATATAATTTGATTTTTGTTTTCGTTGTCATAGTAAATCATTACCAATTCATTTGTTGTCATTTAATAATGAAGAGTTTCAATTCAGTATAATCACGAAATGTATCTTAAGAGGGAATATTATAATGCAAATATATATTCATTAATTTATTTCTTCATACTAATCATCAATTACGTAATATCTTGTGTAGTACAGATTACAGCCTGATTACAACCTGAAAAATATATTATGTGATATGACGGCATAATTCTCTTTTTAGTGATTAAGGCCATTCAATAGGAATTCCTTGACCTATATTTCATTCTAATTAGAATTTATCATCAATATTTTCTTGTATCATTTTAAAGGAATCTATATTTACTGCATTCATTAGTGTTCCAGTCAGTGTTACTACCACGACGATATGGTCTAAAAAGTTTGATAGATAATATTTGAGTAATGAATGATTCGAATAGATATCGCTTATCTAGCAACAATCGGTGAGAATATAATTTATGGACGATCTTTGAGCGACGCTAAAGTGACCTTGAGAGTGTCCACTTAATAGCCATGACCAAATGAGGGTTATAAACCTGTATGAGGAATTATAATTATAATATATAGTTGATGATTAAGGTTAAGGATTAGGTTCAGGGTTTTCATCAGGAACTGACATCAGTTATAATGCCAAAACTCTATTTATCCAAATGGATGAGTGAATTTCGCGCCAAAATCCAAGACCTGTTATCTTATACCTGATTGATTCTTCCATAAATTATAGTCTCGCCCAACAATCTACTATTACATCATTCAGATAAATTTTATCAATTACAAACTGTAAATCGTAGTGTTTGAATCAATTTACAATGATCGTTTAACATGGAATTATTCAATTATTATATAATTCGTGTACATAATTTATTACCATCTTTTCTCTCTTAACTTTTAATTTTACATCAAATAGATCGTCAAGGTTTAGATGATCCTGTGACACCAGCATATTTATTTAATTTAGTTGGACAAGCTCTTACTGAACATATTATTTCTGGTAAGTAGTGCAATTGACTTTTGCATGAATAAATATTGGCAAATTATATCGTTTCAATAGTTGAGATCATGAGTCAATTGAAGGTAGACCACCATGGAAAACCTGGAAACACTGATCGACTGTTTCGTTCTATTGTGAGATAGTAACTCACTGATGACAATGGTAGATGTGTCGCTCAATTTCGTGGATTAGTTGAACTTATACATTAACATTGTTGGATGCCGGTCGGCTCAGTGGTCTAGTGGTTAAGCACTAGGACGCGATACTGATAGATCCTGGATTCGAATCTGATGAGTCGGGATTGTGGATGCGCACTGCTGAGGAGTCCCGCAATCGGACGAATTTGCTGGCCATCTAGTGCTTCCAGGTTTTCCATGGTAGTCTAGCTTCAATTGACTCATGATCTCAACTATTGTAATTACTACGATTTCCACAAAACCCCTTCTGATACAAATAGTATCGTATTCATTATTAATATTTTATAGTCGATATTTTATATATTTCTTGTATAATTTTTTGATAAAGGTAAACTTAAGTGGTAAATCGATGATGAATGTACAATTCGTATAAAGATCACGCTGTATATTTTTAAAACAGTATGTTTTCTAACTATAATAATGAGATAGAAAAGGAAATTAGGCTAAGTATCAACTATAATGTCCAAGAATGATTTGTAGCTATATTTCTGATAATTAGTGGAATAAGTTCAACACATTAAATCATAAACTGATTCTAAATGGAAAACATTTAAGGACCAATAAGTACTAGACTGTTGTTTCATCTTACTATGGAGTTTCTCACTAGTGTACTCCTACGATCTCATTGAGAAATGCACCTAAAGGCGTTTAAGCTTCAAACCAAGCACTTAACCTTTGGGCTTTCGGGTCAGTATCCAACCATTTACTTTTCTAATTTTGAACAATTCACGGCATTGAACAATTATCATTTAATACCATACCGTTTTAGCTCTCTCTATATCTCCTTACCTCCATTTCATGAATTACACCAAACATTTATATTCAAATTGTTTAATATCAAACCTGTTTAATTCCTATCCTTACTCTTTTGTAATTAATTGTGATAATCAATCGATTGCGTAACTTCTCCTCGATTTCAACTTTGTATCCATTGTATTACTAATTGATCACTATTGAATTAATTTACCACTATTCAAATGGTTATTGTTTCTATGTTCAATTGTTTAATCCATACATTAGTGGTAGAACCATGACAAAGAGCAATGTACATAGTAGCATTTGTTCGTTCAACTTGTATCTTTAAGTGAATTATTTCAACGATAGATTTCTTTTTTATTGGTTCTATTATCTATCTGCTTTTCTCTCTCTCTCTCTCTCTCTTTTTCTATGTTTAGTTGGCTATTCATTAGAAGAACGTTGTGCTGCATTATCACTTATTTCCCCAATGTTAGAAGAATTAAATATTGAACATCATGAAGTAATTGCTCAATTACGTCAAGATAGACCAGATTTAGAATTTCCACAATTATATCTTGAAATGTTTCAATTAACTGAAGAAGAACAACGTGATCTTAAATCTACTAATTATGATCCATCTGATGATAATCGATAATTGTGAACAGGCAGATTTTAAATATAATACTTATAATCTCATGAAAGAGGCATTTATATCTGAATGAATTGTGGAATAAAAAGGAAACATTAATCCTACAGTTTACTTATTTCATAATACTATGATACTTCATATTCACCTACTAAACTACAGCATGATTACAGAATATTTCTATTGTATTACTATTATTATTATTATTATCATCATCATCATGATCATGATCATCATCATCATTGTCTTTGGATCATGTTGTCTATTTGCACACATTGAATTGATTTTAGTTTGCTTCTTATCATTTCTTATGATCACTGTTGTAGAAAAGCGCCTGAATTCCATATGGAAAATGTTATGAAATGAGTGACTGCACAACTTTGTTGTATGTCTATATGTGTATTTTCTGTTAAACAAAAAACTAATAACTTTTATTTAATATCCATCTATGTATTCGATAATTAATTGTATTCTATAGATATGAAAAGCATTTCTTTTCTTCACTTTACTATTATTATTATTATTATTATTATTATTATTATTATTATTATTATTATTATTATAATGTATTTATTATTGTCACATTAATTTCACATTGGGAACTTCATCTTTTTAAAGGGTGTACATGATTTACAGTTTATTTTGACCTATTATTCACTTGATCCTATGTATGTACACATTGTTTATTACGGGTAAATGAAAATATGATCTTAGTTAGAAATAGTAATAATAATAGTAGTGGTAGTAGTAGTGGTAGTAGTAGTATTAGTAGTATCTGTTGTACATTTATTAATTTGATTTTGTTTTTGTCTTCTATTACTATTACTGGTACTACAACTATTATTCCCGATTATGAATAGTTTGTATGTCCTGGTGTGTGTTATTTTTATGTGTATGAATAGGATAGGTGGGTGACTGAGTGAGTAAGTGATTGAATGAACGAATATGTAACAACAACAATTTCAAAACAAACTGGTATAGTTTTAAATCATCCTATTTCTCCCTTATTAAACCTTATTCAGGTTACTGTTTGTTAATTATATTAATAAATGAAAGAGTTTTCTTTTCTTTTGTTTCAATGTGTAATAGAGTAGTAACACGACAATAGGGATTGTTTTCAATTTCTATCTACTTTCTTTACATTTTCTATCTATATTATGGTATTTTATTATTATTGTTATCTTGCACGTTATTTGTTTGATATTTACATTTAAATTCTTAAATTATAGCGCCTTTATTGATTGTGTATAACTCTGTACTCTATTACATTTATATTCATATACACTTACACTTCAATGTATGTATTTATGTGTGTGTATGTGTTGAATATACACCCTAACTACTCAATGTGCAACTGTTGCATTCATATTTTCCCATTTATTTACATATATATGTATGTATTTGTGTTTTACCATTCACCAAACTAATTTTTTTTGTCTAATCTTTAACTATTATTTACCCTTTCTAAACACTTTTATATCACAATATATTTCTTCTTTAACAAAACTGATAGATTAAACAATGAATGATCCTATGGATTGGTAACTGAAGAGTAATAATGATCCTTTTTTTTGTATTTGTTTCTTTAATTTAATACACACACACACATACATACATACCAACAAACAAGCAAAACAACAAAAGCATACGAGTAAGTACGTACACTAACTACAATTAGATGTATATACTTTAAAGAATGGTTCATTTTGATTTGTTCATCTTGGAATAGTTAAGTATAAGCATAATCATCAAAAGAAATACAACAACAAATTATACAGATATGGTGAATATGATGGTAATCGTTTATCTTCATTGTTGTTGTTGTTGTTATTGTTAAACTCAGGGAAAATCAAGTATCAATATCTATCAAGGGTCTAACATATAATTTACATGATTGTTACTGTTATTATTATTATGACCATCATCAGTTTCATTTCTTCTGCTAACTATTTTTTTCCCTGTTTTCTTCTTTGTAGACATTGTTGTTTTCCTTCAATGATGTGCTTTACATATTGATGTTTCTCTGTGTGTGTGTGTGTGTGTGTTCCTTTCTATCACTATGGAATTCTTTTTCTTTTTTCTCTTTTCCATAAATAAACGCACAGGACAAATTATAGAAACTACTTATACCCATATTAACATGTATATCGATTGTTTATTTTTAAGTCAAGTTATTTTGTTTGTTTGTTTGTTTGTCTTTTTATTGTTTATACTCCTGGCAATTTATCCTTCTCAATTTAAAAATCCCTTTATGCTTTGGATTGGTAATTTTCAGTTATGATAACCTGTATATATATATATATATATATATATATATATATATATATATATATATATATATATATATATATGTGTTCATTTGCCCAGCGTTGGATACTGTCAACATTTTGGTATAGTTACAATACCTATCATATTATCTTTCTATTAATCTCTTTTTATGGTTTCATTTTGATCAGTTATCTATTTTACTTTTCATTGGTAAAGTAGAACTTAATTCAAACTAATAATTTCTTTCTTTCTTTTTTTCACCAGTTGTATACATATTTATGTATGTATGTAGTATTGTCAAAGAAATCTGATTCATTCTCATTTCTTCCTGTTTTAACAAAAAGAAAGAGTTTTCTCTTAATGTTTTGTATTGTCATCTTATATGATGCCACAGTTTATTTGTTTTCTCCAGTTACTGTACTCTACTATTCAATTTTATCATCTTTTATAAAATGAATGTTGGACATTAAGAGAGATAGATAGTCTGACAAATATATATCATAATGTACACGCCGATGTATACGTCTTCATCATCATCATCATCATATATATATATATATATGCGCACACATACACACACACAAAGACTTTTAGTCGGAACAATATATCTTTGCTACTACTTTTATTCTCTTAAAATGATCTTAGACTTTCTTTTTTTCTTTTCCATCTCTATCATATTTCTAACTTATTGACACTTGCCTATTCTTTTATTTTAAGCGCCAAATTGATTATTCATAACTGTCGTCATTATTGTCCTTCTTTGTTTTTTTACTATAGATAGAGAGAGCATTAAAACAATTGTCCTCAGTAGTATTTCTGTGAATATGTTATTGTGTGTTGTATCTCAAATGGTTTGTCTATTACCTTTAATTATTATAATTCATCTCAGGATATTATCGTATGTTGAAAGTGAATCAACCATACAAAACAAATGATCAATTTCATTTTGTATGTTCTTCCATCTTATTTATGTGCCTCTTATTTATTATTGCATTCATGAAAGAAAATAAAACTTTTTATTTATCTTATTTTTTGTTTGTTTGTTGCTTAACTGTTTGTTTATTCATTTGGTTGTTTTGTTTGTCTTTGAAGCATGAACTATGAAAGATAAACCCAGTGTAGATTCAATAACACAGGGATATATCATTATTATTATTATTATTATTATTATTATTAATGATACCATTGTACTAATAACATTTATTGTTTATATCGTTGTTAAGATATTCTTTATCGTATTATTGATTGTTGACAGTAAAGCGCCTCTATTCTTTACCTACTAAATTTCTATTGATCGGTTGGTTCCTTTTAGTGAAATTGTCTTATATGTAAACTATGAATCAGTTGTCAATTTGTCATTTTCTCGGTGTTTATTTTCTATTTGTTGTTTATTACAAATAAACACTTGTTTAATATGTATACTTTGCCACTTTTTAATTATCCCAATCTATCTCCTCTATTTGGTTTCTTGTTAATGTTCGTTCTTTATTTTTATCTCTCTCCCTTTGCGTGTATGTTTGTGTGTGTGTGTGTGTGTGTGTCAACAGTACTGACCTAGTCCACGTTCTTTGTTACCTTTTTTTAAAAAATTCTCTTCAGGTATCATCTGTCTATTCATGTCTGTATTTGTATGATGATCAGGTACAAGTTAAACACATAGAAAGAAAAAAACAACAACCGTTTTCATTCTTTTTTTTTCAATTGCTTTACTTTGTAATGACTGTCTCTGTCTCTCTTCCTCTCTCTCTCTCAGGGTTTTCTATGGTAATACAATAACTGTAAATGTCGTTATTGTAAAATATATTTCACTTCATCTTTGTCGTTTATATTGGTTTGTTTTTGTCACTAGTTACTCGATGTTGTTGCTGCTGTTGTTGTTACTTTTCTAAATTACTTTTATATAATTTACTTCACACTACAAATAGGCAAAGAGTATTCTCGTTATCATTATTATTCATCTATCTTCAACATGATCTAGCTTATTCACACCTTCTTATTCAAGAAATTATTCGAATTTTGTCTTTGCCAAACTCAACATCAGGTGCTTTATGTCCACATGTGTTTTACTGTTATGGTATTGTACACGCGCATGCATATGTATATGTGTGCTCATGTGTATATCATATCGTGAATTGTCTGTCATTGTTGAACATGGCAATATTTATAAATTTTTTTGAATATTATTACCTACTATTGATATAAAAAGTACTACTACTATTACTACCGCTACTACTACTATTACTATTACTACTACAAATACTACCTAATTAGGGTGTTGACAGTTATTTGGTTGCGTTTTATTATTCTCCTGCCCCATTCATGTGTTGTTGTTGTTGTTTTTTTTTTATTGACTTCTATCCGTTTCCATTTTATTCTGTCTGTGAATATTAGACAATGTTTATTTGGCTTAAAAGTTCTTTTTTTTTAAAAAAAGAAAGGAAAAATATGATGTTCATTAGTTTCTATGTCTTTTCTCAAAATTGAATCTTTTATGTTTCATTTAAATTAAACAAATCTAACCAAAATCAGTAGAAAAAAATTAGCTAAACAGTGATCTTCCTTCCTTCCTTCTTTCACATTGATTTCTATCTCCTAACCTATATGGATGATGATACAAATTAACCTACCTATCCATTCGTACTCCTTGTAGAAAAAGAAAAGAGAAAAAAAAAGGAATCAATACAATAAACTATCCAATCCCGTGCTCAGGTTTTATTTATGAATTTTTTTTTTGCATATACATTAACGAGTGACTACATGTTTTATGTACTTTTTTTTACCCATTTCATCTTTATCTTGACACTGGTTTCGGTGTCATTCTTTCTCTCTTTTTTTTTCTTTTCTAAATGTTACAACTCGGTTCTTCTTTTCTTAATTTTCCGATTTCGATCATCCTAATAATAATAATAATGATCCTTATTATTAGTAGTATTATTGTTATCATCATCATTATCATCTTATTCGAAGCGCCTCTATCCTACTTCTTATTCCCTTTTCTTCTTCTTCTTCCTTTTTTTTTACATACCAACTTCTCTTTTAGTTTGAATTCTTTAAAGAAGATTCTCGTTTGGTTTATTTATATTTTGTCTATTTCATTTACTTTTTACTACGCCCTCTATATTTGTATTCATTGATTCTTAAATAATAAAAAAAAAAAAACAAAGAAAAAAAAGAAAAACCCACAAGACAAGATTATTAGTTTTTCAGTCCAGGGACATTTTTAATTTGTACTTGTTTCATTTCATTTTACTATCCTAGAATATATATATAAATCATTTATTTGGCCAGTTTGTTTATCTCTGCTCTCCTTGTTTTGTTTTTTTCTCTTCATATTCTCACTATAAGCAACACATAAACAAAATATAGGCAGTAACAAATATTGTTTTGTTTTGGATAAATGAGAAAAACAAACAAACAATAATAAATAAGCACCTCATGTAAGTCTTGTTAGATTATATTGGTTAGTTGATGATGATTACTATGAGTATTAATAGTAATAGACATGTTGCCATTGTTGTTATTATTAGTATTATTATTACTTTTCTCTTCTTGGTTTTCTGTTTTATTTCTCTTGGTTTCTCCCCCTTTTTTTTTCTCTCCCTTTCTTAATAATGTTTTTTTTGTTTGCTTTTTTTTTGTAATGAACACAAAAATCAAAATAAAGAAACTCTCTTTTATGTATTATTGTGTTGTTGTTGTTGTTGTTGTTGCTTTAATGTTCCGGTATTTCCAGTCAACGATTATTTTAAGTAAGATAGACAAATTGGAAGAATACTGATAATTTCATGCAAATAAAATAGGTGTTAATAGATGATACTACCGTTGTAGTGAACAAGAACACGAGTGAAGACAATCGAATGTAGTTGAGCACAAAATTACAGAGCATCTCACTAAAATTTGAGAACTATATAGTAAATAGTTAATTTGCAAAATATCAATCCATCGTCTCAAACTTGACTGTTCCTGTTGCAAACATCAATCCATTTTTTTGAGAACGGGTTTTGTGGAGATTCAGTGGTCTAGTTGGTTAGGCGCCTGGCGCGAGACTGATAGGTCCTGGGTTCGAATCTCGCGGGTACGGGATCGTGGATGCGCGCTGCTGAGGAGCCCCACACTAGGACGAAACGGCCGTCCAGTGCTTCCAGGTTATCCATGGTGGTCTAGCTTCAAATGACTCATGATTTCAACCAGTGAAGTCAATCCATTGTCTCAGATTTCATTGTTCATGCCAATTACGTTCCGTTCCCGTTCTTTCCTTATCGATCTTCTACTGAAATACATTCTATGCCTAACTACCGTTATATACTACTTACATGGATATAAGTATATCGAGTCATCTAGACTACTAGTAGTAGTAGCTACTGCGCACTGCTGAGGAGTCTCACAATAGGACGAAGCGGCCCTCTGTCCAGTGCTTCCAGGTTTTCCATGGTGATCTAGCTTCAATAGACTCGTGATCGCAACTGTTGAAATTACCACAATCTCCACAGAACCCCTTCTGACAATGGTAGCTACATTGTAACTTGATCGATAGAATCCAATCAGCACTAAGTAAGAACTTACCATATATGAAATTGATCAATCATCTGGAAGTATAATTATTCGATTGTTTTTTCTTCAAAAAAGAAAAACCGCCTTAATTTCACAAATTTATTATTTTAAACAAAACTTCAGACAAATATTTCATATCTAAGCATAAAAATTGTACTTTAATCAACTATTATCACTGAAATAGTTGGGATTCTTAAAATAGTTTGTCTGAATATTTATATGTATTTGTTTGTTAGAATTTGCTTTTTCTCCTAACAAACAAATGTGTTATGTAATACTTAAAGGAGAACATAATTCATTGTTAGGAAAAAGGTTATTTGACTTATACATAGTCAAACTTTAATCTTACCATTTAAATATGTCAGTAGTCGGGATCATGAATCTAGATCACCATAGAAAACGTGGAAGCGCTGGAGGGCCGACCGTTTCGTCCTACTGTGGTACTCTTCAGCAGTGCGCATCCACGATCCCGACTCGCGAGATTCGAACCCAGGACCTATCAGTATCGCGTGCGAACGCTCAACCACTAGGTCACTGAACCGACCGGCATCTAACAGTGTTAATGTATAAGTTTAACTAATCCACAAAATTAAGCGACACATTCACCATTTTCATCAGTGGGTTATTATCTCACAACTGACCCGGTACTAACAATGAATTGCTAAGTGTTTATCAGTCAACAAATTAACAATGCTAAATGATAAAAGTTTATTGGATTAGATAGAAAAACGAGTTAATCATAATTACATAATGGGTCTTAATTACTTACATGAGAGGTTTGGTTGAAGGGCTATCAGGCGTCAAAAATCTTATTTATGTGTTCGAAAAAAGAGGGTTATTAATCTTTCCTTGCCTTTATGACAAATACGCATAAGCCACCCGCCAGGATTTTCTATTAAAACCTGGTCAGTTAGATAGTACAGCTTATTTTTCACATAAGATTTGAATAACAGTTGAGTACATAAACTTTGAATAATAATAATAATTCTACTGAACTAAATTATTGTAGTATTACTAACTTACATACACTTGTTACTCCTTGCGGATGAGCATATGCCACCCACCGGCACTCTCCATTCAACCCTATCCTGCGCAATCTTTTCCAGCTCCTTCCAGTTGTTATTCATCCTTTTCATATCTGTTTCTATTTCCCGACGTAGTGTGTTCTTTGGCCTTCCTCTTTTCCGCTTCCCTTCAGGATTCCAAATTAGGACTTGCATCGTGATGCAGTTTGATGATTTGTGTAATGTATGTCCTATCCATTTCCATCATCTCTTCCTAATTTCCTCTCCAGCTGGAAGCCGGTTTGTTCTCTCCCACAGAAGGCTGTTGCTGATGGTATCCGGCGAATGGATGTTGAGTATCTTGCGTAGATAACTATTTATAAATGCCTGTATCTTCTTGATGATGGTTGTAGTGGTTCTCCAAGTTTCAGCTCCGTACAGTAGAACTGACTGTCTTGACGTTTGTATTGAAGATTGTGACTTTGATATTGGTTGAAAGTTGTTTTGAGTTGCATATGTTGTTCAATTGTAGGAATGAGGCCCTTGTTTTGCCAATCCTCGCCTTCAAGTCTGCATCTGAACCTCCTTGTTCATCGATGATAATTCTCAGGTAATTGAAGGATTTTACATCTTCCAGAGTTTCGCCAACAAGTGTGATTGGATTGCTGGTCTCCGTGTTGTATTTGAGGACCTTGGTTTTCCCCTTGTGTATGTTGAGGCCTAATGATACAGAGACTGCTGCTACACTGGTTGTCTTTATCTGCATTTTTTTGTGTACATGGGATAGGAGGGCCAGGTCATCTTCGAAGTCCAAATCGTCTAATTGGTTCTGAGCTGTCCACTGTATGCCGTGTTTTCCCTCAGTTGCCGATGTCTTCATAATTCACCAGAAGATATTACTGTAGTATACTTATTCAAATTCAAGAAACGATTACTTTATAAGTAATAATAATTCGATTTCATAGACAAACATCTTTATATAGACTTCATTATTCATGCCTTTATATTAGATCTTCTAAGGTATTTTTCTATAAGTACAAGAACCTACATAGAAATCGTACAATCACTATTGATATAATTCATAGAGCATCTTATTCATTTGAGAATAACTCAAATAGTTGAACATCTAATTAACATAATTCTTTGACAGAAACAGTTTACATTTGCACAACGATTTAACTGTTACCATAACGTGTATTTCTTCCGAAAGAATTCAACCTCATTTGTATTACTTTTTTCACTCTCAACTTTTATTTATGTATTTTGTGATTGAATGGAATCCCTAGAATGCATTATAAATGCGTTGTTAGATATATTACTAATTATAATTTTAAAATGTCTTTATCTTAAAAGAATGTTTCAGTAATTTGTATAACTGGCTGACAGTACATCGAGACTTCATAATTTATTCTAGTTTTCGGACAGACCAATTTATTCATTCTTCTTGTATCACATTTTGAGCTTGTTAATTATTCGCTTCGCCTCGATTCGATTTGATTATAAAAAATTGTACGTTACGCTTAATTAAAGCAAGTTAGTTAACAGACCTTCTGCAATTCATTTCGCCTTGCTTTATCTTCTTCACTTCCTTTGCTCCATCTCTTTAATTGTCTGTTCTGATCAATGATTGTACAAAATATACGTATTCAAAACTTCATTCTCATATTTGACTTATATAATCCAATCATTCACTGACACGATTTCAGTCAATAATTATATACGAGGATTGGCGGTATATACAATTGGATAACGTTAATCATACGATCCAATTGGAGTCAAACAAACCAGAATGACAGATATATCTACCTTTACAATTAAGACGAAATACATGTTATAGATTCCATTCTTAACTTACTTACGTCTGTTACTCCCAATAGAGCATAGGCTGCCGACCAGCGTTCTTCAACCCACTTTGTCTTGGGCTTTCTTTTCCATTCTTAACTACATCCCAATAAAGATAATAAAACTGTATAATAGTTAATCTTTTTCAGATTGCAACTGATATCATTACATAGATTGGACTGTTTATCAGCAGTATCTATCAGTTCACTTATGGTTGACTTCATATTATTCACTTACTTTATAAACACTAACTAGTATTGACATGAAGTAGTCGTTAGACTGAACTAGACTAGTAAGTCAGTAATCTAATGGATAAATCATGTTGACTTTTACTGTTATCTAAATTCTTTTTAGTTTATCCTGTTTAATTTAATTTAAAATGTCTACATTGATTAGTTTCATTATTGTAAACAAAATGAAGTAAACATTTGACGTAAATTCTTACATAATATAATGAATAGTTATTTTATATGAAGTTAATTTTGATTACATAAACTGTGACAAGATAGTTGAATCTTCTTGATTAGAGATTTACTTACGCCTGTTACTGCCAATGAAGCGTAGAACGCTGACAAACATTCTCCAAGTCATTCTGTTCTACTACTTCCTTACTAGTTCTATCCAATTGTTGTTCATTCTCCTCATGTCTGTCTCCATTTTGTGGTGTAATGCGTTCTTTGGTCTTCCACTTCTCCTTTGGCCTTCAGGATTCCATGTAAGGACTTGCCTTGTAACTTATTTGGGTGCTTTCCTCAATATGTATCCTATCGACTTACAATGTTTGTTCCTGTTTTCTTCCTTCGCTAGAATCTGATTTGTTCTCTCCCACAGTAGTTTTTGCTGATAGTATCTGGGTAACAGAGAGACTAAGACATCTAAATTGGATATCGAATACGATCATTCTCGAGTAATTAGAGGAAATTCAATTATTTGCATTTCCAACTTTAATCGATTTTATGGTTAACATCAGAACTTGGTCGTGGTTAGTGAATCATTGGAAATCCAGAAGCATTAGATACTTGTTGTTTTTCGAACATGAAATCCTTAGTAGCGTACGTCTACAAAACCACTAGGGATAGAATCAATCTTTAGACTACTGACTAGAGAACAAATGTTCATATGTTTAACTGAAATCAGTCCATGCTATTGACCAACCATCTTTCATTATAATCAGTGGTTAACTGTTAGTCGGTTTACTTAGTGACAATCACTAATGGATTGTTGAAACTTCACTGAGAAGTTATAACTTGTGTAATCATCTTTATCTGGAATGAGTCAATTATCCACATTGAATGATAATCACGATATATGGTGACTTCATCCGAATTTTTTACGGAAGTTACTGAGTTTAAACTGATTGATTCAAGTGTTTTACAATCAATGGAAGATTTACTGACGCTTGGTTTGGTTATCTTGGGTGAGCTTAATTAAAATGTCCCATAACAAGATAAAATTGTTGTCTATTGGTAAGTAGCTATTAATGATTACTTTAGTGATCCCAGTTAATAACTCCGATTATCTTAAAGTAAATAAGACCGTAAATCGAAGTTTCATATATCAATAACTCTATGATGTTGTTTATTTCAAGTTAAATAATTATCTGTATATAACATTCATGAAATTATCAGTATGGAGTTGTGGAGATTGTTAAGACCGTTGAATGCCGGCTCAGTAGTCTAGAGGTTAATCGTTCACGTGCGAGACCGAAGGTCTTAGGTTCGAATTCCGTGTGCGGAGTCGTGAGTGTGAACTGCTCAAGAGTCTCACTGCAGAGCGCTTAGCCTCTAAACCACTGAGCCGGTATCCAACGGTGTTAATGGCTAACTTCAACCAATCCTCGATGTTGTACGATCATCTTCCATTGTCTTCGGTGGGTAAATGCCTCATACCTGACACGGATCGGACTCTACTGGTCATGGCTTCTCATTAAAACTCCGAGAATTATCTCTCAAAGCTAGTCCCTAATGAGTGCATGATAATAATTATTTTTTAATTTATTTTACTTGATTGAATAGTGGACTATTTTCTACCTAAGATTTCATCAGAAACACCTAAAACACAACTGAGGAAAGAGTTTCCAGTATAATCTATATCAATTTTGTGTATTGATTTGTTGGAAAACAATAAAATAGAGTCATTCTCATCAAAATGTGAAATTTGTAAATATAATAATCATTCAGATTGAGTTGAATCACAATAAGAGATTGACATTCGTGTTAGATATCTTCGAGAATTCTTCGAAGAAACCTTCAGAAGTTAGAACAAAGTGAAAGATGCTTTCAAGAAAGTTTTAGAAAACCATCAAATTATATTGTCTTGTTCTAGCCCTAAATTTTGAAATTTTTTTCTAAAAGCTCCTAGAATATCAAGATCACAAGTAAATCAATAAAGATCTTTGTTTTCTGTATGTAAATTAACTTTACAAATAAGCTTCCTTTTATACTTTCCAACTTTTGTCTTTCATTCAGGATTTAAGTATAAAAGATTTCTGGAAAATTAGAAAGTATTTAATAGTCAGAACAAACGGTTTAAATATATAACGTCTCAAGTTGTAGTGTTGGTTATTATGTTAAGCCTATATACCTTATTCCAGGTTTCGGACAGCCTATTCTATTCATTCTACTTGAGTCACATTCTGACCTTGTTAATTATTCACCTATCAATCTTGACTGTTTTTATATGAGCTAGTAGGTGTGTGTACATTTCTTAACCCATTACTCATCACATGTCTGTAACTTACTTTTGTGCAACTATAAGCATTGATTAACGTGTTGTGTGCCGTCGAGTCGCGATTGACTATGATCACCATCACAGGAAGACTATGTGCCAGTTAACCGATAAGATCCTCCGTAGGTCAAATATCAGAAGGCAGTTGATGGCTATAGTCGAAATTTATTTGTTGGCGATCTCGTTGTATCGAAAGAATACCTAGATCGTGCCAGGTTACAAGTGTGGTTACTGAGCGTAACCGAATTCGTGCAAGGTCACAAACAACGGAAGAATGTATGCGTTTTGGTACAGTTAAACAATCAAGTACGGTAAAACAATTCCTGGTACAATTGGTTATAATAATAATTGTTTTCATAACACCAATCGCGTTCTGTTGATAGAAGTAGGTCACTACAAACGCTTGGTTAAATGGGAGATGGCTTACCCGCCATTTTCACTGCGTGTCGGTTTTCTTCGCTCTAGTCCATTCTCTTCATATACAAAATATATGTATTCCCAAGTCCATTCTCGTTATTTGACTTATTTAATTCCGTTATTGACTAACGCAAGTTAAGTCGATGATTATATACGAGGATAGGTGATAACAAACATTCATACGATCTAATTGGAGTCAAATCCACGGGTCACTAAAAGGAATCAGATTTAAAGATGATTTTTCCTTTAGATCAATGAAAGACTGATAATTATTGACGATTACTTGACTTATATTCCATCTTATTTTGAGACATCACAATAGCAGGAACTTATAAAATTCACATTATAATAATAGTGTAACCCAATATACAGGTTTGACAAGTTCTCATAAAGCTTTACAAGTATTCGGTCCGTTAGAACTACTGGTACTGGAGGACGATAATGGTGACAGTAATAATAATAATAATAATAATAATAATAATAATAATAATAATAATAATAATAATGACAGTAATAATGCAAATGCTTATTCAATTATATTAACTTGTAGGAATTTGCATTGAATGAATCATTATTAAAATATGTGTAAGTCTAAAAATAAAAAAAGTGAGATTGACGGTAATAGTAACGATCCTTGAAATAATTAATACACATAGACATATGAAGACAATATTTATACTTATTTAATAATGCTGAGTCATTTGTAAAGACATTTCAGGTCAATTGCAAATTGTAAAGCTTAGTGATAACATCTCTAATTGTGAAATTTGATGATATAAGATTGAATCCGACAGGATGTATCAGTTCCGTCAAGATTACAGGTATGTTTTATTGATGAGCAGTAAATAGTATGAAACCTAGATCTAGAGTTTCATGTTGACTACCACCAACATACCACCTTATATCAGTATAAAGTATGTGATTTCGGATCATTTTGAATAGTGGTCATACTTCATATTAATGATAGAATTCGATCAGCACTAAGAAGGATTTGATGTACGTGACGTTGGTCATTGCTTAGTGATCTCGTAAAATACCATGAAATGATGGAAGTCACAAATGTTAATTCTGAGATATTAGCACAATGATCTTGTGAGATCTATAGATTCTAGGTTTTATCACTAATAAAAAAACATTGGTGCGCAATTCTGAAGGGTTCTATTAATTGATACAGAAGCTAATAAACAGACTTTCGCTTTGATAATTAGCTGAATGACAAGCATATTTCAAAACTATATACATCAATCAACAGTGGTCTAGTGGTTAAGCGCTCGCACGCAATCCTAGGTTGGAATTTTGCGAGGCGAGGTCGTGGACGCGCGCTACTGATGAGTTCCACAACAGAACGAAACGGCCCTCTGTCCAGTGCTTCCAGGTTTTCCATGGTGATCTAGCTTCAATTGACTCATGATCTCAACTATTTAAATTACTACAATCTCCACAAAACCCCTTCTGATACTAACATTTTTTGTTGACAATTGATGCAACTTCAAAAGTTTGTTTTCCTAATACTAACAACAGTTTCCTTTTAAGTATAGGATAGTTAGTGGAGACTGTAGAATGTTCATAGTTTGAAGCATAAAGTGATATTAGCTAAACCAAAATTGAAAACTAGGAAGCGATATACTAACAATAAATATGTGATCACAAGTGACTAGCTTCAGGATGTAATTCTTAGAGTTCTATTGAAGAGCCTTGATGGGGAAAGTCTAACTTTTTCCATTGTGAGACAGTTATTCACTGCAGCTAATGGAAGAAAATCGTATATGATTGTAAAATTGATTGAAGTTGGATGTTTCTACGATTGTCTGTCGGCTCAGTGGTCAGGACATTAACAGTCCATGAAAGTGACCAAGGTTCCTGGATTTGGTCCTCTGAGATAGGTTCGTGAATGCTCACTGAAGACAGTGGCGTACGGTGGAGCAACTTCGTGGATTGGTTGAAGTTAGACATTAACACCACTGGATGCCGGCTGACTTAGTGGTCTAGTTGGTTAAGCGCCTGGCGCGAACTGATAGGTCCTGGGTTCGAAACTCGCGGGCGGCGAGATCGTGGATGCGCACTGCTGGAGTCCCATACTAGGATGAAACGGCCGTCCAGTGCTTCTAGGTCTTCCATGGTGTTCTAGCTACAATTGACTCATGATTTCAACCAGTGAAATTTCTAAAAATCTCCACAAAACCATTTTGATTATAATTAACTGTTATATGAAAGCACTAGTTCCCTTACGATTAAAAGTACATCTTACTGAAGATCAGTAGATAAAATGAAATGTAGGTCAAATAGGATTCCTTGTACACCACCTACAATCACGTAATATTCACAAAAATGTGGTAATTTTAAGGATTCTATTAATAGTGAATACTTTAAATTCACTTGGTATTGTTTTACTTGAAACTTCCCATTGATGATTAGCACTGCATCTGATCAATCTCTTATTGGCATATAGTGCATACTGTGCATATTGCCTCGATATTGCTTTATAAGCAAAGATGACTGATAGTTAGCAGTGGAATCCAGGATGCCTGTTTCTTCCGATTTAGGACTCGTCAGATGGATATACCTACATCTTACAGTCGATGTCCACTCTTGGACTCCAACCCAGTACTATTCTCTTCAAACGCCATCACATTATTCACTTAGCTACTGAGTCCTGATAGCACTGATAGTGTAGTGAACAGAACACGGGTGGGGACAATCGAATATATTTAGCACACAAATTACAGAGTTACTTGTTAAAATAGACAAACCAAATAGCAAATCGTTAACTTGCAAAATATCATTCCATCATATCACACCGGACTGTTGCTGTTGCAATCATCAATCCATTGTCTCACATTTCATTGTACGTGCGTTTTCTTACAAATTGCATTGTGTTCCTGCTCTTCCTTTTTTGATCGTCCCCCATCTTCCGCTGCCAGACATTACGCTATTAACTCGTGTCATATACTACTTATATCAATATAAGTAGCACACACCACAAAAGTATTGGATTCGAGTCCCAGAGTGAACATCAACTCTGAGATGCAGTTACATCCAGCTGACGAGCCTAAATAGCATGAAACGCACAATTTTGCTTATTTTATCATGAAAATTGTTATATGTACCTTAAAATATGGATACTGGTTTTAATGACTCTCTTTCTCTTTAATCCTTAATCTTTCAAAATCATCACTTCATTCATAGACTACAAACAAATAACTTATGGAATATTCAATAACTGGTTGGTTAACTGGAATTTCGGCATGATTAATGTTGGCTACTATGAAGCTGTACAATGAGAATGAATATTAAGATAGAACTTTTTTTTCTTTCATATTTCATTCTATACTAAGATCGTTTAAATATTAAACTGTGCATATTTTTTTGGATGAAGGATATTCATCTATGTTAACTAGTGAATAACGCATAACTATCTTTGTCTGTCTGAAATATAATACTGTTGATAAAGTATTAACTTAAACGTTAAATCATAAGAAATCTTTTGCCTAATGTATAAGAAAAATGCTTAAAAAGTATACGTATATATTTCACTTGTTGAAATCATGAGTCAATTGAAGCTAGAACACCATGGAAAACCTGGAAGCACTGAACGGCCGTTTCGTCTTAGTATGGGACTCCTCAGCAGCGCGCATCCACGATCCCGCATCCCGCGGGAGTTCAACCAGATCCGTTGTGAGATAGGAACCCACTGAAGACAATGGTGTACGGTGGCGTAACCTCGTGGATTGGTTGAAGTTAGACACTAACACCACTGGATGCCGGCAGGCTCAGTGGTCTAGTTGGTTAAGCCCTGGCGCAAGACTGATAGGTCCTGGGTTCTAATCCCGTGGGGTGCGGGATCGTGGATGCGCACTGCTTAGGAGTACCATACTAGGATGAAACGGCGGTCCAGTGTTTCCAGGTCTTCCATGGTGTTCTAGCTACAATTGACTCATGATTTCAACCAGTGAAATTTCTAAAAATCTTCACAAAACACATTCGATAATACGTATATATGTATTGTATACATGTAATAACTTCTAATTATGAAACAGTGAAGAAGATTTGTAGCTCAAGTGAATGGTGTTGATGAAGTTTTTTTCTGTGATTTGGATGGTCTGATCATGGAACTTTCATTGTTATTCTGAACGTTATCATCATTGTTCGAATTTCTCACAGCTTATCTTGTCGACTTCGATTTTGATTAGTTATTGTTGATCTTTAACCTGTCATTGATTAATTCTACAATTAGTTAGATACTTTGGAAGATACAACCAAAATAAAAAAAGTAATCAATGGTAGGTTAAAGTTTAACAATAACTAATCAATATCAAGATCTATAGGACAAGCTATAAGTCATATATGGAGATATTCAAACACTTCATTGCTATCTGAAGTTTGTGTTGATGATATGGTTCAAAATAACAATGAAATCTCCATGATCAAACTATCCAGTTCAAGAACAAAAATCATCAAAAACTTTTAATTATTCATTGACCGATTATACAGTACTGTAGTGTCAGTTATTATGTTAAGCCTATATACCTTATTCCAGGTTTCGGACAGCCTATTCTATTCATTCTACTTGAGTCACATTCTGACCTTGTTAATTATTCACCTATCAATCTTGACTGTTTTTATATGAGCTAGTAGGTGTGTGTACATTTCTTAACCCATTACTCATCACATGTCTGTAACTTATTTGTGTGTGCCTACAAATGTTAATTAACGCTTGACTAAAGTGGAGTTGGTTTACCCGCCATCTTCACTGCGCGTCATTTCTCTTCTCTCTATTCCATTTGCTCCATACACAATATAAATGTATTCCCAAGTCCATCCGTTATTGATTAACACGATTAAAGTCGATGATTATATACGAGGATAGGCGATAACAAACATTCATATGATCTAATTGGAGTCAGATCTCGGGCCACTAAAGTGGAGAGCCCTTCCGACAACATCGTCCGATGTAAATGACGATTAAATAACGGGCCTCCACAGTACAACTAATCATGAATAGATGTTAACAATGACCTTTAGAAACTCGATAATCATGTATATCCTCACATGTTTTTTATAATTGGGATATATTAGTTTCTATGTTTAATTAATCTCAGAATAATTCGTCTAATTTAATTTAAAATGTAACACAATGTTCCCATAGGATGTAAATATATTTTGTTAAAATAAAATTTATCATATTAATGTATTATGAATGGGAAATATAATTTTCAATGTTGAACTGATCGATGTAAGCTAACTACTACTTGGGATGTACATATATGCACAAGATAATGTTTGAATATTTCCATGACAACTATTATCGCTTTGTAGAATAGTTATTTGAGTTTCAAGAAAACTGAGTAAAGTTTAAATTCACTTTGATATTGTTTTACATGAATCTTCCTATTGATATTTAGTAGCTAAGTGGATAATTTGATAGTGTTTGAAGCGAATGGCACTGGGTTCGAGTCTTTGAGTGGATGTCAAATGTGAGATGCAGTTACATCCAGAAGACGACTACTAAATAGGACGAAACCAGAGTCCTGGATTCTATTGCGAACCACTATCTTCTTTGCCTGTAATGAGTGAAGTTTGTTGATCATATTGTTGTATAATAAAGTGGCTAACATAATGATAGTAATGTTTATCATTATTATTTTCCTGATAAGTGCCAAATGAAATAGAATTCAAATAGAAGGATCATTTTTAATGATGTGTGTATGTTACGTGGTGACTGAATCAGTTACTGTAGCGTTTTAATGAAAGGAGGTCGGATGGTAAACTGAATTTAATAGAAATACTTTGTTAGATGGTTAGAAGTAGTCCGTAGGACATTTGTCAATAATACTTACTGTAAATCTCCAATGGACTGGTGATCCCTGTGGGTCACAGCTTGGGACATTAGCACTGAGTTATTCTAATCACACAGGGAGTGTTAAGTAATAATATTATACTTAAGTTATCTAACAATACGAGTGATGGATTGAAATGAATGAAAAGTACTTGATTTAGAAATAAACATCCAAGTTACAAAGTCATTTGGGTTCCATAATTTTTAACCTCTGTAACAAAGATTCATATATTTTAATGTACAATGTATATGTTCGATCATTGTTAGGATACTGAATGTTTATTTTTAGTAGTGGTGGTATAAAGGATAAATTAAAGCTGGAATCCGTCCAGAAATGATATACACTTCGTATTTTATGGAACTGATTGTACCTTAAATGATAAACCGAGATATAATAAACTTGAACTCGACCCTTTATAGAAGAGGAGACTCAAACTAAATTTAATATTTTTCTTCAAAATCCTTGATAAACTATTCTTTACATCCAATGAAGTAATTCAATATACAGAAAATCCCTAGTTACAGCATCCGTAACTCTTAGTGAGAAAAAAATCACATTCTAAATCATCTCTCTGTATGAATTACATAATCAGTAAATTTTCCAGACTCTAGAATAATTTACATCAACCTATCTATGAGATAGAATCAATACAATCCTTTGTTTATCGCATTGATGTATACTGCTCCTCTGAAAGTGCATAAAATGTTTTTTACACCTGTAATGAGATCTATACATCGAGGACCAAGTAGTTATGATATTTCGTTGGAACTATGAACAAACTTATATTGGGCAACCATTGAAAGCCTTGAAGCACTGAACGGCCGTTTCTTTCTAATATGGGTCTCCTCCTCAGTGCGTATCCACGATTGTGCAAGCCGTAACCGAACAAAATAATTTTAGTCTCGCATGCAAACACCTAACCTCTGGACCAGTGAACCATCATCCAATGGTGTACAAGTCTTACTTTAATAAATCTTTGATATCATCTAATATCCCGTGCTAGGAAGAAACAGTCATCCAGTGACTACTAATTTAAGGTACTTTAATACCCTAAAGTAATGCACTAATTACATTGAATTAACCTACTGATTGTTAAAATTTAAGATAAAAGTGATTAACTTCCAGCACAATATAGATGATTATCTGTCACGTGATCACAAATTTCAATTTATGAAGGCAAATATTTCCAATGGTGGTCTAGTTTAGATAGACTCATAGATTCAACTGCAGTCTTCACAAATCCCATTTTGAAAATATTTATCAATAAAAATGTTTGGTAAGAGGTGTATTGGAAATGTTTTTATTCTTTTGATATTGTACTCGGAAGCGTTCTATATGCTTAAACGATAAGTGAAACAAAAAAAAAGCATGAAAACTAATAAATAAGCAGATAAACATACACAAGAATGGATGCCGGTTCAGTGGTCTAGGGTTTAAGCGTTCGAGCGTGAGACCAAAGGTTCTAACACTGAATTATAAGCAAAGATGAATAGTGGTTAGCAGTGGAATCTAAAACGTGCACTTCGCCCTATTTAGGACTCGTCAGCTCGATATATCTGCATCCCAGAGTTGATGTTCATTCTGGGACTAGAACACAGTATCGTTCGTTTCAAACATCATCGCGTTATTCACTTAGCTAATGAGTTCTGATAGACACTCGTTTGTGCAATCGGATGAAGTTTAAATTCATTTGGTATTGTTTTACTTGAATCTTCTCATTGTTGTTTAGGAGTGCAATTGATCAGTCTGTTATAAGCATATGTCAATAAGATGAAACGCATGTCCTAGATTCCACTAGTAATCACTATCCATCTTTGCTTATAATGCTTGTGAATTAAAACAATAACAAGGCAATATATGTTCTATATACCAATAAGAGACTGATCAATTGCAGTTTTAAACATCAATAGGAAGATTCAAGTAAACAATACAAAGTGAATCTAACACTAAATGTTTACATTTTCTGTATTGACTAGATATATAAATAAACGAGTATATTACTATAATCATAATGTATTTTTTACGATTGTCAGAATCATATAGTTCATGATGGTCAAAATAATAATAACGTCAGCTATGATGATCTGTTGATAATTAATGGCTAAAATGAGGGGAAAAAAGCAAATAGGCAGTTTAATAATGTAGATTCTAGTGAATAATTGGATAAGTTAATAATAATGATAAATTTATGATAGATGGTGGCCGGCCGTGGAATCCAGGACATGCATTTCATCTTATTGACATATGCTATAACAGACTGATCAATTGCACTCCTAAACAACAATGGGAAGATTCAAGTAAAACAATACCAAATGAATTTAAACTTCATTCCATTGCACAAACGAATATCTACCAGAACTCAATAGGTAAGTGATAATACGATGGTGTTTGAAGTGAACGATACTGTATTCTAGTCCCAGAATGAACATCAACTCTGTGATGCAGGTACATTCAGTCAACGAGTCCCAATTAGGACGAAATGTTCGTCCTGGATTCCGCTGTTACCCTCCTGCCACTTTTGCCTATAAAGCTTGTGACTTAAAGTAATGATCGAGGCAATCCGCACAGTATGCACATATGCCAATAAGAAACTGATCAATTACAGTCCTAAACATCAATGGGAAGATATAAACGAACAATACCTAGTTAAAAATTCATTTATTCACATTTTCAATAATTAATACGAATGTTCATGTATATCAATTCAGATTATGGATAATAGTACACGTTTTGTTTTAATCTATAGCATTTCATCATTGGAATTTAGTGTTGTAATTATTATATAACTGAATAGATTATTATATACTGTAAATTATATTTATATTGTTAAGCGTTAGCTGCTAATTATATAGTTTTATTTTTATACTGTTGCAGTAACAAAATCCGTCTGTAAACCTTGAAATTTACTCCTGTCCTTAACCTTGTGTATAAGAGGAGGGTTTGGTATGAGGTCACCAACCGTATTCCGTAGTAAACAATTTTGTTGAAATAAAACGTGAACCATCATAAACAATTTAAACCATTTAAACTCTGTTTTTCTAGTTAAACACTCTTCATTCAGAAGAATTATCACGCCTCGTGATTGAAAGCTGAGATTCTTTGTTGGTTATGAGAATGATGACCCTTTTAACAATCATAGCAACAATTAATATAGGCACATGGAATATTCAGACCGAGGAATCAATCGAATAACTATGAAAATGAGGAGATACAACTTGGTGGTGAAAGCCATTGGAACAAAGCTAGACAGAAAAGTATAGATTCGGGAGTGATTCTGTTGAACTGTGGTTATGAAAAAGAAAACGCTCCAAACACTCAGGGAGTTGCTCTAGTGCTGTCCAAAGAAACAAGTAAAGCACTTATGGGATGAAATCTCATGGATCCAGAATCGTCAAAGCATCCTTCAAAACAAATAAAGAGGGAATTACAATGAATGTTACCAATGTTATGCACCCACCAATCATGGCAACGACGACAATAGAGATCAATTTCACAGGAAGTGCTCAGGAAAGGGCCTGACCACTCTGATGTGAGATATAAGTGCCAAAGTTGGAATGGACAACAACGGTTATGAAGATATTGTGAGACGACATGGACTAGGAGAAAGGGACAAGAATAGTGACAGATTTGCAAATATATGTGCATTCAACAAAATGGTTGTAGGCGGCAAAATATTTCTACACAAATGCACACACAAAGCTACATGGTTCTAACCGGATCAAACCACGGAGAACCAGATAGATTATATTTGTATCAATAAAAAATTCGGAAGGACAATGGAAGATGTGAGAACCAGGAGAGGAGCTGACAAAGCTTCAGATCACCACCTAGTTTTGGCAAAGATGAAACTGAGGCTAAAGAAACATTGGAAAACTGGAGAATGAGTATTGCAACGGCTCAATACAATTTTCTTACGAGATACTAACGAACTCAAAGAATTCAAGATAGCTCTCAACAACGGGTTCCAAGCCTTACAGGATTTACTGAAAGAAGAAACTACTGTGAAGGATAACTGACAAAGGATCAAAGAAGGATGAACTTCAATGTATCAGAAGGTGCTGGAACGCAACAAGCATCATCATAAGGAATACATCCCTATTGAAACCCTGTAGAAGATTCAGTAAAGGAAGAGAAAGACAGCAATAAACAATAGCCGAACAAGAGCAGAAAATTTCAAGGCACAATCTGAATACGCAGAAGCAAACAAGCAAGTGAAGAGGAGCATTAAAGCCGATAATCAGAAATACGTGGAAGAACTAGCAACGACGGTGAAAAAGGCCTTAAGAGAAGGAGGTATGAGACAGCTATATGATACAACGAAGAAACTAGCAGGGAGATTTAGTAAACCAGAAAGACTGGTCAAGGACAGAGGAGGCAAGACAATCGCTGACATTCAAGAACAGAGGAAGAGACGAGTAGAACACTTGAAGAAACTCTTGAAAAGACCCACTTCACTAAATCTGGAGGACATTAAAGCGACACACACAGACCTTCCTATAGATGTTACACCGAAGAAATCAATTTGGCCATTAGAAAAAATCAAGAGTGAGAAAGCATCAGAACCTGACAATATGCCAGCTGAAGCACTGAAGTCAGACATAGAGGTAGCTGCAAAGATGTTCCACATTCTATTCAGGAAGATTTAAGAGGCGGAACAACTGACGACAGACTGGAAAGAAGGACAACTCGTCAGAATACCAAATAAAGGAGATCTGAGCAAGTGTGAGAACTACAGAGGCATAACACTACTATCAGTACCAGGAAAACGTTTTCAGCAAAGTGTTGCTGAATCGGATGAAAGACTCAGTAAACGCTCAACTTTGAGATCAACAGGTCAGATTTCGTAAGGACCGGTCATGCAAAAACAAAATCGTGACACTACGGATTATTGTTGGACAAACACCTGAATAGAATTCGTAACTACACATGAACTCCCTTGGCTATGAAAGTGCATTTGACAGTGTGGCCTATGCTCCTCCATGAGAAGTAACAGGCGTAAGTAAGTAAGTAATTATTCGCTTATCAATCTTGACTGTTTTTATATGAGCGCATATGTGTGTGTACATTTCTTATCCTATTCACTATATGTCTGGAACTTATTTTTGCATGACTATAAACATTGATTAACGCTTGACTAAATGAAGTTGGCTTACCCGCCATTTTCACTGCGCGTCGTTTTTCTTGACTCTAATCCACTCTCCTCATATACAAAATATATGTATTCAAAAGTTTATTCTCGTTATTTGACTTATTTAATTCCGTTATTGACTAATACGATGATTATATACAAGGATAAGCGACGTATACATCTCGAAAGCAATCATTCATACGATCTACTTGGAGTCAGATCTCGGGTCACTAAAGTATATCCAAATGAAAGATGCAAACAAGGAACAGGATTTTAAACAAATATATTGTTCAATATGATAGTCTATAAATTCCCGAACTCTTCAATGTAAATAAAATGTAGAAATTAGATGGTGGTTGGAGGTAGTCGACAGAAAACCTGGACCCGGGTTTCGTGCTACTTGGTACTCGTCAGCAAGGTGTACCTGTAATCTTGAGGGAACTGGTGTAATCACAATTGATTGATCACTGGGTGGTGATCAATGTCATTGTGTGTCAAGTCCTTATTTAATGCAGATCGAATGCTATCGACCGCGGCCCAGATAGCCCAGTGGTAAAGTCTTTGATTGTGAAGCTGGGTGACACGGGATCGATTACATGTACACCTTGCTGACGAGTACCAAGTAGCACGAAACCCAGGTCCAGGGTTTTCTGTCGACTACCTCCAACCACCATCTAATCTCAATATATAGTGCACGCAGTGTCGAGTCACCTAGACTGGTGGCCACATTGTATTATGGTCGATAGCATTTGATCTGCACTAAATAAGGACATGACACACATGACATTGATCACAACCCAGTGATCAATCAATTGTAAATAAAATGTCTCTGTTTATACATCTACAATTTATATATGATGAACCTAATGAATTATACTTAGAGCAATACAGAAAGCTACATACTTGATAGTTATTCGTAAATTGAAAGATAAATTATTCAGACTACTTATTTCTTTTCATATCTACTAATTGAACTAGTTTTATGAAACAAAGTAATATTGACAGATCTATGGAATTCTATTTGATTTCCATATACACTATTACATAATTAAAACTTCTAATCATTAAGTAGTATGAAAATTGTTTGTGATTGATTTCTTTTGTTCAAATCATTAACTAATACATTTTGGTTAGACTAATTAAGTGAAAAGAAGAAGAAGAATAAAAAAAGAGAAAGAAGATTCCATATGATAGTGAATTGAATAACTTTAGATTTGGTTAATGAATAGACGAAATAATTTTGTTAACAAATGTTATACTAATATAGATATAACTAAGTTAGATTGTTAACTCCGCCTGTAGCTCTTCTAGAGTTATTGCCGGTCCTAAGCCCGGGTAAAGGAGGAGGATTGGACATGGGGTTAGCCACCCTATCCCGTAGAAAACTAACTCGCTAAAAAAAACGCTAACTAGAAAGTTAGATTGTTATACACAATAAAACACTTTCTAAATACTGTCTTTCATCTATAAGATTTCATGTACAAATGAGTTTGTTTATATTTAATTTGATTAAGCTCTTTTTGTTAACTTATTTAACGGACATAGTCATTCGTACAATAACTACTTATCTATACCATTGTACATTTATTATTGTTGCAATTGTTTGCGCAAAATACTTCGGATCTGTTGGTCAGACACTATCAGTAACAAACTACTGTGGCAGAGAACAAACCAGATTCCAATGAAGGAAGAAGAGCTGGAAGTGGATAGGACATACATTGAGGAAAGCATCCAAATGCATTACAAGACAAGTCCTCACATGGAATCCTCAAGGCTAAAGGAGAAGTGGAAGATCAAAGAACATATTACATCGAAAACGGAGACAAACATAAGAAGAATAAACAACAATTGGATGGAACAAGGAAGGTAGGTAAGTACGTAGAAATTAGATTTAAAGTTTTCATTCCGTACTGACATCAGCTATTTAACCAAATAGATGAATCAATTTCGCGCCAAAATCCAAGACCTATTATCGTAAATCTCATTGGTTCGTTCATAAAGTATTTATATGATGAATCCTCTGCTAAATTACCTTCAGTAATTGTTTATATCAGGTTACAGTGATAAAGTAAACTGGATGTATATAGAGAGGAAAAAATATAAACACTAAAATAAAGCAAATTTACTCTTCAAATATAAATTTGCTTAAACCTGCATATTTGTAGTAAATGGAGTAAAGGTTAATCTAGAATGAGGTTCGAATAGGGAGTAAATAGGAAATCAATAATTATACTTCATACACATAGGTCCCTTTATCATTTCCCATTATCATTTTTCAAAATAATTATATTGACAAAATTTTCCGTATTGTCATTCTGTTTATTAACTTTATGAAAACAGAACAATTAGTAAACTTATTTTTAATGTAACTTCATTTGTCAGTAAACGGTTGTGGAAATTATTAAGTTTTTGATTAAGATCATCAACCGATTGATGTTATACCACCGCTAGAAACATGGAAGCACTAAAAGGCCGATTCGATCTATTGTGTGACTCCACAGCAGTATGCATCCACGATCCCGCTCATGGGATTCGAACACAGAGACTTCAGTCTCGCGAGCGAACGCTTAACCTCCAGACCACTGGCTGAATGGCAGCCAACGGTGTTGATGTCTAACGTCAATCAATCCGAGAAAGCGCGCAACAATCTTCCATTGAACAGAGGTAGATACATGTCTCTACCCGAAACAAATTAGCTCCAAGTACCTTTAATCAAACATATTACCACCTCAACAAAATCAACATCTGAATTGTTCAAAGTGTTAAATAAAGTGAGTAAAAGAACAACAACACGCATTTGAAAATTATACTTCACGTTTCTGCTGATAATGATGTCCTCCAGAAGAACAATGAAATCTCCACAATAAAACTATCCACATCACAGAACAAAACTCCATTAACATCATCCACCTCAAAAACAAATATTCTCAAACACCTACAATTATTTCAATTAAACATATCTAACTATCATAAACAAAAACAACATATTTCTAAACTATTCAACGGTATCAAGATGAGTGTGTGTGTGTGTGTGTGCGTGAGTGAATGTGTATGTATATGTGGATTTCAGTTCAAGAAGATTCTAACCGTATTTTGATTATTTGACAGAATTTCGGTTATTCATGACCATCGCATGTTGAATTACCACGTACAGAAACATCATGATGTATCTCATTTTACACATATCAATTATGTATTTAATCAGTAATTCCTCTCATCATCTATACTGTATCTCTCAACTGAACAATCATGCAGCATTTCATTTACGCTTTCGGTAGAAACTCAATCTGTTAACATCATACTCACATGTTTGTTTGGATGGACATCTCTTAGACAAACATTCTTGTTTCTACTTACGTGTACAACGTCTCATCATAATGAACTGCTTATTTATGCATTGAAGTATTGATTCGTCAATAAACAACCAAATCTACTCTCAATTGTTTCACAGTCGGCACTTCGAACAAACTCAATATTTGATTCTATTGACGCACAATATGGATGATAACGGTGAACGAAAATAGTGTATACGCAAACAGCTAAGCACATTGATATTCAAATATGGAGCATTCTGTCACATTTTAACAATAATTTCACATTTATTACCACCAATACATCATCATCATCATCACCATCTATATGAAATCACTGTATCCTCATCTTTACACTACTGTAAGCACATCCAAATAACATTCATTGTTTCACGAAATTCCTTCAACAATTACTCATTCACTCATCTGTTGTGAAATATGACCTTCGATTAAAACAAAATAGAACAACAATTTGTCATTTGTCATCAAATACAAATTGATTCCAATATATCATCCGTATATTGTCATTTAATAGATACACATCCAAAATGAAGTAACTATGCATTCAGTCAATTATTGAATGATGTGAGTAAATCATGGGATCACTAGACCGAAATATCTACCTCACACAAATCAAATTATTCGTTCTATTGTGTTTATACTAAATGATTAAACAATTCAAAGTATTTCACATTCAATTGTATGTATGTAGATTCTGGTCTAAAATCGATCAACTCCATTAATGCCATTCCAATAACATTGATGTTAACATTTGTATTGATAAAAAAAACAAAAGAACAGTAAACTGATCTCTCTTCAATCATTCATCACACTACAATCAACATAACAGTGCAAAGTGAACAGTGCAATAAGGCGACAATTACTTCAGAATATATGCTCTAATTGTTGCAATGACAGTAATCATTGTTGAATTAGATGAGAGTTGACGACCAGCTACTCACTCCTCCCATCACCTTCAAAATCACATTCCACAACTACACTTTGGTGAGTGTCAACAACATGTGAACAGACGTAAAAACAACGATAATGAGTAATCGCCATCAAATGACAGTCGCGAAATCGACTGACCAACAGATCACCAAACAATCCATGCTTCATAAGTAATTGTAATGGTGACGAGTGTGTAATCACTGTATAAGATAACCGCAAATGCTGAGTCAATCAGTCAGTCAACCAGTCAGTCAGTCAATCGAAAATCAGAACGGTAGTGTTCAGTGATCGTAATGGTCACTAGGAGAGAATACTATGAAACAACATTCAAGTAATCACTAATTTCACTTCTTCTCAAATACATTCAATTGCGGCACGTACAATGTTCCAATTTCAATAGACGTCTTGTATCATACCCACCTCAGTATTTCACATACTGTCAGATGTGACTAGTCGACTCGTCATTCGTCATCTCCAAAATATTCGAACATGAAATAGAAAGCAATCACGTAACAGTCAGTGAAGTGATGAGACACTGATCATCGTGTCAACATATTCCACTTATTCAATTCTCTCTCATCCTATTATTAAACACTTGTTAACATGACACAACACACCACCATATTCATCAATATTAGAATGTCATCCATTTGTGACAACGAAAAGTGTAATTATACCAGTCTTAAACACGATATAGTGAAAAAGATGAATACATTCCACATGATCCACTTCGTCAATGGTGATAGACAATCCGATTGTCAACATAATTCAGTACATTTCAACACTACTTACATAAATGACAATCCACAAACTCGAATTCTGTCATCAACCACACGAACATCACAACACATATTACAATACTTTAATTCCCCACAGAATAAACTCACTTTCAAAATTCACACGAGTTCTAGTAGTGTAAGCAACAAATCAATTTGAGATATTCAGTGCAGACAGCGAAATCCGATTATGTTCCTATTGTGAACAATCTAATCAATGCTCAGTTCGTGTGAATAATCGATAGTGAGTGATATTGACTATTTGGTGTGGTTGCGAAAATCGTCGTCGTGACACAGGTGGATTAAGTACACATTGGAGCAACGGCATCTCATTCTATCGACATTATTGAATAGATTGAACATCAATTGTGAGAAATGTCCACTGAACAGAATAACGAAAATTTTCACACTCGTATTCCAATCACATTTCGACTCCTTTCATTCTGTTGTGAATATTGAATAGTGGTAGTGACATTCGATGATAGAAATGTGAGTGAGAAATTATGTGATTTCTATGGAATGTGATTGTCAGTTTCGTATGTGCAATATTACCGCATTACGTCCTGCTGACATTTGACACATCACATCCATTCTCTTCATTCTTACTCTTCCGATATACAGTTGGTTCCCTAGAATTCGCCTCACCACACTCAGTATTCAAACAATAGCATCATTTGTTCTATCTAATTTCAATGTCAATCCACATTCCATTTCTGTTCATTCTCCAATTACGAACAACATTTTCCGATTTGTTTTCTTCAGATAGTTCATCTCATATAGTATGGGGTTGCTAGCCCCATGCACAACACTCATCGCTCATCCGGGATCGAAATCAGTAGCGAATATAGAAGGGATGCAGATGGAGGGAATAAGGAAACACACTGGTAGTGAGTAGCACACACATTGAGAAAATCATCGAACTACATTACGAAACAACCACCAAATCGGAATAGTCGAGGATGAAGAAAACACATCGTGTCAAACAACACAATAATCGGAGAGGTGAAGATAAATGTCGAAGGAATGAATAGCACTCGAGAACAACTGACAAGGAGATGACAGGATAGAGTAGGTTTGACATTAATGAAAACAGATACAAGTAAGTTAGTTAGTTAGTTAGTAGAACTACAAACTCTACAACTATTTCGTACATGTCGATGTGTTCTTAATCACACAGTCAATTAGTCGTCATTGTTGCAGATGATCGGTGTAATTGTTCAGTCACAAAAACAAGAATATGTTCACACGTACACATACATACATACATACATGCATACAATGTAGTCAATTTTCCATTGAGACTACACTCGATTTGTGTTATAATGTTGATTGAATTATGTAGATCGGAACTAAACATAAGAACATTCAACTGAGATTTCCACAAACACTCAGATAATTTCAACTCATCATGATTAGTGCAATACTTGTAATGTTGGTGATCGAATTTCCTTTTACTGAAAATATCATTCTATTCATAATTTATAATGTGGATGTCAGACAAAAGACGTTTAATTACGGACATTTACAAACATTTACAAAGAAGCACAGAGAGGAATTAAAACAAAGAAAGGAAATGAGTCAACATACAGAAGAATAACTGTCTAGGCTTAATTTATTTAAACACTGTTTAACTAGCGACAGTGAACTGCATATTATTCACTTCATATAATATATGTTATCAGGATAGAAACAATAATTTATTACTATATTTCCTATCAGACATTAAGTTACCGATGTAATAGTGAGTTAATGAAGTAATTATTATTATTTTTTTGAAAAAGAATATGTATGAAATCCCCGACAATTCATCATCAATCGTTTACCGTCAATAATTCGATTACAATCGATTAGAAACTAAGAATACGAAAACTTTATGACAAACAATAAATAAACAAAGGTATTAGAAAAATTTTGTTTAAGACAAGGAAAGTTTGATAGTTAATGGCTTAGATATTCATCGGGTAAGGGTAGCTCAGCATGATAAAATAACATAAAATGTTGAAACAGAGATGAAATGTAGTCGGAATGATCGTGGAAATAAAAACAAACCGGTTGGGGGTACAAGATTTGAAGGGAAGATGGAAGGTGAAGCAGGTGGCTGTAAAAGAACAAGAGTATGAAGAAAGAGAAAAATTTTATTAATACCTTAAGACCATGGTAAAAGAAGAGGTTGTACCAGTCTCTTTTGTACACATAATTCTGGTTTTTCAAAATGTATGGCTATTGCCTCGGCAATGCAAAGAAGATGTAGTCTAATTGTCTTAGGAAGGCTTCTACTTACCTTGTAGATGACTTTGAACGCAGAGTCTGTCTTGATTGAGTGACCTGTGTTCACAAGATGTTCGATTATAGAACTTCTTATTGAGCCGCTGCCTCCTCTTTTAGCCAAGCCGGACAATGTTCTTGAATTCTTTTGGATAAAGTACGCATCGAACGACCTATATACCTAGCTCCACAAGAGCAGGTAAATTGGTAAATGCACATTGAGTTGGTCAGATGCGATAATTTATCTTTCAGATTATTGGTGAACAGTGATCGGCTGGAGAATAATATTCGCAATGTTGCTGCGAAGAATGTTCTTTTTAAAGAACCCTGTAAAAATAAGTATATATATTTGCGATTGTACAGCTTTGAAAATGAATTCGCCGAAAAGAGAACTCTTCGCTGAACTAATCTTTCTTTCTTAAACAATGAATAAGCGCATGTTATAAATAAGGATGAATAGTGGTCACCAGTGGAATGCATGGCGCACGTTTTGTCCTATTTGGGATTCGTCACTTGGATATACCTGCATCTCGAGGTCACGCAAAATAACCGTTGAGTTTCAACAGAATTTGGTTGTAAGATATTCGACTATGGATTTCTATTTGACGCACTGTCGCCTTCATTATATAGAAAACGGGATTTTTGAGCAGTTTGGTATATAAATATTATCGATCAACTAAAGAAATTAACGTTGGATGTTGGACATGCATAAAATAATCGAATGAGACTGTTTTATACATTGTTTAGTTAAGAAATAATTGATAGCTTGATTACGTTGCATTTATACAGATGACCATCATCCTACCAATTTTAATAGTTTCTTTAGTTGTTGAATATTCCAGAAATACACAAAGCACATTCTCTGACAAGTTCAGATTTCAGCTTGTGTCGTAAAAGGTTTCGAGTCATCATCGATAATCGATAACATTCATAATGTATGTTTCTACACCTAAACCATCTGAGCTACAGGTTTGTCGTATGAGGATGGTGAAAGATGAGTAAAAGGCAATTTATTATGCAACTAGAGAGTAATTGTCTACGTGGTGAAGAATTAAAAAAATAAAGATATTTCTTATCATCGATAGTAGCTAAAGACCTTTGAAACTTCAAAATTACTTTATCTGAAGTTGCTCCCAATCTTTCATAAAAGCCACCAGTGAAGCTAAATATTCGCTTCCTTTAACGATTCATGCAGAAAGAATATATTTATATATAAAGAAACAACGAGGCCGAATTCTCCCTTACCGGATGAATAAATGGACAATTAAACTAATAGACAACCGAAATGAAAGTAGATAATATAAAACGAAATTGACTACTATAACATTTGAAAATTGTGACTATCAGCTGGACTCAGAAGCTAAGTGGATAACATTATTACGTATGAAGCGAACGGTACAGGGTTCGAGTCCCAGAGTGAACATCAACCTGGAGACGCAGGTATATGCAAGTGACGAATCCCAAATAGGACAAAACGTGCGCCATGCATTCCACTGGTGACCACTATTCATCTTTACTTATAACATGCGCTTATTTATTGTTTGTCATAAAGTTTTCGTATTCTTAGTTTCTAATCGATTGTAATCGAATTATTGACGGTAAACGATTGATGATGAATTGTCGGGGATTTCATACATATTCTTTTTCAAAAAAATAATAATAATTACTTCATTAACTCACTATTACATCGGTAACTTAATGTCTGATAGGAAATATAGTAATAAATTATTGTTTCTATCCTGATAACATATATTATATGAAGTGAATAATATGCAGTTCACTGTCGCTAGTTAAACAGTGTTTAAATAAATTAAGCCTAGACAGTTATTCTTCTGTATGTTGACTCATTTCCTTTCTTTGTTTTAATTCCTCTCTGTGCTTCTTTGTAAATGTTTGTAAATGTCCGTAATTAAACGTCTTTTGTCTGACATCCACATTATAAATTATGAATAGAATGATATTTTCAGTAAAAGGAAATTCGATCACCAACATTACAAGTATTGCACTAATCATGATGAGTTGAAATTATCTGAGTGTTTGTGGAAATCTCAGTTGAATGTTCTTATGTTTAGTTCCGATCTACATAATTCAATCAACATTATAACACAAATCGAGTGTAGTCTCAATGGAAAATTGACTACATTGTATGCATGTATGTATGTATGTATGTGTACGTGTGAACATATTCTTGTTTTTGTGACTGAACAATTACACCGATCATCTGCAACAATGACGACTAATTGACTGTGTGATTAAGAACACATCGACATGTACGAAATAGTTGTAGAGTTTGTAGTTCTACTAACTAACTAACTAACTTACTTGTATCTGTTTTCATTAATGTCAAACCTACTCTATCCTGTCATCTCCTTGTCAGTTGTTCTCGAGTGCTATTCATTCCTTCGACATTTATCTTCACCTCTCCGATTATTGTGTTGTTTGACACGATGTGTTTTCTTCATCCTCGACTATTCCGATTTGGTGGTTGTTTCGTAATGTAGTTCGATGATTTTCTCAATGTGTGTGCTACTCACTACCAGTGTGTTTCCTTATTCCCTCCATCTGCATCCCTTCTATATTCGCTACTGATTTCGATCCCGGATGAGCGATGAGTGTTGTGCATGGGGCTAGCAACCCCATACTATATGAGATGAACTATCTGAAGAAAACAAATCGGAAAATGTTGTTCGTAATTGGAGAATGAACAGAAATGGAATGTGGATTGACATTGAAATTAGATAGAACAAATGATGCTATTGTTTGAATACTGAGTGTGGTGAGGCGAATTCTAGGGAACCAACTGTATATCGGAAGAGTAAGAATGAAGAGAATGGATGTGATGTGTCAAATGTCAGCAGGACGTAATGCGGTAATATTGCACATACGAAACTGACAATCACATTCCATAGAAATCACATAATTTCTCACTCACATTTCTATCATCGAATGTCACTACCACTATTCAATATTCACAACAGAATGAAAGGAGTCGAAATGTGATTGGAATACGAGTGTGAAAATTTTCGTTATTCTGTTCAGTGGACATTTCTCACAATTGATGTTCAATCTATTCAATAATGTCGATAGAATGAGATGCCGTTGCTCCAATGTGTACTTAATCCACCTGTGTCACGACGATGATTTTCGCAACCACACCAAGTAGTCAATATCACTCACTATCGATTATTCACACGAACTGAGCATTGATTAGATTGTTCACAATAGGAACATAATCGGATTTCGCTGTCTGCACTGAATACCTCAAATTGATTTGTTGCTTTCACTACTAGAACTCGTGTGAATTTTGAAAGTGAGTTTATTCTGTGGGGAATTAAAGTATTGTAATATGTGTTGTGATGTTCGTGTGGTTGATGACAGAATTCGAGTTTGTGGATTGTCATTTATGTAAGTAGTGTTGAAATGTACTGAATTATGTTGACAATCGGATTGTCTATCACCATTGACGAAGTGGATCATGTGGAATGTATTCATCTTTTTCACTATATCGTGTTTAAGACTGGTATAATTACACTTTTCGTTGTCACAAATGGATGACATTCTAATATTGATGAATATGGTGGTGTGTTGTGTCATGTTAACAAGTGTTTAATAATAGGATGAGAGAGAATTGAATAAGTGGAATATGTTGACACGATGATCAGTGTCTCATCACTTCACTGACTGTTACGTGATTGCTTTCTATTTCGTGTTCGAATATTTTGGAGATGACGAATGACGAGTCGACTAGTCACATCTGACAATATGTGAAATACTGAGGTGGGTATGATACAAGACGTCTATTGAAATTGGAACATTGTACGTGCCGCAATTGAATGTATTTGAGAAGAAGTGAAATTAGTGATTACTTGAATGTTGTTTCATAGTATTCTCTCCTAGTGACCATTACGATCACTGAACACTACCGTTCTGATTTTCGATTGACTGACTGACTGGTTGACTGACTGATTGACTCAGCATTTGCGGTTATCTTATACAGTGATTACACACTCGTCACCATTACAATTACTTATGAAGCATGGATTGTTTGGTGATCTGTTGGTCAGTCGATTTCGCGACTGTCATTTGATGGCGATTACTCATTATCGTTGTTTTTACGTCTGTTCACATGTTGTTGACACTCACCAAAGTGTAGTTGTGGAATGTGATTTTGAAGGTGATGGGAGGAGTGAGTAGCTGGTCGTCAACTCTCATCTAATTCAACAATGATTACTGTCATTGCAACAATTAGAGCATATATTCTGAAGTAATTGTCGCCTTATTGCACTGTTCACTTTGCACTGTTATGTTGATTGTAGTGTGATGAATGATTGAAGAGAGATCAGTTTACTGTTCTTTTGTTTTTTTTATCAATACAAATGTTAACATCAATGTTATTGGAATGGCATTAATGGAGTTGATCGATTTTAGACCAGAATCTACATACATACAATTGAATGTGAAATACTTTGAATTGTTTAATCATTTAGTATAAACACAATAGAACGAATAATTTGATTTGTGTGAGGTAGATATTTCGGTCTAGTGATCCCATGATTTACTCACATCATTCAATAATTGACTGAATGCATAGTTACTTCATTTTGGATGTGTATCTATTAAATGACAATATACGGATGATATATTGGAATCAATTTGTATTTGATGACAAATGACAAATTGTTGTTCTATTTTGTTTTAATCGAAGGTCATATTTCACAACATATGAGTGAATGAGTAATTGTTGAAGGAATTTCGTGAAACAATGAATGTTATTTGGATGTGCTTACAGTAGTGTAAAGATGAGGATACAGTGATTTCATATAGATGGTGATGATGATGATGATGATGTATTGGTGGTAATAAATGTGAAATTATTGTTAAAATGTGACAGAATGCTCCATATTTGAATATCAATGTGCTTAGCTGTTTGCGTATACACTATTTTCGTTCACCGTTATCATCCATATTGTGCGTCAATAGAATCAAATATTGAGTTTGTTCGAAGTGCCGACTGTGAAACAATTGAGAGTAGATTTGGTTGTTTATTGACGAATCAATACTTCAATGCATAAATAAGCAGTTCATTATGATGAGACGTTGTACACGTAAGTAGAAACAAGAATGTTTGTCTAAGAGATGTCCATCCAAACAAACATGTGAGTATGATGTTAACAGATTGAGTTTCTACCGAAAGCGTAAATGAAATGCTGCATGATTGTTCAGTTGAGAGATACAGTATAGATGATGAGAGGAATTACTGATTAAATACATAATTGATATGTGTAAAATGAGATACATCATGATGTTTCTGTACGTGGTAATTCAACATGCGATGGTCATGAATAACCGAAATTCTGTCAAATAATCAAAATACGGTTAGAATCTACTTGAACTGAAATCCACATATACATACACATTCACTCACGCACGCACACACACACACTCATCTTGATACCGTTGAATAGTTTAGAAATATGTTGTTTTTGTTTATGATAGTTAGATATGTTTAATTGAAATAATCGTAGGTGTTTGAGAATATTTGTTTTTGAGGTGGATGATGTTAATGGAGTTTTGTTCTGTGATGTGGATAGTTTTATTGTGGAGATTTCATTGTTCTTCTAGAGGAAATCATTATCAGCAGAAACGTGAAGTATAATTTTCAAATTTGTACTCACTTTATTTAAGACTTTGAACAATTCAGATATTGATTTTGTTGATATGGTAATATGATTCAAGTAGTGTCCCATACTAGGATGAAATGGCCATCTAGTGGTTTTAGGGTTTTCCATGGTGGTGTAGCTTCAATTGACTCATGATCTCAATTCTTTAATAATAAATTGCTTGTTGTCTTCATTTTTTGTTTTGATCATGAGTTGAATGAATGAATGAATGAGTGATATGCACTGTATTTATGTGATATAATAAATTATTGTGTAGATAATAATCTACTTGACATACTTGACATGATCTAGTATACAGTCAAGCACATATACCGTGTCACCGCTACTTTTTATTCTCTACTAGCTCAATATATTTTGCCAATATTTAGTATTCACTTAATGAATTTTTAATCATATCAGTTTTTGATTTGTTTTGCATGTGTAATGATTTTTGAGTACTCCGTTTCTTTTTAAAATAAAAATTGATTTACCTTAGTGATTTGATTAACAATCTGCGGATCATGGTAACAATATGATAACCATATGAGTTTCCTTTTTTTTTTCTTGTTTGATGTAGGCATGAACAACGAAAACTATATTTTTATTTCTTACTGAAATATTATTCACCTATTTTTTGTTGTTGCTACAGTAGGTATTTTAAAATTATATTTGTTATAGGAATATCTGGTTTTTCATGGTTGGCTGATGATTAATTTGATGTATAACATTCCTAAACAATAATGGGATGATATAAGTAAATAATACGTAGTGAATTTAGAACTTCACCCCATTGTACATGGTAGTGGTTATCAGAACTCAGTAGCTAAGTGGATAATGCGTTGAAATTTGAAGCGAACATTACTGGGTTTGAGTCCTAAAGTGAACATAAACTCTATGATGCAGTTACATCCAGCTGACAAGTCCAAAATAGAACGAAACGTACGTTTTGTATTCAATTAGTAGCCGCCGTCTATTTTTGTTTATAAAGCTTGTGACGTAAGGCAATATCTAGACGGTCCGCACAGGACGCATATATGCCAACAAGAGAGTGATCGATTGTAGATCTAAACAACAATGAGAAGTTATAAGCAAACAAGACCATGTGAATTTTATTGTATATGTTACTGTAATGATTTGATATACCGTATTTTGATATTCTGAATAAGTCCTCTGCCAAGGAAGTCCTACTAACTGCCTTCTCGTGATATTACTGTTGTTTACGAAATTGAGAGGACGAAAAGCGAATGTCCGGCGATTTAACCGGGTTGGTGGACATGGAGAGTTCACCTAAAGGAGATGGAAAACCCTGATTTCAAACCAATGTTGTACATGAGCTCCGGGATCCTAAAGAAATAAATAGTGTATGAACCAATTATTGATCACCGGCTACCATGGGACTGGACCTCCTTACGATGCTCCATTACCTTGTAGATCAGACCTTCAGGTCAAAGGTTCTGGATGTGGCCCTCTAAGAAAACCACCTACTTCGGGCAGTATCACAGTTCTCACACATATCAAATGAGATTTGTATAGCGCATATGCATTTGGTGCCTCCTTGTACCCATATCTATGTGTTAAAATAAATAAATAATATTCTGAATAAACTTGCATTCCCTTCGTGATACTATTTTTCATTGTCTCATCAGAAGGCTTAATAACATATTAATAATGGATGATTTCAGAAATATATATTTAAAAGGAAAATTTTCTTACAGATACTTTGTAGAAAACTCAAAGAGAACAATATGTGAGAATAGGGCAATGAAGATTTTACGGATGTTAGATCCCAGAGCTTATTTGGTAAATACCATATTTTTGTAATTCTATTTTAAAAATTTGAATTTCTTGTTTTTTATGCCAAGAGCGCTCATTTTTACTTTCACCGCTTATTTCCAACTTGAGAGGATCTTAAATCCTATCGGTTCGTTGTATGTTTTAGTATGCTATTTTATAACACTTCCAAAGGACATTGTTATGTTGTATATATACGCTAGATTTGTGCTTATTGTTATTGTTTGTGCCTCTGGCTGCTTATGGAATATATTTTCTTTATTTGAACGTGGATTTCTATCTCTCGTTAACGAAGCTAAGACATGTCCGAATAGCTAGCCTATTTATCATTGTATCACAGAATCTTCGTACCGTTCTCAGATGAGGTGAACTCGTAATCTTTTCAAACAAAGCAAAAGATTATCATTATTATTATATTCAATACTAATACAATTACCATGGAAACAGTTGTATTTAAGTATTAATACGTATAGTATTGATAAAAGAGTTAACAGTAGTCAATGTACCGGTTTATAAATAAATCAAGTTTTAATATTCACATAATTGAATATTGAACATTAAAAAAACAACAACAACAACAGAACAATTGTATTATCCATCAAAAAAGAACAAACATTTCTATCTCATTCATGATAAATCGTCTATTTTTCTTTCTTTTACGATTTCATCCATTCGTTCTAACACATGATGATTAAAATGAACTACACTAATCATAATGTTATTAAATGATAGAATTCTACTGAAATAATAATTCATAATTAGTAGTATTTAGTTTACAATCATTACATTTCATGATACATTCACATACAAGCACACACACACATGTATATATATATAGAATAGAAATAATTTCTACTAGTAGTATAAACAATAGTAATAAGTAGTGTGTTTAAGACTAGTAAAAAAGATTATTCAATAGAAAACTGTTGTAATGAATATATTTAATAGAAGAGAATAATAATAATAATAACGGTGACAACAAAACACAGATCGGTGAAATCATTTAAGATCCTATTTAATTAATAATAATAGTAGTAGAATTGACCAAGTATACACTATGCATAATCAATAATGAATAAATTTGTTCTTTTCATTACATAATAGTACCTATCCTAAAATGATTGATTTAAATGTAATTGAATAATAAGATAAATTAAGATAATACACATAGTTACAATCAGCTGATACATATATCCATAGTATACCATATATTGTATGAATATTCAATCATAAATAAACAAGAGTAAATCAGTTGGCATGTGTTTGTATATTTTCATTGTTTGTTTTTTTTTTTACTATGAAACAAGGAAACATACCCATTGAATATTGAATTGATATTCATCACAATAAATGAAACTTATTGATTATTCTTTTTTTAAAAAAGAGAAAAGAAAAAAGAGAAAAAAATCGAATGACAAATTCAATTTAATTAAAAACCGTTTTTTTTTGTTGTTGTTGTTGTTTTGTTTATTATTCCTAATCAATAATCATTAATAATGATAATAACGATGGAAAATAAAGTTGTCTCTCTTTTTTCTCTTTTTTTAAAAAAATTTTTTTTCTTTTAAATAATAATAGAAACTATTTGAATGAATAAAAATAAAAAGAGGAAAAAATTTTAAAAAAAAGAGATAAAAATGTTAAGGCATAAAGACAAAATTGATTTTATTTTTTTTTCGAAAAAAAACAAAAAAAACTTAAAAAAAAAGATTAAAAATATGAAATAAACTTTGTTTTTTTGGAAAAATAAAGAGACTCAATTTATTTCTGAACATAATTCATATGAAATAGGAACTATGAAATAAATGGATTAAAATAAACAAACAAAAATATTGAGCAAATAATCCAAGATAGAAGAGAAAGAAAGGAATACCCACACACATACACACTCACATATACACGCACACATATACACCCACCTATACATATAACATTTTCGATGTAAATTATCATGTTACCATGTAAAACAGGAGGATAAAGTGAGTATTAATCAACAAAAACAACAAAAGAAAAAGAAGCATATTAGAAGAGAAATAATAAAACATTGTTGTTGTTGTTGTTTGTTTACATGAATTCTATTTAAGAATTTCTACGTTCATATTGATCACCTTCAATACCTTTACCAGTATAAAAGCAACCAGCTTCAATACTTGGTAATAATGAATCAATACGTTGTAAATGTTCATAATGTAATTTAAATTCATTAATTTGTTTATTAAGATAAAATAATTCAATGGTACGTGAATGATTTAATTGTTTTAATAAAATTAAACGTTGATTTAATTGAATTTTATTAAAATCATCTTTTAATTTAATAAATCTTATTGTAGCATCTTCTGAAGTGATTATTGGTTTACTGATTAATCCAATACCAGGTTTAGTACTTTCTGCTATAAAATTAAAATAAAAAAATGAATATATATGAGAATGATAAGAATAAGATGACTATTTATGAAATATTAGTAATCATGTAAATTTATTAGAATGTACAGGAGCTCGAGCACGAGACTGATAGGTTCTGAGTTCGAATCTCAGTCAGTCAGTCAGTAACAACGTAGAACTTCGTACGTACGTACATCAGTTAAAGTTGCCATACCACATTAGCATAGAGATGCAGTTGTCGATTCAAATCCCATAGTGGCAGAGGTAGTAAGAGTATAAGCAGTAATCGAGAAGATTAGGGTTTGAAGATGTTATTCAAAGAGTATAATCCAGTGAAATAAATTTGGAAAGAGGAAAAAAGGGACATGAAGGATTCAGGAGATTATAATTTGAGAGAACACAAAGAGTGTATGCACCTGCGCCATTACAAACGATTTTGAGCCATGTCATTCAGGATCTATAACCATCGGTTGCTATCATCTCGCGGTCCGCAACCAGGTAGTCTACACCTACCAACATGACTCAGACCACTTGTCAGTGACTTCATGAACTTGTGCCATGTTTTGTCCTGGCCGTCCCTAGCTTTCTTCCAACCTACTCCTATACCACTGAACATCGCACGTCGAGGCAGTCGGTCGTTGGGCATACATAACACGTGTCCAAGCCATCTCAACTGATGAAGTTTCACTACGTCATCAATTGATTTGCCATCCTTACCTAGTACCCGTTCCCTAACAACTGAGTTACTTGCTCGATGGTCCCACAATATACGACCAATATTTCGAAGACACCTATGATCAAATACTAGTAACCTACGAATATCCTCTACTCTTACCGGCCATGTGTCACTGCCATAAAGTAGGACGGAACGAACTGCTGCGCAGTAAACCCGTCCTTTGGTCCTTTGGTTCAAATCTCACGAAACGAGATCGTGAATACGCATCGCTGATAAGTCTCACAATAGAACGAAAAAGTTTTCAAGTGCTACCAGGTTTTCCATGGTGATCTAGCTTCAATTGACTCATGATCTCAACTACTGAAATCAATATAATGTCTACAAAACCCCTTCTCATATAAATAAAACAGTTATGATAGGATCTATTCAGATCGAACTGAACTATTCGTTTTTGATTGAGATCATGAACCGATTGATGTTAGACCACCTTTGGAAACCTGGAAGCACTGGACGGCCGTTTCGTCCTATTGTGAGTAGAGACAGGTATCTACCTCAGTACAATGGAAGATGGTTGCGCAATTTCGTGGATTAGTTGATGTTAGACACTATCACCATTGGATGCCGGCCATCTCAGCGGTCCAGTAGGTTAGGCGTTCACGCGCGAGATCGAAAGCTCTGGGTTCGAATCCCAAGAGTGAGATCGCGGATGTGCACTGCTGAGGAGTCCCGCAATAGGAAGAAACGGCCGTCCAGTGCTATCAGGTTTCCAAAGGTGATCTAACATCAATCGGTTCATGATCTCAATGAAAAACTTAATAATCTCCACAACCCCTATACTAGTGAACTATTCGTATCAATTTCTATGTTGAAGCTTATTATATTAAGAGATAACAAGTCGTAAGAAATGCATTCAAAGCATTTGAGGCTTTTTGAATCAAGTACAAATCATGATGAAATTAGAAAACCATTTGTCTATAGATAGATGGTACCAAAGAGGTTTTCAAGTTGTTCTTTTTGTTATGAGACAATAGTAAACCCATCTCCATACAACTTTTTACTGCTTTATCTACTCCTCTTAATCTCCATAGAGAAATGTAATGTCATTTGTTCATCTGTAACGATGAATTTTCATTGTTAACCGAAAAAAACAATAGTCAACATAACTATTAAAATAAATGAATACAACACAAACTATAAACACAACTATTCACAAAGTACCCCATTTGAATGAATGAATTTAACACTTGTGAAACAACTGAAGGGTTCATTTCTATATGAAGTAGATGCTGATAATTCTGTACATGTTAACAATAAATGACTCAAAATTTAACCATTTATCTCAGAGAACATAATGTATACAGACAAAGTAAACTCCCAAACTGCAAATCTCTATCATCATAAGTAGAGTCTAATGAATGTTCAGCGATTAAAACATTACTGGATATGAAATAGACTTTGATAACATAAATAAACACACACACACAAATATATATATATATGAATAAAGGGTATTCATTTCAATATTTCTCTTCAAGTTTTACAATTTTCTCATATCCAAAATGAATAATCCGAATAGTGATCGGCTCAAGGCAAAATACAACGTTTAAATATTATAATATGTGAGTTCAGGATTGTCTATATAATCGATAATGTTAAGATCACTAATATCCAGTGATAATTTGAATATGTTTATATGTTAGAATTGATAATCAGAATAAATGTGGATAATATGGGTAGTTCTCAGAGAACAAAACTCCACCAAAATCATCTACCTAGGCTACAAATCTTCTCCACCGCTCAATACCCTGAATTGATTGAGGTTAGACATCAACACAATAGACTGTTGCTAACAATTTCCAGTCAATGTACATCGAGTATCTTAAGTAGAAAATTGTTTATAAATACTTTAACTTGATAATGGTCGTGGTAGTTCTCCAAGTTTAAGCTACGTAAAGTAGAACTCACTGTCTCGACATTCATATTGAAGAGTATGACTTTGATGTTAGATGACAGACAGTTGTATATGTTCTTCAGTTATAGGAATTCTGTCCTTGTTTTTCAAATCCTTGCCTTTTCGTTTTGATTGGATCCTCTTTGTTCATCGATGTTGCTGCTGTCCAGGTACGTGAAAGATTTCACATCTTCAAAGTTCCCCCATCAAGTGTGATTGTGTTAGTGTTTTCCATGTTGTATATATATATATATATATATATATATATATATATATATATATATATATATATATATATGAGATAATTAAACTGGTAATCAATTCGATATCAACTCAGTAGTATAAAACTTAAGCTCTAGTATACAGACATGAAGGTCTTGAGTTGGGTCGCTAATACACAGTAGTAAGGAGCTTCCTAATGGTTCTATAACTTTCCAGAGTTTCCTGATTATCAAAACTGATTTTTGCAAGTCACTTGGTATTGTTTTACTTGAATCTTCCCATTGATGTTTTAGGACTGAAAATGATCAGTCTCATGGGAAGATTCAAGTAAAACAATACCAAGTGAGTTGAACTTCATCCCATTGCACAAGCAAGTGGCTATTAGGACTCAGTAGCTAGGTGGATAACGTGATGGCGTTTGAAGCGAACAGTACTGAGTTCGAGTGCCAAAGTGAACATCAACTCTGAGATGCATGTACATCTAGCTGACGAGTTCCAAACAGAATGAAACGTGCGTCCTGAATTCCACTGCTAGCCACTATCCATCTTTAATCTATATAAGGTCCGTTTGTAATACAAACTATAAATGAAAATAGATTATTCAACATTTACAAATTTACTATAATTGACTTACTTAATTGTTCTTTAAGTTTTTTCATACGTCTTAATAATTCATTAATATCTTCAACTAATTTACTTCCACTACGATGTGATATATCAGCCATTTCAATAATACGCATAGTTTCATCATTAATTCCATTAACTGTTTGTGATGCTTTTTGTATTTCAGGTAAAATTTGTAATTCATGTTGTGTTTTTAAATCAGTTAATTTTTCATAGAATTTATCAAGAAGAAATTTATCATTTGTAATCTAAAAAGAAAATTAATCAATAAAATTATGTAATATATTGAGATGATGAAGATTTGTAGTTTAGATGGATGATTTTGATGGAGTATTGTTCTCTCAATGGGAGATACAAACAAAATAAAGAAGTGAACAATGACAGGTTTAAGGTCAACAAGAACTAATCAACATTGAAGTGTATAGGACAAGCTGTGAACCATATGTAGAGAAATTCGAATGCTTCACTTCTGTCTAAAGTTTGTGCTGATGATGTGGTTTAGAAGAACGATGAAAGCTGCATGAACAAACCATCCAGCTCAGAGAGCAAAAGTCTATTAAAATTATTTGAATCTTCCCATTGATGTTTAGGACTGCAGTTGATCAATCTTTCATTGGTATATGTGCATCCTCTGTGGACTGCCTTAATATTACCTTAACCCACAAGCATTATAAGCAACGATGGATAGTGGCTAGTAGTGGAATCCAGGACGAGTCACGGTAGTGAACATTAATCCTAGGATGCAAGTACGTCCTATTAATGAGTTCCGAATAGGACAAAACCAGTGTCACTTCCTTATAAAGCTTGTGACTTAAGGCTATATCGAGGCAATCCGCTCAGGATGCACATATGCCAACAACAGACTGATCAATTCCAGTCTTAAACATCAATCTGAAGATACTAGCAGACAATACAAAGTAAATTAAAAATTCAACCCAATACACAAGCTAACAGCTATCTGGACTCAGTAGCTAACTGGATAGCGCGACGGCGTTTAGAGCGAATGGTACTGGGTTCGAGTTTCGAAATGAACATAAATCCTGCGATGAAGGTACACCCAAATGACGAGTCCCGTATAGGACGAAACGCGCATCCTGGATTCCACTGTTAGTCACCAACCATCTTTGCTTCATTTTAAATATTTCGTAAAACTGTAAATGGATTTAAACCTCAGAATAACAAAAATGTTATTTTACTGGCACATTGTTTTAGATAATTGAATTTTGCGAAGTAGTTAGTTATACACAATCAACTTGAATACGAGTACGAATCAATCATAAAGTGTATTATTTTTTAGATGTTCACATTAATCAATGAGGAAAACGAAATATAATTCAGATATATTTCAGCCTTGTTCTTATACAAGATTGAATACCAGTTCATGCTAAAGATTGATATGCCCCCGAACGCCCTGGTACGGCCGAGAGTGGGGAGAATTAGCTCTCCCTCTTGAAATGCTCCCTTACGTTGCTCTACTGCTTTGTGAATTAGACCTTCAGATCGAAGGCTCCGGGTGTGGCCCCCTAAGAAAACCATCTGCATCGGTTTGGGTACCCCTGCAGTATCACAGCCCTCACACATATCAAATGAGATTTGTGTGACGCATATGTGTTTGGTGCCTCCCTGTACCAATATCTATGTGTTAAAATAAATAAATAAAGATTGATATATGACAATTAAATAATCTTTTGAAATATTGAATTGCAATCTATACACATATATTTAATAGTATGAAATAAGTTTAAGTCGAATAGGCTGTAAAATGCCATCATCCAGAAGATACAATTGTTTATTAACAGCTGTCTACGCACAATACTCTGGATCTGTTGGCCAGACATTATTAGAAACAACCTACTGTGAGAAAGAACTAACCAGATTTCAGTGGAGAAAGAAATCAGGAAGAAGCACTAGAAATGGATAGGACATACATTGAGGAAAGTATCGAACTGCGTCACAAGGCAAGTCGTCATTTGGAATCCTCAAGGCCAAAGGAGAAGAGAAAGACCAAAGATTACATTACACCGAGGAATGCAGATAGACATGGGAAGAATGAACAACAATTGGATGGAACTAAAAAGGAAGGCTCAGGACAATGTGGGTTGGAGAATGCTGGTCGGCAGCCTATGTTCCATTGGGAGTAATAGGCGTAGATAAGTAAGTAAGTAAGAATAGGCTGTTAAGATTAATTGTTCAGTATGAAGAATATCTAATAAATAATTTTGAAATCAGATTGAAGGTTATTGAAAATCAAGAAACATTAGATTATCGTTTCAGTCTATTTTGATACTACTCGAAGCTATTTACTTACAAAGTTATATCGACTTATGATCGATAGCGTACAAGTTTTGAAATGATCATAATATATTTGTAAGATTTTCATATATATATATATATATATATATATATATATATGATACGTAAAATTTATAGCTCCGCCTGTAGTCCTTCAAGGGGTTATTCCTGGTCCCACGTCCTAGTAAAGGAAGAGGGTTGGGTATGTGGTCATCAACCCTATCCTGTATAAAACAACCTTGCTAAAAAATGCTAACACTCTTCATTCAGAGAAATTATCACGCCACATGATGAAAGCCGAGATTCTTTGTAAATCATGAGGCTGATCAGAGCAAAAATTAGTATAGGTACTTGGGATGTCTGGACAAATCGGGAGATAGAGGTTATCAATTAAATAACAGAGAAAATGAGGCGATAAATCTTGATGGTGCTTGGAATCAGTGAAAACGATTTAACCCAAACTGGACAGAAAAGGGTAGATTCGGGAGTGGTTCTATTGAACTCATTTGTCTACCCAATATACTTAATATCTGTTGGCCGGGAAACCATCAGCAACAGTCTACTGTGGAAGAAAATTAGGCAGGTTCTATCTAAAGAGGAAATTAGGAAAAGACGTTGAAAATGGATAGGGCATTATTTGAGGAAATCATCGAACTGCATCATGAGGTATGCCCTAACTTTGAATCGTGAAGGGAAACAGAAAAAAGGAAGGTCGAGAACACACTACTTTGGGAACTGGAAGCAGACATCAAAGGGATGAATAACAACTTGAAACAAATGGAAATGATTGTTGAGGACAGAGTTTGATGGAGAATGCTATACTCCTCCACTCTGAGTAACAGGCGTAAGTAATTTAATGTTAAACTTTCTTATAGAATGTCCAGTGCTTCCAGGTTTTCAATGATGGTCTAGCTCAGATAAACTCGTTAACTGGATTGTGAATATAAGATAATTATTGTAAAGATATAAAGATAATCATCTTCGAGTGTTCAATAAAATCTCAATATCTAGCGTTTCCGATCATTTTTTCGTCTATTTCTCAGGTTAGTGCTACATATCAGAACATAATTTTCACTGTAGATTTTACTTCAGTCATTTAAAGCTATCTACAAATGTTTTCTATAAACTCATCATATATAGAGATTTCCAACTTTCTGTATGGAAAACAATCAATAAATTGAGACTTTGACCTTAAAACGAATTTCACAATGAAAATTATATTCTTATACGCATCATTCACCTGCTAAATGAACGAGAAAATGCCCCTCCCCTTAAAATAGAAATTTTTGATACTCTACACACATATTGAATATCGAAAACCAGATACTACAAAAAAGTTACAAATACTTATCTGGAAGCAGTGAACAACCGTTTCGTCCTAATATGAGACTCCTCTCCTCGCAAGATTCATACCAAAAACCTATCAGTCTCATGCGTGAACACTTAACCTCTAGACCATTGAGCCAACTGGCATCCAAAGATGTTAATGTCTAAATTCAACCAATCCACGAATCTTACGGGAGCAGGATCATAGCTACGTACTGCTGAAGAATGTAATACTAGGATGAAACAACAATACAGTGCTTCCAGGTTTTCCATGGAAGAAAGCTAGGGGCGGTCAGAACAAAACATGGCACAAGTTCATGAAGTCACTGACAAGTGGACTGAGACATGTTGGTAGGTGTAGACTACCTGGTTGAGGACCGCGAGATGATAGCAACCGATGGTTAGAGACATTGAATGACATGACGCAGCTGCATACACTCTTTGTGTTCTCTCAAATTTTGATCTCCTTATTCCTCCTTGTCTCTTTTTTTTCTCTCAAATTTATTTCACTGGATTATACTCTTTGAATAACATCTTCAAACCCTAATGTTTCCGATTACTGCTCATACTTTTACTACCTCTACCACAATGGGATTTTAATCGACAGTTGTATCTGTGTACTGATGTGGTGTGGCAACTCAAACTGATGTACGCACGTACGAAGTTCTACGTTGTTACCGACTGAGTGACTGAGGTTTTCCATGATAATCTAGCTTCAATGGACTCATAAATTCAACTATTAAAATGGCTTAAATCTTCATAAAACCCCTTTTTCTGATAAAATACTTATCTCCAAAAAAATTTTAAAAAATATTTTTTGAACTAGTAACTAGAATTTTATTGAAAAAAAAATTTTTTTTTGTTTTTTTTAATTTTTTTTACAATTTTTATCTGACTTTTAAATTAACTAATCAATTTTAAAATGAACATATTATATAACAAATAACTTCTATTCATTTATTATATAAAATAGACAAAGGGTGGGGAGGAATGGAGATTGTTCCTTTTTTTCTGTCATAATTGACCCGGTTACATGATATAGAATAGTTTTGTACTAGCAACAACGACGACAACAACAACAACAAACAACAATTATGTATATTTTCTTATTGCAGCTGTTGAATAATCCATTTTATCTCTTTTCATTTCTTTTTATAAAAAAGAAATATTTTATTCAGTTCATAATTTTAAAATAAACCCAGTGGCAGTGTCGTTATTTAACTAGATTGTACCACTACTACTGCTACTACTACTACTACTACTACTAATAATAATAATAATAATAATAATAATAATAATAATTTCTAAGCGAAACATCAACACCAATTTAACGAATCAATTAAACTACTGACCTAGTTTTTTCTGTCTCATTCCATCCATATATGTGAACAGTTCTCTGTGTGTGTGGGGGGGGGGTGTTTGTTTGTATGTTTATATGCATTTAAGCCCATTGAACTCAATCTTAGACGAATGTATATATGAATGTATATTAGCAATGTTTGTAATAATAATTTTAACAATAAGAAAGTATTGTCTGATTCATTAAATGTCTAGGAATCCAAATGTAGGCCATTGATCATATGCCTTATTATGTTTGTAAAAATTAATGGTAGTCTCTTGGATTAAATATTTATAAATTCAGTTTTATCACAGAATGAGGATTTGTGGAGATTGTAGTAATTTTAATAGTTGAATTCATGAATGAATGTAAGCTAAATTATCATTGAAAATCTGGAATCATTGAATGATTATGTCATCCTAACAGTGCCCATCCACGACCCTGCATTTGGGATTCGAGCCTAAGACTCTCAGCCTCGCGAGCGAATGAGACGGTATCCAATTGTGTTAATGTCTAACCCTTTTATTTATTGTTTGAGTTGAATAACTGTTCTCACGCGACACGGATTGAAATCCATCGGTCACTGCTAAGGATTAGCATACCAGAACCAAACAGTTGTTTATTGCTTCCAGGTTTTTAATGATGGTCTAGCTTAGATTGACTTATGAATTCAACTATTAAATCCAGTTTTATTAAGAGTGAGAAAACAACAAGGCAGAATTCGTTTTGTGCACAAGAATAGTCATTTAGCTCAGAAAATCAAAAAATATCTTAGTAGAAGAAGACTGATCATAGAGTTTCTAAATAGAGAAAAACTTTTTTAATTTCTTAAGACTTTATATCATATTGCTTTATTCAAAGATAAAATAATATCCGATGGAGACCAGTGTGAACACAGGAGAATTCACTAGCACTTCTAAAAATATTTTAGACTTTTCAATATCGTGCATACCATGATTTTTTTTTGTAAAGCTGAATTAAAAGAGCTTATAAAACAAATAAACAATAAAGCCTTTCACAACTACCCGTTAAGTGACTGAATCGATATTCTGATTATTTGGTATCCATTTGAATTGATTAAGCAATATTTTGTCAAATTATTGAACTCTTAATATAATGTTCAATGATGTAAGATTGATTAATGAAGTTTAGTCGGCTTTTATTAAATAATTTGCAAGAAGTAACATTCAGATACTTTGAATTGACCAATGAGTGTATTTTGCAACTGATTTTAATAAACCTTGTAAAACAAGATGAACACATTTCTTCATCAATGAAAATAATTATTCATACTTATTTCATTATTGCAGCCTCCAAATGCTATGGTACGGTTGAGGGTGGGGAGAATTAGCTCTCTCTCTTGAAATGCTCTCACATGGTCAAGTGCATACAACCATTGTCATGGAAGTCCTACTAATTGCCTTCTCGTGACATTACTGTTGTTTACCAAATTGAGAGGACGAAAAGCAAATGACCGGCGCTTTAACCGGGTTGGTGGATATGGATGATCCACCTAAGAGATTTGGAAAACCCTGAATTCAAACCAATGTTGTATATGAGCTCCGGGATCCTAAAGAAACAAATGGTGTATGAATCTACTGTTGGTCAACGGCTATCATGGGACTGCATCTCCTTACGTTGCTCCACTGCCTTGTGAATCAGACCTTTAGGTCGAAGGCTCAAGGTGTAGCTCCCTAAGAAAACCACCTTCGGTTTGGGCACCCGGGCAGTATCCGAGCCCTTACATAAGTCGACTGATTTATGTGGAGCAGATGTATTTGGTGCCTCCTCGTACCAGCGTTTATGAGTTAAATAAATAATAAATAAATTATTCATTCTTATTTTATTATTGTAAAATCTAAGTTATAAAAATAGTTGAATGTTGTGAATCAAATTTAGCAGAAACATTTGATAAGTTCAAAGATTTTAAAGGTTATTCAGGATTGAAGATTAAGTATATTTTCATTTTCCTACCTACTTGTCAATCAGTGGAACTCCCCTACTTTAATACTTGATTAAAGTTCCATCTGGCTATAGATTTAAATGAAAATTGGGCCAACTAAGAGTCCACAATATTTCCAGGATAAATACTGGCCATCCATTCTACTATCCTTTCCAAATTGCAACTCATACTAACTATAACTAACTCACTCATAAAATTTATTTTCTCGTTGTCAGTAGTATCATATCGCCACCTAGGTTCGAATCTCGCGAGGCGGGATCGTGGATGAGTACTGTTGAGGTGTCCCACAACAGGACGAAACAGCTGTCCAGTGCTTCCACGTTTTTCACTGTGATCTAGCTTCAGTTGACTCATGATCTCAACTATTTAAATCACCATAATATCCACAAAACCCCTTCTGATATTAGTCAACATATACTCACTAGTGACTGGCTTCACGAGGTATTTCCTGCAGTTCTAGTGAGAAGCAGTGACCATTGGAGTTCAACCAGGTCTACTGTGAAATAGTAACTTAGTTAAGACAATGGTGGATTTGTCACTCAGTTTCGTGGATTAGTTGAAGTTAGACATTAACACCGTAAGATGCCGCGCAGCTCAGTGGTCTAGTGCTTAAGCGTTCGTTCGCGAAACCGATAGGTCCTGGGTTCGAGTCTTGTGAGGCGGAATCGTGGGTGCGCACTACTGAGGAGTCCCATACTTGGACGAAACAACCGGCTATCCAGTGCTAACAGGTTTTTCATGATGATCTAGCGCTAACTGACTCATGATCTCAACAATTAAAATTACTATAATATCCACAAAACCCCTTCTAATTTAATAAACTGTTTTATTTGGACATTTTTATTGTGTAGACTTTCATTGTGTAATCAATTAAGGACCTAAGAAAAGTAATTAGTTCCGTGATTACATTACAATGTACAGAACTATTGTATTTTTTCAGTTCTACATAGTTCATACTTGAAAACACTTCAAAGGATCAACAAACAACATTCTTAAATCCACTTAGTGTTGATTTACATGTATTATCCCATTGTTATTTAGGACTGGAATTGATCAGTCTCGTGTTGGCATATGCGCATTCTGTGCGGATTGCCTCGATATAGCCTTGAGTCACAAGCTTTTTTAAACAGAGATAGTGTTTGAAGCGAATGGTACTGGATTCGAGTCCCAGAGTGAACATCAACTCTGCGATGCATGTACATCCAACTGACGAGTCCCAAATAGGACGAAACGCGCTTCCTGAATTCCACTGTTAGCTATTATCCATCTTTGAGCAAATTAATCCAATTTTGTTATAGTACAAGTTTTCTTCTATCAGGCCTCTCTATATAGCCTTTTTTTCTTAAATAACATCATTTATAGAATCATTTACACGATTAACTCATCTTAATTAGTAAACCATAGAAACAAGTTAAAATGAATTAAAATTTCTAGTCAAGATCAAATCTTAAAAGGAAATAGTTCAACTTTCTATTCAGATAAGATAATAAAGATTTCGAATTTAGATAGATAATTTAATAGAGTTACATTTGTAATGCATCATTATGCTTCTAAACATAAAGATAATGTATCTTCTTGATTTTATCATACAATATAGAGAATGAAATCTCATTATATATAAGATTTTTAATATGATAAAAACATTATTTAATATCAGAAGTAGTGACTAGTGGAGTTCAACCAGGTCTGTTGTGAGATAGTAACTCACTGAAGACATTGGTGAATGTGTCGCTCAATTTCGTGGATTAGTTGAATTTAGACATTAACACCGTTGGATGCCGGTCGGCTCAGTGGTCTAGCGATTAAGTGCTCGCACATGAAACCAGTAGGTCCTGGGTTCAAATCTTGCAGGGGGCGAGGTCGTGTATGCGCACTGCTGAAGAGTCCCACAATAGAACGAAACGGCCGTCCAGTGCTTCCAGGTTTTTCATGGTGGTCTAGCTTCAACTGACTCATGATCTTAACCATTGAAACATTATTTAAGTAAAATAGATAAGTGATTTATCTAATCAAATAGGTAATATATAGATTAGATTAACAGTCGTATAATGGAAAAAAAACAACAACAACCACACCGTTATTTAAGTAGACAAAAAAGTAGTATATGTTGGTTAAGTAAAAAAATAATTCTTTCTATGGATAGATTTGATTAACAATAGCATTGTTATTATCATTTCATTTGAATTTAAAGATTATTTGCGATTTATATTCTAGTTTATTAGTTGATAATAATGATCTTAATCATTATTGTATTTCATCATTTTCATATCAACTTTTGTTAAGAAGTGTTAATCAGTGAGAAATGTTTAAGATTATTAGACTACAATAAAATACTTGTATATTTATTTTAGTTCGTCATTGACTATTTAATTGATTATATAATTGTCTTATATAATAGACTTGGTTAGAGTCCATGCAAGACTGATAGGTCCTGGGTTCGAATCCCGCGAGGCGGGGTCATGGATGCGCACTGCTGAGGAGTGCCACAATAGAACGAAAGGACCATCCAATGCTTCCAGGTTTTTCATCGTGGTCTAGCTTCAATTGACTCATGATGATAAAACAAAGTTAAAAAACCAAATTTTACATATATATATATATATATATATATATATATATATTCAGGATAACTTACTTGATTGACTGAATTCAATCACCACTAAGGACTAGACAAACAAGGTATTGACCAATACATAATGGTCAGTGGATGTAAACATTTCAGTTTTACAGGATGTCAGTCGCAGCTTCTATTCATTGGTGGTAATGTCCCAGACTGTAAAACTGAGTGGCGTTGGTTAGAATCTCAGGATTAGAACCAGTTTCCTCTAAATTATAGGTATATCTACTGACCAATGGCAGCTAGTACGAAACATATCTCAAGTAAAAGTTTCTTTTTACTAGCTTCAACCACCTTACATCAAAACATACTTACTTACGCCTGTTATTCCTAATGGAATATAGGCCGCCGACCAGCACCCTCTGACCTACTCTGTCCTCTGCCTTCTTTTCTAGTTCTATACAATTTTTGTTCATTCTTCCCATGTCTATCTGCATTCCTCGGTGTAATGTAATCTTTGGTCTTTCTCTTCTCCTTTGGCCTTGAGGATTCCAAATGACGACTTGCCTTGTGACGCAGTTCGATACTTTCCTCAATGTATGTCCTATCCACTTCTAGTGCTTCTTCCTGATTTCTTTCTCCACTGAAATCTGGTTAGTTCTTTCTCACAGTAGGTTGTTTCTAATAATGTCTGGCCAATAGATCAAACGTATTTTGCGTAGACAAAACATAATACATACGATATCGAATCATTTAATAAATCAGATACTACAATTCAACTTAACCTATGGAATTCAATCAGTATTAAGGGACAAGACAAAACATCACATCAGTCATATATAGATATATATATATATAGATCAACTTAAAATCTACACAAAAAGCTTACCCTTTTTTCAATTCCAAGAAGAACTTTCTCAATTTCATTAGTTTGATTACGTAAAAATTGTGCGGCTAATAATTCTTTTTTAGCTTGATCATGTAAATCATTAACATTTGTTGCTAAATCAGTTAAACGTCTATGTAATTCATCTTCCATTTTTAATATATTTGGTAGTAATTCCTTTGTATTTCTAATATGTTCATCAAATCCTTTCAATAAAGAAATAATAATTAAAAGTAATGAAAAGATTAGTGGTTGTTATTAAGGATATCATAGTTAGTTATTGGTTAACAAATAGATGATATAACTCCACCTAGAGCCCATCTGGGGCTACTGCCAGTTCTAAGCCCGGGTAAAGGAGGGGGGTTAGACATGGGGTTAGCGACCCAGTCCCGTAGAAAACTAACTCGCTAAAAAAACGCTAACCAGAAAAAAAGATGATATCGTATAGAGTGGTTAAACGATTTTTTTATTGGTCAAAGTCTATTTATTGATCATGTCCGTAATTGAACTGTTTAGTTAAATGATTAGTTATCAAGTTTCATAGTTGTGTTTAATGGTTGAACAAAATTAATAAGAGATCGCAGAACAATATTCATTAAGATTTAATAGTTGAATCCATGAGTCAGTTGAAGCTAGATCACCATGGAAAACGTGGAAGCACTGGACAGCCAGTCGTTTCGTCCTATTGTGGGACTCCTCAGCAGTGCATATCCACGATCCCGCCTCTTGAGATACGAAACCAGGACCTACCGGTTTCGCACGCAAACGCTCACCTCTAGACCACTGAGACGGCCGGTATTCAACTGTGTTAATGTCCATCACTTCGCGGTTTTCCATGGTTGTTTAGCTTCAATTGACTCATGATTAAAGATAGTTGATAGAAACTTGTAAATCTAAACGTTTTAGTATCTGTCTATTCATGATTTACTTCTAATCAATACGTATAATGAATAAATTCACAATGGTATGTATACTTTCATTGGGAAAGGTAAACATTGATTCTCTTGAGAATTGATAATATATATATATATATATATATATATATATATATATATATATATATATATCACAGAAATCATATAAACTTATGATACTTTTGAATTTCATGATAAATTAATGTCCTAGTAATCAGTCAGTCAGTTACAATGTAGGACAAGGCACATATATGCATTGGTCCAAGTTGCCACACCACATTAGCACAATAAGATAAACACCAAATTCATAGAAGTAGTTACTTCAATGGTAGTAATATATAAGAGAAAGATTATGTATAGGGATATAATACATGAAGAAAGAATTAGTTCATAGAAATAAAGGTCTAAATTAATTTTAATCTAACGGTTTAAGAGAGGTTAAAGAGTTTATATTACCGACGTTATTGTGATCAATTCTGAGTCATGTCCTAATAAAGTCATTGTCTTTAGCTGACACTCAGTTATTAATTACAATTTAACTAACTTCTTTAAAGCTGATATATCTGAAAATAATGTCAATGAAGTAGGTTTTGGTTCTATCTAAAGATAATAACAAAGAAAAAAAATATTTGTTTTTGGTGACTTTAGGTAGTTGAAGAGAAATTTTGGACTAATATAGGTTCTTTTGACGTTTACATAGTTTACTAATAACATTTCAAATCGTAAAACAAAATAACTCTGTGTTCGAATAACACGTATAGTATCAGTTCTCTAAAGATTGAAAGTATGCTATATTGATAAGGATTGAAATTAGCACAAAACTTATGTTAAACAGGATTTCCTAAGGACTAAATTAAACCATTTTAAAAGACAATGAACTTTTCATTTATAATAAATAAAGTAATTCATATGTTAAAATTTTAAACAAAATGATACAAAAGTTTAGGCTGTATTAGTAGTTATTCTATTACAAGTCATTGTACAAAATTATTTTGAATACAGAGGATAGGGATATAGCTGATGAGTTAACAGAAAGATTCATTACTATTACCAGTTGTTATGTAATCATTCTGTTTCAATTTATGTAATACAAAACATTAAAGTTATTCTATTCACATTAATTTAAGGTTTATTTCTAGTGGTTAAGCGTTTGCGCGCCAGACTGATAGGTTCTGGGTTCGAATCTCGTCAGAGTGCTGTTAGAGTTATGAGGGCGGTTATCACTTCACGGTTGCACACACCGTAGAAGGGTTCTTCTGGAGGTGCCTGAAAAGGAAATTGGATTAGAGGTGGTCTTAGTGATCTGAGGGCGTGAACGCAGTGCAGTGCCCAAGGGACAACTGATTGAGGTCGGTCGCACACGACCTTTTTATGGGCAATTTTTGTGTTGGCTCCGTACTTGTTGAGACCTTACCGCCGGAGACGAATATCCGTGGGATAAGGCGAGGTGTGCATTTTCAGCGTCAACCTTTTCTAACCCCCCCTCTCCTTGTGGGAAGGCAGCATCGCTGTCATGCTGGTTGTTTGAAGGGAACACCTTACTGTCGTCACACCTCTGTACAGTCAGCAGTACGAGTTCACCTTCGGACCTTAGGTTTGTTACTTTTAGTCTTACCACTCTTCAACCGACGTGTCTGACATGGTAGGACCTTGAGGAACGGTTGTTCCAGCCAGTATAGCTCGGTTGCTTTACCACGATAGGCAAGCCCGACCGCCACGTCGAGGTAGCAACAACGGTCGTAAATATCGTGAGGCCGGATCGTGGACGAGTACTTCTGAAGAGTCCCACAATAGGACAAAACGGCCGTCCAGTGCTTCTAGGTTTCCCATGATGGTATAGCTTCAGTTGATTCATGATCTCAACCATTGAAATTACTATAATATCAACAAAAATCCTTCTGATATTTAAATCTGTAAAAATTACTTTAAGACAGTTCATCTTCACTTGATCGATTGATAAGGAGTAAGTGAATAATTTAAGTGTAAATCTATGATACGAGAGATTAATTGGTAAGAATAATATTATTTCATTCATCTTACTCTTTTTTAAATGTCATTGTAAGGCTTCCCATTATAGTGTAAACAAAACATTTGTAGTATAGTAGTTACATTGATGTATTAAAATATTACAATGAAATTATCACAGTCCAAAATTACATCATCATATGAGTCAATATTATAAAGGTTTAACTATAAAATACATTGGTCAATTAAATTTATTGGTTAGATAAGTTAGAACAGTTAAATATTTATCCGATACTTGAAGGTGGTCGACTGGAAAACTATGAACTTAATTTTTGCACTAGTTGGCGTTTGTTAGCAAAATGTACCTGAAAGTTGAGAGAACTGATTCATATTATGGAATTCGAACCCCGGGCACCCAGGTTTACGGTCTGAGACGGTTTCGCTAAATGATTCAGACCCTGAGTAATCTTCTGTAGGGCTGAAATGTTTATCAAATATATGGTTGCCTAGTCAATATTAATGATCGAGTAGCAGCATCCGGAGCGTAAGTCCCTTGAAGAATATCAGATACATCTTGCTGACTAGAATCAAGTAGCATGAAACATAAATTCACGGTTTTCTACCAACTACTTTCAAGTAACTGACATCAAAAAAATTAAACTACTGTCCATATTCCAGTTTTACTTGACGATTTTATTAAGATTTATAAATCTCGAGAGTAAGTTCACTAGATTCACTAATATAAACTGAAAACTGTACGAAATGAGCGAAAATCCAATTTTTGAGTTCGATCATTTGTAGAGTCGTTTCGGAGCCCCACCTGAAGATCCCAAACTGAGACAAACCAGCTATCTAGTTTTCTTGTGTTTTCAGCTGATATTAATTATTAACAAAGGTTATTTTCAAATCAGTGATATTGTACTCTATTTGATCCCTGACTAGTTAACAATATGAAGTTTGTATGATACTATATATTAACCGAGATCCATAGGTAAATCCAAACACAGAAATAATATGTAGCTTAAGATATATTTAAGAATCAGGTGATTAGTGGCAGTCGATAAGAAACTTCGAATCAAGGTTTTATGTTAGTTAACCCTCGTCATCAAGACATATACGTTGTCTCAAGGTAGATGATCTTCCTTTTCACCAAGATTCAAACCAACATCTCTGGCTGTGGCACAAGAGGTATGCTTAGAGTTATACCTTGCTAACGTGTATTATTCAACAAAAAACTAGGTCCCAGGCTTATTATCTTTTACTTTCAACTAACCACCTATTAATTATCAGTCAGTCAGTAACAACGTAGAACTTCGTACGTACGTACATCAGTTAAAGTTGCCATACCACATTAGCACAGAGATGCAGTTGTCGATTCAAATCCCATAGTGGCAGAGGTAGTAAGAGTATAAGCACTAATAGGAAACATTAGGGTTTAAAGATGTTATTCAAGGAGACTAATCGAGTGAAATAAATTTGAAAAGGAGAAAAAGAAGGGACATGAAGAATTCATAAGATTCGAATTTGGGAGAACACACCTGAACCTGTGCCATTGCAAACGACTTTGAACCATGTAATTCAAGGTCTCTAGCCATCGGTTGCTATCATCTCGCGGATCCCAACCACGTAGTCTACACCTACCAACATAGCTCAGTGTAT